>JAYRCH010000218.1:600000-923315 GCA_037179445.1 Phengaris alcon alcon | reverse complement strand
CGCCCGTACGTTACAGCTGTTTTAAATAAGAATTCTTATCGACGTTCTGTGTTTGTACAAATATATTATAGGTGTTACGTTACAGCTGTTTTGAATAAGTCGGCACACTGTTGAGATTGAAACTGCTCATACCTACTTGCATTGTTTTCATTACGTTATTTTGTTTCTAACGCGCCCGCTAAGATTTGTTTATATTCAAACTTCAGGACATTAATATAATATTACAGACGACTTCTAACGCATTAATCTCCGCTCATCAAACATACACTAATACTATATTAGCATCAGGCGATCGGTCAGCTCATTTGTTAATTAACTCGTACACATTTTATGATAAAATTGTATACATTGTCGGCACATTATTAAAATCTATTTTCTGCGTTTTAATTAATTGCGCGCGTATTTTCCGCTCATTACTTTTAAATATTTAACTTAGTTACACGCATATATTTTTAAACATGCCTACAAAATCGCAAGCGGCCATATTTAGGCAAACTATAAAATCTATTAGTCGGCTCAGAGAGATCGCATTGGCATTACACAAAGGTGACTCAAAGTCTAACAAAACGGAGTTTAATGCGCGTTTTAAAGACCTACAAAATTTGAAACAAAAATTAGAAAATTTATTCTGCGAAATTTTAGACGACGGCAGTGTTACAGAAGAAATTGAAAAGTTTTATACAGCCGGTTACGAGAACGCGCTATCCGAATATTATGATATTTTAACTGCAGCGGAAAATATAAGTTCCACTTCAGAGTCAAGTCAGCTCACTTCTGCCGTTCTGCCCAAAATTGAACTGCCAAAATTCAGCTCACGCGTTGAGGACTGGCCATCGTTTATTACGATTTTTAGGAGTCTTACATACGACATGACGTCACTTACAGATGCAGTTAAGCTGCACTATCTTTTGTCTTGCCTATCGGGGGAGGCGCTCAGCATGATTGCGCATTTAAAAATCACAAATGATAATTACAGCGTCGCGCTCGATATACTCACACGTAGGTATGAAAACCGCCGAGTTCTGATAGATGGGTTTGTTGATATAATACTCGGCCTACCTAATATTCATATTCGATCAAGCATACGCGCGACGTTTTTAACTCCGCTCATTTCCGCACAAAGCGCATTAAATAATCTGCGTTTACCTATGGATAGTAATTACGTCTTTGTGTCTATTGTAGTTAGAAAATTACGAGGCGAGCTCCGCACCCTGTTCGAAAGAAGATACGGCATCTCGGACACTCTGCCCACCTTAGGTGATTTGATTTCTTTTTTAGAGGAGCACGCGCGCTGTATCGAAACCGAATATCCTAATGCAACGCGCGGTGTTACCTACTCACCACAAACTGGGCCCTCTCGTCAACACACACCCCCCGCAAACTCTCCGCGCAGTCCACGCTTTAGACCAATTAGTCCCGCGTATCCTCGTAATACTCAGCGCTCGCCATCGGCTCACACTTTAAGTAGCTATCACGTCAGCCCAGTTCCTCATTACCCTCAACGCTACTGGCCCCCCTCCCCCCGAACAGAGCGGCGCGAGTACTCAGCCCGGAATACAGATAAGCGAAAGCGATTCTACTGCCCCTATTGTAGGAATACAGAACACAAACTTATCGCGTGTCCGAAATATAATCATCAGCCCACTCAAGGTCGTTGGGATTTCATAGAAGCCAACGACAGATGTCGTAAATGTCTAGGTCCACATTTTGAAAATGAATGTCGTTCGACAAACTCATGCAAAGAGTGTGGAAGTGCAAATCACCACACCTCGCTTCATCGTCACGGAACTCCAAATTCTCCGGTGTCGTCAGCGCATTTGCTTCCTCCTCATTTACGTGCACAGCCCCGCCGGCGTGCTCAAGACAAGCCACATACCTACACGGCCTACACACAACATACGCGTGCACATCAATCATCATCATCAGACCCCAACCAATCGTCTGATCATGCACCGTCTACAACTCAGCAATCTCAAAACAAAAAACAATGACTACCTACAATCACGGAGCACATAGAATTAGAAGATCAACCCAATAATTTAAAATGTCATTCAGCTCATAGTACACCTGCATCACATTCAGCTCATAAAATATCTAAATCTAGTTCAGCCCAATATTCTGTAGAATCAGCCCAAGTAAATTCAACTCAGCACATAGAAAACCCATTAAAAACTCCAGTGTTACTTCCCACAGTCGTTTTAAATATATCTGATAAATGCGGAGAATATCACAAAGCTCGGGCTTTATTGGACTGTGGTAGCATGATAACGCTCATAACTCAGCGCATGACTAGAAATCTTAATTTGCAACCAAAACAATGTTCATTAAAAATTACAGGTGTAGGTGATCAGCACATACAAAATTCTAAAGGTTGGGTCCCAATAACATTTAGGCCCACACACCGTGACACGCCATCTATTACTACTACCGCTCATATTCTCAAAGACGTTACAGGTTATTTACCTTTGCAAAAAATACCAGATGTTGTACAAGACTCAGCTCATCAGCTCATTCCATTGGCGGATCAAGCTTATCATACTCTTGCGCCCATTGATCTCATTTTAGGCTCAGACGTTTTGGGTCACGTTTTGGATGGTACTAAGATTGCTTTGGGCCCGGGGAAGCCCATAGCCTTCGGCACGATTTTTGATTTTGCACTCATAGGACTCGTTGAGCACTCATGCGATTCACCTGTAGCTCAAGTTGGCTCTGCTCATGTTACTCATACTCATTATACTCAGTCGGCTCACTCTACACATTCTGCTCATTCTACTCATGATATTTGCAAAAGCCTGGAAAGATTCTGGGAGTCGGAAGAACCCCAGCCTCGTTCTGCTCATTCAAACCCGCTACACGAGCAATGTGAACACATATTCAGCTCAACCACCATTCGTGACGATTCAGGCCGCTACATGGTGACTCTTCCCTTCTTATCAGATGCACCCGTATTAGGTAGTACTCATGCTATTGCTCTACGTAGATTTCTCAATCTAGAAAAACGGTTGCAATCCGATCACACACTGCGACAAAAATATATAGATTTCATGAACGAATACATAAACTTAGGACACATGACACCGTGTCATCCGTCTACATTTACTCATAAACCTCATTATTATATTCCTCATCATGGCGTGTTCAAATCAGGTACTGACAAACTCCGCACAGTATTTGATGGCAGTTGTAAGTCATCCAATGGAGTCAGTTTAAACGATTGCCTGCACACAGGTCCAGCACTTCAACGAGACATTGTAGATATTATTATATCATTCCGCGCACATCGTATAGTATTCAGCACTGACATAAAAATGATGTTTAGAAATATTCTCTTAAGACCAGACCAAAGACACTATCAGCTCATACTCTGGCGATCGTCTCCAGATCGACCTCTGCTCACATATGCACTCAACACTGTTACATACGGATTGCGCTCAAGTCCATATCATGCTATCCGTACATTATTACAATTAGCTGAAGATTAAGGTCATCGCTATCCTCAGGCTGCCGAAATTTTGCGTAAATTTGTTTTCGTGGATGATGTACTTTGCGGCCATGACACCATAGAAGAAGCATCAGCACTCCAAACTCAGCTCATTGATTTGTTATCACTCGGTGGATTTAAACTTAGTAAATGGACATCAAACACACCTCAGCTCTTGCAAAGATTTCCAGACGATCAATGCGAAATGCCTAAAGACTTTGACATCAGCACAGAGTCTCCATCAATTAAGGTTTTGGGTATTAGATGGATTCCCCGGTCTGATGAATTTACATATCACATCTCATTACCACCAGTTACCCACATTACAAAACGTTCAATTCTTAGCACAGTAGCTTCTCTCTATGACCCAAACGGTTGGGTTACACCCGTCATATTCCGCGCAAAAATACTTCTTCAAAGGTTATGGTTAACTAAATTGGACTGGGACGATCCCACTCCAAATAATATTACAGATGATTGGCAGCGCATCTATCATGATCTTCCGCACATCTCAGATATACATTTTCCCAGACATATCGCTCCACACAAATTCAAATCAACATACTCACTTCACGGATTCGCAGATGCTTCGGAAAGTGGTTTTGCTGCAGTGATATATTTACAAGAATCAGCTCACAACGGATCTGTTAACGTTCACCTCATAATTGCTAAATCTAAAGTCGCACCGATTAAAAATAAACTCACAATCCCCAAATTAGAGTTGTCTGCTGCAACTCTATTATCTCAGCTCATGTTGCGTGTCTCCCAACAATTGTCTGCTCATCTCACAATTACACATCACGTTTGTTGGTCAGATAGTACCATAGTGCTTGCATGGATAAAAACTCCGCCCCATCGTTTACAAACATTTGAATCAAATTATAATCAAGTAACAAAAATTAACTGAAATTCACTCACACTTAAGTGGCGTCATGTACCTTCCCAATTAAATCCTGCTGACTGTGCAAGCAGAGGATTATCAGCTCAAGCTCTCTCCGCTCATGATTTATGGTGGTCTCCTCCTTGGCTCAAATTGCCAGAGGATACCTGGCCCAAGATGCCTTCAGCTCATACTCGACAAGACTTGCCAGGGCTCAAACCAAAATACGTACCATGCAATTTCTCGATACCCGGTGTCGATAGTGATCTGCTCACTCGCTTCAGCTCTTTAGAAAAACTAACTGGTGTCACTGCCTACATGAGGCGATTCATTCGTAACTGTAAACTAAATTCAAACTCGCGACAACTAGGCACTCTAACTGTAAGTGAACGTAGAGAAGCATTACTTTTCTGGATCCGCTCTGTACAGCAAAATGCATTCGCAGAAGATATTCACCGCCTGCAAACCGATAGAATCTGCACAGTACGACTACAACGTCTGTCGCCTTTTACGCAGGACGGTCTCCTCAGAGTAGGAGGTAGACTCACTCGTTCGGAACTCACATACGATGCTCAACACCCATTCATTTTGCCTAGTTCTAGTCCGCTCGTAGACCTCATAATAGATCACTATCATCGCATACACTGCCACCCTGGCACGGACACGCTACATGCTATTTTACGTCAGCAATTTTGGATATTATCTGCCCGCCGCATTATAAGGCACACAACGTTTAAATGCATAAGATGTTTCCGTTGCCGCGCTCAGCCCGAAGTACCTATCATGGCTGACCTGCCAGCTGATAGAGTCATACCTCAGCCCGTATTAAGTCACGTATCAACAGATTTCGCCGGACCGTTTCTGCTCAAATCAAGTCAATTACGTAATGCTAAGTTAATTAAGGGATATTTTTGCATATTTGTTTGCCTCACTACAAAGGCGGTTCACTTAGAACCAGTCTCATCGCTCACTGCCGAAGCGTTTATTGCAACATTACAAAGGTTCTGCTCACGTCGCGGACTTCCGGTATTGATACGTTCGGATTGTGGCACAAATTATGTAGGAGCTAGGAATCATCTACTAGAGGTACAACAATTTCTCAATGACAATTTGAACCGCCGGCGAACCGCGATAAATCTATCGATAATCCGCTCAACAGCTGTGTAGTGTAGTGAGAAGAAACCTCCGCCCAGATACAGAACCACCAGCTCAACAATAAGGTCAGTCCCAGATTTCTCCAGCCCTCACATTAACCTATATACCTACTTCCCTCAGCTCATAGTCGCATGTGTAAGTTCCTAGCTTATACACAAAGCATTAACGCTACCTACTGCAAACATTTCATTTATATAAATCTAGACGACATTGGGGCATAATATATATTTTATATTTAAATGCTTACTTCTATTATTTACATTTGAGTTAACTGTGAAATATTGTGGATTTTGCTTAACGAACACACAAAGATCACGAATATACAGACACACCAGCGGCAATATGAAATAGTTTAGTAAAAAATGGTCTACAGCTGTGCATAGACCAGGCTCCACAAATACACACCTTTCACTTACTTACACATCTTTCCCATACCACCATCTTTTACATCCGGAAAGCCTTTTCAGCACATCCTTTCCTTTCCATCATTCCTTAAGACCGGCCAATCAGGGACTTTGGACAGTTTTTAATTTGACAGGCGACTTATTGTATTTTTGTTATTTGTATTGTTTTAGTTCGTTAGATTATAATATAACAAACAATAATGAGTAAAATTATAAGCAGAATATTTGAGTTCACAATATTTCGTCATTTAAAAATCTCGCTAGTTATTTTACAATTTTAAGGTGACATACATTTTTACAGAACTTATTATTCGCACATTGAAAGCGACCACCTAGTACTAGCTCTTACGATCTGCAAAACTATTGAAATATTATTTCACACCAATCATTGTTCAGCCTGAAATTCAACTGTGGTATTTTAGTAGTACAATGGTGAAATATTTCAATAGAAAAACTTGAACGATTGTTTGAAAACTACGCAAAATATGAAAGTTATTCGTCGCAAACAAGGACCGATGAATTGAGGCCGAAGTGACAAATAGTCCAATTCTTTACACTTTCACCTTTCTTATCGTTGTTACAAAACTTAAGGCTCTATTTACACAATATTAAAATATATTTGTTGCTTGTTGTTTTAACTGTTATTATAATAATTATTATTGCGCTGAAGCTTTGAGCTGGCGGAAAACTTCTTAAATTGTCACGAACAGTCATATAGATTAACCCCCTTACTAATAAAAAGATTTACACAACGGATAACTTAAACAACTTTGCTGTCTTTGTCTGTCAAGTGAGTTTTCCAACACATCAGACAAAGACAGCAACGTTGTTTAAGTTATCCGTTGTGTAAATAGTTTTATTAGTAAGGGGGAATAACTACAGTTGTAGGCGACCAGATGTGAAATTAAATGAGTAATAAAATTTACAAATTGTGTATTTCTGGTTGCCTAGGTACCTACCAACGTTAACAGAGAGTATCACTGTGAACGAATGAATCCGAATATGAGTTAAGGTCAGTTCACACTGCGATGAGACGCGACTAGATGCGGCGCAGCATTTTAAGATAGCTATTAAATTGAACTTTATTCACTACGCAAGAAGATACATGTTTCATTGCAAGAGTTCGAATGTCAAGTTAATCAGAGTCAATGTCAAAGTCGCCGCTCTTGCAATGAAATGTGTATTTTTTGTGTTGTAAATAAATTTCAATTTTGAATAGCTATCTTAAGAATGCAGCGCCGCGTCACGCCACGTATCGTCGCGCTGTGAATCTATCGCCTCGCACTGTGGCGCTGCCGAAAAATCTCCCGCACGGTTGAGGTATGGCCACAACAATTACAGTAAAAATATTTAATATTATTTAATTTATTTAAAAGAACTTCATTCTGGAATTAAATGCGAAAAAGGCATAAAGAATTCTAAAAGAGAACTTTAGATTTCGGATCACTTTTGTACTTGCGCATTACGGCTAAAGAGATATTATCGGCAATATTATTTGTATACAATTTTGATAAATAGATAAATTATGAACTATTTTTTTTATAATTTCCTCTACTTTTTGCTACGGTGTCAAAATTAATTAAATTTTAACGTTCAAACATAAATAAATCAACAGTTAATATTAAATCCCAATTGGATTTACGTGTTGAAGATCGGTGCCGAACAAATATACTGAATTGCAAAAACTTTAATTCAGATATCTCGTTACCGACAAATTAAATTGGAGGTGTGTGATTGTGCGGTTGGAGGGTTCGCGGAAATGAGGTGAAAATCATTTGGTTTTCGACAAAAACGTTTACTCTGTTACCGAATCACAAAATAAACTTCAGCGTAATAACGTTTTAAATCAATTTAAATGTAGCCCGACTCGTTTTCCGTGTAACGATGCTTCGAGTATATAAGTATTCCAGCTAATCAACTGGTATACTGGGGTAATATTATCTCTAGTCAAATATTTCCTGTTTCTCAACAGGAAATATTTTGATTGGGTGTTTGCTTGCATTGAATAGGCACCAAACCTACTGGATAAATTTTAAAGAAATTTGTCAAAGATGTCGAGTAGATTACGGGGGAGAACATAGACTACTTTTTATCGCGACAGAATGTACGGTGCCAACGTGATTTCCGCGCACGAATTCGCTTGCAATGTCTAGTATAACTTTTATTTCTTTGAAATAATATTTGTTGTTTTGAATTTTAATATGGAAAGCCGCAATATTTTTCGGAATTTCAACAATTTATTGTACCGACTACAATATAAGATTTTTCATCACCGGCAAAACATTTTAGTTCAAAATTCTAGTCGGCTACGCTCTCTTGGTGCGGTGCTCATATTATTTCCCGTTTCACAGCTATTCCTAACGTCACTAGACTTCACTACCACACTTACTTTTTTAAATGCCTCGCTAAAATTAATATTTAGATCAAATTTGGTTTTGAAAGTTGTATTCTTTTAAGTTATAGAATTATCCGTATTCCAAAAGAGTTAAATTTTTAAAGATAGTCTTAATTCTCAAAATAGAAACGAAAGTGTCGCAATTAATGAAAATTCAAATGAAGTCATCTTAATTTTAGTTGTAAATTATAGTAAATTAAGACAATATTAGGTAAGTATAAAACAATGTAAGTGTTGATTGACTGCCCGGTCGAGGAACTGTGTCTGTCATGTAAATTCTAAGTTCTTATACCGACGCGGACGGTAAGCGACAAGATGATAAAGGGATGTTTTTATAATACTGACGAATTATTATTAAGATGAATACTACTTTGAAGTATAAGTAAGTGCCTAAGCTCTCAGAAGAACAATATTATACTCGTAATATAAAAAATTAATATTTTCGTGTTGTTTCATTCCGTAATACATATATAGTTCCCTTATAGTTTAGTTCTGTCTTTCCGTCCGTCTGTAAGTCTGTCTGTCTGTCTGTCTTTTAGCTTTTAGCTTCTGTAGTTATGAATATAAATGGATGAAATTTGGTATAGTTATAGATTATGTATATAGATCTCAGTTTTAGTTAATTTTATGTTTTAGGGGTGGCTCCACCTCATACATGTGGAGTGGGAATGAAAAATATTTTTTCATCTACCCTCATTCATGTGAGGTACCGTTGAATAGGTATTTTAAAATAAAGACAAGGTTTTACACATGATTTTTTAAAAAGTTAACCATTTACGAGTAATCGGCCTTCAAAGTGGTTTATAAGTTGGTCCGCCCCTGGCATTTCTAGACTATGAGACTTACGAGTAGAAACTTTTCGATGCTAGAAATTCTTTAGAAAAATTATTTTGAACGAAATCACCATATTTCTCGTTTTTGCTCGTAACAAAAAATTTTGTATTGTTACATAACTTTTAGTAAATAGACGGCAGAACTACAAGTAATACGTTGCTGACTGCTAATTAGCATCCACGTGCGACGATTCGATGATTTTCTTTACCTGCTTACGCCAATCGGTACCTTTCATAGATTTATGGTGTAGTATTTGTGTATTAGCTGTTGTAATCGGCGGCCTATGCTAAACGGTAAAGGTTTTATAAACTATGTACCTATTTTGTAAAAAACATTACAGTTTAGCATAAACATAAAATTTAATTAAAAGGTATATTTTATAATATATTTTGTGCCATAAAGTGTAACTCATAATATGTACTTACTATCTATAATATTTAATTAACTAAATTAAATATTAAAGTAGGAAAATAAAATCTTTTCGTCGATTTGGTTCTCTAAATAATGCCACTATTTCAATTTATTTATCACCAACCTTTTTTGGGTTCTAATTAAGTACCCGTTCGTAATATTATTAACATATTAATAGCCGACATTAACAAATCGGACAAAACAAAGAGGCATAAAGGGTAAAGGGAGCCATTGTGACAATGGTAAGGGCATTTTTGTTCAATATTATTTTGACCCCGTACTTTTGTGATATTATTATATATAGAGTCTGTCCGTCTGTACGCCTTTCCGACTTTCTGTCTGTCCGTCTGTCTTTTCATCTTACTGCGTTTCCGTATTTTCACCTGTTTGTCATTCCAACTTTTCGTAATTCCGTCTATACTTATTTACGTATTTCCGTCTTACCGTCCCTCCGTCTTTCTGTCTGTCTTAGACAAACGGAAAGACGGACAGACGCACAGACTGTAAAACGGAAAGATGTACAGTCGAAATAACGGAAATATTGAAAGTCGGAAATACGGATGTCAGAAAACGGAAATTCAGAAAACTGAAAGTCGGACAGACGGAAAATGGAACGAAATATGGACAGATGGAAAGACGGAAAGATGGAAATACGGAAAGTCGGATATATGGACAGGAGATACTAAAATTCGGAGAGATGGACAGACGGAAAAACTGAAATACGGAAAGTCGGAAAGAGAGACGTTAAGGCGTAAAAGTTATTAAAAAACGTTCATTATATGTAAATTTTGTAAGTATGAAAAATAGTAAGTATTAGTTATTGATTGTATATAGATCTCGGTTTTAGCATCATAAAATAACAATAATTTTATATTTTAGGGGTGGCTCCCCATACATGTGAAGTGGGAATGAAAATTTTTTTTTTTCATCCGACCCCATCGTGTTGTAGCAAAGCTACATTTCCTTCGGTTATAAACGTAATTACATATTTCGGCGCTCCTAGCGCCATCTATGATCTATTAGCTTAATTATTATTCATTTTAAAAGCTTAAGCTCCATCTGTCGGCGCACGTCTGTACTATAACGGCGTTAGCCTTACTCTAATGATTTTTATATCGATTTTCTTTTGTTTTGAATCATAGAAATAAAACATTGTAAATTAATAATCCTAAAAACTAATTAAAATACACTAGAATTGCATTATTATCTAACATATATCGGTTATTAATACATATAATATATTTTTATTTTTATATGTGGACTTTTGCCCTTTATGCTTTGTTAAATGTTAAAAAAAAGAAGAAGAAGAGTATAAAAGGCACTTCACAAAATGATCTTTTTTCCATTTAAATTCATATGAGATAATAATCAACAAGTAATGGTGTAACTACATTTCTTAATCCCATTCTACGGTAAGTTTAATATCTGTGTTGTGAAGTCTTGTTTGGTAAATCACGCTGGTCACGAATTGTGTGTTACCAACTTCCGGAAATACTAAGCGGTTGTGAGATGGACATTATTGACCACACTTATAATTGCTCACCGATAGAACTGCTGATTTAATTTGGCTTATTATTTAAAATATTATATTATGCTTGATTTAGTTCTAATAAATATGTAAAATATACATTAATATAATTAATTTAAGAATTATTGTAAATTGTAATTTAGAGGATGTCAATGATCTGCGCGCCCTTTTTATACTAAAAGTAATCAGTACTTTTAGTATAAAAAGGGCGCGCAGATCTGTTGTTGGTGCCATTATTGTAACGGTTGTTACTCTGCCCGAATAAACAGTGTTTCTAAGTTTGGGCCTAGTTTATTTCCTACCAAGTGCCGACACTTCAGAAGTGGGAAGAGAAAAAGGGACTACTGTGATGCTGCGAATTCGTCAGACGAAAATACTGTTTTTTTTTCTCTAATCAACCGAGGAAGATGAGAAGGAAACATGTTGCACCTACTGATGCCGAAATTATACCGAAATATCGACCTGAAGACATCGATAACAATGTTATTGGGTGGCTTCATAAAATTGACCAATTGGGGGATATTTATGGATGGGACTCGACTGACCGAATGTTTATCATACTACTCAGATTACGTTGTTCTGCAAGAGATTGGTATGACGATTTCGAAAATTATGATATATCATGGGAAACATGGAAGCATACATCACAAATAGCATTTCCCCGATCGACCTATTACGTTGATAAATTAGAGCGAATGCTAGCCAGGACAAAAGAAGATGCTGAGACAATGACTAATATTATCATGACAAATTGTCCTTTCTTAAGAAATGTAACATCGAAGGCCAAAATGCTATCTCGTGTGTTATACGCGAATTTCCAATTGAGCTTAGAACCAATGCCAAGGCGTACAATTGTGAAACTCCAGAACAATTGTACTATGGCTACTTGTCCGCGTTCGGTGACATTAATGTTGCATATTAACAAAAGTAAGTGTCAATGTCATTTTTGACATTGACTGATGTCATGAAGTAAAGCCTATTGAGTTAGTTTATTTATGTTGGCCAAAAGGCTATAAATAGTGTAGACGTATATTATTGTGCTAGGCATATCTCATATGTATTACGTATCAGTGTTAAGCAACAATAAAGGAGAATATAAGAATTGTTGCTGTATTATTATCATCACAACTCAAGCACAAGAAGGACATACAAATCAAGAGGTCGTAGCCCGCTACAATTAAGAAGCTAAATCAAAGCACTTCACAAAAATTTAGATGGAGAAGAGGCAACAGTACACCGATAACTACCTCGACACCTCAGCTGCAGTCCAAGAATTGCTACTCCTGTCGACGGCCAGGTCATGAAGCCAAAGATTGCAGACAACAACTACACTGCTAGTTTTGTCGACGCAACGGTCATACGTCTGCAACATTCTGGTTTGGAGCAAGCAATTCACAGCAACAAAAGGTTCGTCGTATGTCGCATATTACCTTTGATGTATATGTTGATAATTATAAAAGAACTGTGCTGATAAATGGACACCAAATTATAGCTTACATTGATACGGGTAGGAAACTTAAGATACTTTCTGTTTTGCGTGTAAAAGACTTAAGACTTGAAACAAAACCTAGCACTACAATTATGAAAGGGTTTGGCGGTAGTTGTGTAAACTCTCTCGGTGTGTGTCAACTTTATATAGAATTAAAATATATATAGAATTAAAAGGAGAAGTCGAAATAGTAAAAGTATTAGTTAAAGTATTAGTCCCTATAAAGTCACTAAAGCAGAGCAATCGTTAGATCGTTATACAATTACAAGTATTAAGGGTATGAAAGGCTATAGAAAGTTTAGTGCAGTAGTTAGAGGTGAAATATTGCGACCATATAACACGACTATTTTTGATGACGATAGTTCAGGTACTTATAGAGATATAGATCGAGATGATTTAATTGATCTTCTCGAAAGTTAATTTTTTCTTAATTGTTTTTTTTACTTGATTACAAAGAAATGTTCTATATACATAATAATAATTATATTAGGTATATTTTTTATGTCTGTCATTTGCTTATTTGGCAGTATGTAATGTTATAAAACTGAAAAATAGCTACTTATTACATGGATTTAAGCATTTAATTACTTGGTAACTAAATATAATAGTTATTCATATATTTAAGAAAATTAAGATAATTTATAATGTATTTAAGAATATTATTATGTACTTAAAGTTGGAACAAAATATAGTTTTCTTTAGTACTTCAATAACTAATTTGTAGTAGGAATAAATTACTATACAAATATAACGTGTATATTAATTAAATGCAGTAATTAAAAAGGGCGACTGATAATATAATCACTAAATAAAATAAAGGAAGGCTGTGTGATCAATTCCGTTATTATATATAATATCTAGAGGATGGCTGTGTGATTAATTCCGTAATTATATTATATATCTAGAGGATAGCTGTGTAATCAACTCCGTAATTGCTTATATCTAGATGAAGGCTGTGTGATCCATTCCGTAATTCTATATTTCAATAGGATGGCTGAGTGATCAATTCCTTTAATTATATGTCTAGAGGATGGCTGTGTGATCAATTCCGCAATTCTATATATCTAGAGGATAGTTGTGTGATAAAATTCTTGAACCAAAGTTTAGTAATAAGGACAGCTGTGTGATCAAGTCCGTAAATAATTATTTATTACATGCATTCTACACAACTAAAAAAATGCACAACTTTGTAATAAAAAGAAATGATACTGCTTTTCTTTTTCTTTCAGACTTCAAGTGACTCCAATAAGGACCGTGGGACACGGCCTTTGCAGGATGGCCGAGTGTTACCAACTTCCGGAAATACTAAGCGGATGTGAGATGAACATTATTGACCACATTTATAATTGCTCACCGATAGAACTGTCGATTTAATTTGGATTATTATTTAAAATATATTATGCTTGATTTAGTTCTAATAAATATGTAAAATATACATTAATATAATTTAATTATGAATTATTGTAAATTGTAATTTAAAAGATGTCAACTGATTACTTTTAGTATAAAAAAGGGCGCGCAGATCTGTTGTTGGTGCCATTATTGTAACGGTTGTTAAAAGGGTGTTACTCTGCCCGAATAAACAGTGTTTCTAAGTTTGGGCCTAGTTTATTTCCTAACAAGTGTTGACACGTGTTTCATTCTGTCTGATTTTGCATTGATATTTGATTAAATGTATTACACAATATGTTTTGCAAATACTGTTTTATTATGCTTAATATCATATCTGTAATGGACACACAGCCCATGGTTTGGATCGTTACAGGTTAGAACCATGCCAGCTATACTCCGGATTCATCGCACCGCTAGCTAAATCCTGATTACTGCACGGTTTGGGGCTTTGGGGCTTTCACTTCACCCTCTGAGTTCTACGCTTTAAACGGACGGCTGTCTGGTCTGCCCCTGTCACATCGATATCCTGGCCAGAACGGCTTATCGCCAGTTGACCTTGGCCCTGTAATCACCTGTGCATGCGCTGCAAGTCGTCGGCTTCCAGAAATATTGTAAATTTCGACAAAATAAGGAGCGTGAGCATAAAACATCTTTTTAATAAAAACTCTATTTTCAACTTAAAATTAAATTAATATATTTTTTTTTATTGTAGTACTGTAAAATAATTTTTATTGTAGTACTGTCGAACTTTTATTAATAAAAGCATCTATTCTATTTATATTTTTAAAAATTCAAGTGCATGTTAAATAACTATCACAATGCCGTATACTGTGCCTGCCTGTAGATACTTTGAAGTCTCTAATAGCAAAGCTAACTTCTATAAAAGGGCAAATTACTAAATATAAAAAGTACCTCAATGCCTTTGTTAAAAAAGATTATGACACATTGTCACCCTTACAAACTGCAGAGTTAATACTCATATTGAGTAAGTTTGATATATTGTCTACTAGGTTTGAATAGGTGCAGAGTGAGATAGAAGTTTTGAATTCACAAAGTTTAGATTTTGAAATTGATGAAAGAGACACTATTGAGTCCGATATGATTAGTATATTCGTACTTACACGCGGAGTACTTATACACTGGATAAATATAATCAAAGGTTAGAAAATACTAGGATAGAATCCATAGCTCAGTGCAGTCATGGTCAACTGGAAATCGGCATAACTGCCTCAGATTCAAATTAAGCCAATCCACAGATTATTAGGACGTCATTATTATTTTTATGTTAGCTTCAAAATTAAATAATCAAACTCTCATGAAGTGGGAATAGCTGAAAAATAGTCTGGATGATGTACCTACTTTGAAGGTTTTTAGTACATTTTAACTGCTCGGGCAGATGTCCTCAAGTCATTGAGTTGCAATAGTAAACAGCATGATAATACACTTCAAACTAAATCGAACAAATCTAACCCTATTCATTCATCGTCTTCATCCAGCAACTTACCACATCGCGGTTATTATCATACAAAGTCGTTTACTATTCACACTCAAAAGGCGAAATTCACGCTAACATATACTAATCGTTGTTTAAATGCTTATCATGTGTATTATTTGCGATTTTAATCATAAAATATATGAGTGCCTAGATACTAGGCACTCATATATTTTATGATTTTTGAATTGAAAAAAAATTTAATTGAAATTGAATTTGTATTTAACTATGTAGTATTTACATCGATAAACTTAAAGGAACGAATGGCTGACGTAGTTAATGTTGCATATTGACAAAAGTAAGTGTCAATGTCATTTTTGACATTGACAGGTGTCATGAAGTAAAGCCTATTTAGTTTGTTTATTTCAGTTGGCCAAAAGGCTATAAATAGTGTAGACGTATATTATTGTATTAGGCATTTACCTCATATGTAATACGTAGTCAGTGTTAAGCACCAATAAAGGAGAATATAAGAATTGTTGCTGTATTATTATCATCACCACTCAGACACACATCAGGACTTACAACCAAGAGGTCGAAGCCCGCTACATGGTGTCAGAAAAAGGAGTAAAAAAATAAGTTGTCAAGAAAACGAAAATCATGAACGCAAAAGGGGGTACATCGAAAACTCCGGAAGCTTCGAGACAATCTGAGTGTGGGAACTTAACAATGGCAGGAAACGGAGTGCAGAAGCTTGAGATCTCTACAGAAATTATTAACAATAATGCTGAAAATTTCAAGAAATGGACCCAATCATTCGAAATATTCCTACTGGCGTCGGGCATGGAGAAAACGGAAGACAAAAGAAAAATAGCAATCATGCTGCATTCCATGGGAGATAAGGGCCTAAATATCTACAATTCCTTCAATTTGGACCTAAGCACTGCTACATTCCAAGAAGTCAAGGCAAAATTCGTCGAGTATTTTGAACCCAAAAAGAATTTGACCGTGGCGCGGCACAAATTCTTTACGTTGAAGCAACGTGTGAAGGAATCCTTGGAAAACTTTCTAATGGAATTAGAAAACGCAAGTCATGCCTGTGAGCTTGGTTCGCTACGCGATTCCCTTGTAAAGGACATTTTCATTGCTAATATGGCCACAAACTTCTCGCAGTTTCGTCAAAAGCTCCTACAAGAGCAAGATTTATCCCTAGAAAGAGCCAAACTCCTCTGTAGAACACTCACGATGGCGCAGAAAAGTGAAGAATCAATCAATGCAGCAGATGGAAAAGAAGAAGCCACAGTATATAAGCTACACAAAAATCGTCGGACCAGTTTCCCCCCACACCAGAAGAGAAAAAACTCAAGATCCCCATCACGCCAAGGTCACCCAAGGTCAGCTACACCTGGATCCAGAACATCGTCGTGTGTAAAGTGCAACACATCGCATGGTCGCCGCAACTGTCCAGCATGGAAATACAGATGCAGGTCATGTTTTAAATATGGACATTTTACTCATCTATGTTTTAAGAAAAATAATGTCAGGACTATTGGTTCTGGGGTAGGTAGCATAAATCTCGATGATGAATCTAGCCCCAAGGGTGCTGAGGCTGAGAGATTTACAATAGGGGCATTATTCAACATTAAAAACATAAAGTCACAAAATGCTAGTACAAATTTGATTAGAACAAATAATTGCTGGCATTATTCTCTTAAAATAAACAACAAAAATGTAGATTGCCTAATTGACACTGGAGCAGACATAAATGTGATGTCTTATCAAGTATTTAAAGAATTGAATCTTAAATTTGACAAACATAGTAAAGAAATGTGTAAAAAATATAATATCTTTGCCTACAGTGGGCACAGAATTCCGATAATTTCAGTGTCAAACATTTGTTGTTTAGTAGAAAACAAAATAAAACCAGAAAACATTACTTTCGTTGTAACTAAATTAAATTGTCCAACTGTGATTGGTTTACCCACTTGTATAAAGCTAAATTTAATAACAAAAAACTTTCATATAAAGAATGAGAATGTCAAAAATGTTGAGCAAAATGTGTATAATGTGTATCAAAAAACTTGTGACAAAATTGTGACCAGATATAATGATGTGTTTCAGGGTCTAGGCTGCCTCCCATACGAACACAGCATCGTGCTAAAGAAGGATGCTATTCCGTGCGTTGACCCCCCTAGAAAGGTACCCTTCGCGTTGGTTGAACCGTTAAGGAAAGAGCTTCAACTCATGGAAAACATGGGAGTCATACGGAAGGTGAACAAACCTACTCTCTGGGTGAGTAGTTTAGTTATAGCCATGAAAAAGAATGGTGGATTGAGAATTTGCTTAGATCCTAGAAATTTAAATAAAAATTTATTGAGATGTCATTTTCCAATTAAAAATATAGATGAAGTCAGGTCTAAATTGTCCAAAGCCTCTTATTTTTCGCATTTAGATGCGTTTTCTGGGTTTTATAATATAAAATTAACTAAAGAAAGTAGTGATCTATGTACATTTCAAACTCCCTTTGGCAGATACAAATTTTTAAGATTACCTTTTGGAATAAACACGGCTACAGAAATTTTCTATAAAACCATGATAGATCTTTTCGGAGACATTGAAGGTATAATAATTTGGTGTGATGACATTTTAATATACGGTGAAACAATTGAAATACACAATAAAAGGTTAGAAATGTTTTTGGAAAGGGCTAGGCAAGTTAATTTAAAATTAAATAAAGCCAAGTGCAAGTTTCTTCTAGAAGAAATAGCATATTTGGGTTATATTTTTAGTAAAGAAGGTGTAAAAATTGATCCAGAGAAAGTTAAAGCCATAAAAGATATGCCCATACCAAAAAATATTAAAGATTTGCAGAGATTTCTAGGCATGATTAATTTTTTAGCACCGTTTATAGAAATTCTAGCAGAGAAAACTAATACCTTAAGAAATTTGTTAAAAAAAGATACATTATGGTTATGGGATGAAAATTGTCAAAAGTGCTTTGATTTGTTAAAAGAAGTCGTATCCAAAGCACCTGTGTTAACTAATTATAATTGCAACTTACCTGTGATTTTGTCGGTAGATTCATCAAAGAATGCACTGGGAGCGGTATTGATGCAAAACAAACGACCCATTGCATATAGTTCAAGAACACTTACCTCCTCTCAACAAAACTACGCTCAGATTGAAAAGGAATTGTTTGCCATACAATTTGGATGTAATAAATTTCACCAATATATTTATGGCAGTAAAACAACTGTTCATACTGATCACAAACCTTTAATTTACCTTTTTAAAAAACCTCTTCATGAAGTACCTGCTAGACTACAAAGAATGATGTTATCGTTGCAGGGTTACGACCTAGAAGTGGTTTATGTACCTGGTAAATATATGTATATAGCAGATACTTTGTCAAGAGCCTCACTCAGTGATACATACATACCTCAGTATGAACAAGACTTACAATATCATGTAAATTCAATATTTTCTAATCTCTCAGTGAGTAAGCCATATTTAGAATTAATATTATTAGAAAGTAAAAATGATGAATCTTTAAATCTGCTCAAGTCTTATATTCAGAATGGTTGGCCAAGAAGCAAAGACAAAGTAAGCTGTCTTGTGAAACCATATTGGAACATTCAAAATGAAATACATATAATGAACGACTTAATATTTAAAGGCAATAGGCTTATTGTTCCAAAATCCTTGCAAAGACAGATTTTAGATAAAATACACTGTGGGCATTTAGGTATTAATAAAACACTCAACATAGCTAGAGAAACAGTTTATTGGCCAAATATTAACGCGGATATTAAAAACCTAATTGATCAATGTTCAGCGTGTGCAAAATTCATGGCAAACATACCCAAGGAACCGTTAAAATGCCATGAGATATCTTATCTTCCGTGGGAGAAGGTAGGTATAGATTTATTATATTTTGATGGAGAAAATTTCCTTGTCTGCATGGATTATTATTCCAAGTACATAGAGCTAGCTTCTTTGCATAAGAATTACACTGTCGATAACGTTGTTAAAAACCTCAAATCCTTCTTTGCTCGACATGGTATCCCGAAAATATTGATATCTGACAATGGTCCACCTTTTAACTCTTGCAAATTCAAGTCTTTTCTTGTTGATTGGGATGTAGAACACATTACTACCAGTCCTTATTGGTCCAGGTCTAATGGCCAGGCTGAAAGTGGAGTTAAAATTGTCAAAAACATATTAAGGAAATGCAAGGAAGATGGCTCGGATATACATTTGGCGTTACTACACTACCGCAACGCTGCTAAGGGAGATTTTCCCAGTCCGGCCGCATTATTAATGTCTAGAAACTTGCGAGTAAATTTACCAATTCTAAACAGAAAGCTCATTCCAGAAGTGGTCAAATTTTCGACGTTTGAAAGATGTCACAACAAAAGCAGAGACAGAATGTCTTTTTATTTTGACAGGAATGCGAAGTATACATCCTATTTGTTTCAGCCTGGAGATGACATTTATTTCAAAAAGAATCCTAAATCTTTTTGGTCTCCGGGAATAATTAAAGAGAAATTAGGTTGTGGTAGATCATATTATGTAGTGGATCCAAATGGTGTTGTGTATAGGAGGAATAGGGGACACATTAGACCTAGAAAAAATAATTTAAAAAATACAAATCCTCCACCTTCTTTTTATGGCAACGGCAGCACTGACGATATGTCTCCCATAAACAGTATAGATCCCATGAGTTCGGCAGAGCTCGGAGACGGTCCTGTTCAAAATTGCATTATCGATGATAACTGTGTTCCTATGGAAAGTCTAGAAAATACAGGTTACGTAACCAGGTCTGGTAGAAGTGTGAGACACAGAGTACATGAGAAATTTGAGTAGATAAGTAATGTACTGTTATTAGTTATGTAAGTTACTTAATACTAATATTAGTTTGCTTTTTTCTCGAAAAGGGAGATGTTGCATATTGACAAAAGTAAGTGTCAATGTCATTTTTGACATTGACAGATGTCATGAAGTAAAGCCTATTTAGTTTGTTTATTTCAGTTGGCCAAAAGGCTATAAATAGTGTAGACGTATATTATTGTATTAGGCATTTACCTCATATGTAATACGTAGTCAGTGTTAAGCACCAATAAAGGAGAATATAAGAATTGTTGCTGTATTATTATCATCACCACTCAGACACACATCAGGACTTACAACCAAGAGGTCGAAGCCCGCTACAGTTAAATACAAATTATATTTAAATTTCCTCAGACAAGGGCACAGTGCTAGTGAATGTCGAATGAAGAGATTGTAAGCAGAGACATAACTCATTATTGATATACATAAAACAGGGGAGCCGCAAACTGTCACTAATTTTTCTAAACAAAGCGTTAGCCAAGTTATTATATCCACTGCGCTAATCGAATCGAAAGATCGAATTTCTGTAGGGCTAGACTTTGGACCCTTTCACATTCTTAATCGCAAAGGGTGTGGCGCTAAATTAATAAAATGTTATATGTATTTGTGTTTAAATGAGATTTAAATACGTAATTTTTTTCGAAATTTGGATAACTTCTTGAAATAAAAAATTCAACTCAGATGGTGCAGGTCAAAACGCCTTCAATGATTTTCCGAATGGTTTTTTTTGAAAAGGAATCAATGAACTACCTATGATATAGCAAAAGTGCATATATACCAATGATATATACTTCGATTAAATAAATATGTTATGTTTAAAAAAAAACGACTTTACATTCCTCCTTTACAAAACGCCAATTTCATATGTAATGACCTAATACTTTGTTTGTGCAAGTAGAGGTAATTTTAAATAGCTGTCCTTTTTCTTCCTCACCCAACGACCTTCTTTTCCTTTCCCCAGGGCATTTTCTGATTGGAAGACATATGACAGCTACTACCTACCTGCACCAAATCTGATAGACTACAATGAAAATCATCTTCAGCGATATGTTAGTAGAAAAGCTTCTTTGGAAAAGATGGCAGAAGGAATATATATCTGAAACGCAGCAGCGTAGAAAATGGAAAGAGAATCATGCAAACCTAAAAGTTGGAGACTTTGTGTTGATTCATGAAGACTATCCCTCCTTTAAGTTGAAGACTTGTCAGAGTCACTCGTTTATTCCCGGGTGTCGACAGAATATTACGTGTAGCTGATATAGCCACTGCACGGGGTGCTGTACGACGGCCTCTTGTTCGGCTTTGTTCATTGCAAGATGAAGAAACCAGCGGTTGAAAGAAGAGATCTTCCGAGGGGGGCCGGTATGATTCAGCGCCTTTGGTCTGTTTAATGATAAGTTTGTTTTAAGATGTATTGCTAATCGTAATTTGTAGGCATTTTTTTAATATCTAAGAATTATTGTTCCCCCATTTAGTTATTCACTTACTTACGTTGTATCGCTGATCATCTAAATTACACTAAAGTCAGTCTAAATCGCATTTTCATTGTTTTACTCTCAAATAGGTCTAAAATAACTAAATCCAGTTTCAATACGAAACAGTAAGTATGAACTTAAACGTGCAAGTTTTGGAGATATTAGCAATGATGTCCGGCGTGCCTTATAGTTTATAAAAATTCGAAACATGTGACGTTAATATTCGGCGACTTATGTATGGAGTGTTTTCACGAGACTAGCGAAGTTCTGTAAAAAATACGAAAATATTTATACAGTTTCTTCTGAGAAACGCGTTAACCACTGAGCCACAGAGGTCGTCAAATTATATGGCTAAAAAATAATTATTTAAAAGTTAATATTGACAAAACTAAATTAATACAATTTCGTGACTCCCGTACTCTCCCTATTGACATACATATTACTTTTAATGACATAAAAATAGACGAAGTTAAAATATGTACAATTTTTTTAGATTGATGGTTGCTAGGCAGTGACTGGAAGTCACACATTGATTTCGTATGCAACAAACTACAAAAATGTGTGATAGCATTCAAAACGTTACGGCTTAAAGTATCTGACGACCTCTGTGGCTCAGTGGTTCAGCGCGTTCGTGCTCAAGCCGGGGGTCATTTTCATTGGTACATTTACGATTATTTATTATTTATACATTCCTTATATACTACTCACATTTTTTCCTAAATTCTTTCTCTTTGTTACATTTAACTTTACACTAATTATAATTTACAATTTTTACTATTTTGTCACATTTTTTCTAAATTCTTTCTCTTTGTTACATTTAACTTTACACCAACTATAATTCACAATTTTTTCTACTTTATGTCACATTTCTTTCTCTTAGTTAAATTTCCTTGCTTACATCTACAACTCTATTTTCTTGCTTACATTTTAAATTTACCCCTTTTAAATTTACCTTTAATCTTTAAATTTACCTTTCATTTTCATTACCTTTACATTTGTGTTTTTGGTTTATATTATGTTTCATTCATTTTCTTATTTCTATCATATTTTACAATTTTCCCTTATACTTATTTTATTACTTCTACTTATTTCTTTATTTCTATATATTTTACTTATCTGTAGTTTCTTATATTCTCTATCTATGGATTTATGTCTTTTGAACAACTTAGCCCACACATTGCACTATTACAATTCTCATTCTATTATTGAATTTTTCTTCTACTTATACTTTATTTATAGTTTGTTTGAATTCCAGGTTTTTTACATCAATTTTATTTAGTTTCTACTTTTTCTACTTTACATTCGCTTTCCTTACTTATCTAAAGCCTTCTTTCTGTTCTATCTCTACTTCTCTGTATTTCGGTCTTTCCGCGCCCAGGGCGAAGTGCCCGGCCAGGCGGTTTGCCGAGAGATTATCTTCACAATAATTCCCTACCATTTGTGGTACGCTATGCACACCGTGAGAATCCAAGGTAGTTTTATAGCCGCAATAGTACCAGTTTACATTATTGTTACTACTTATGCTATATATGCTGTGTTATGCATTATAACCATATATATGCTAAGGTTTTTATTGCCGACTTCCTACTTACATCTTTATTGGATCTGCCAAAACAATTTTTAACAGATGCCAACTAAATTTGTTTCGGCTATACTGGCCATACTGGTACTATTGCTTCTACTCTTCCTGGCTATCGTATGCTACGGCTGCCCGTGCTATAGCGTCCCACTTTCGTCGTACCGGACACTCCGCACTGAACGCGTTGTGGTCTACCCTATCCAGTTTCTCTATTGAGCAATTTACACAGCACGCTTTGCTTCCTTCTTTTAATTTTTCGCATTTGGACTGATGATGCGCTCCGGAGCAGTGGCAGCACTTCTCCTCAGCGTTACTACCGCACTGTCGCCTTCCATGTCCGTACGCTAGACAGCGTGAACACTGTATTAGCGGGGACTGGTCGGCGACACGAACGCGCTGCATATATATATAAATATAGCCCTCTTTAGTAAAGCGCTGCCACAGCCCCGGGAAAAACGTGTCCTCGGTTCTCTCCTACGGTCTATTGTGCGGGAACTCGGTTTTTTTTGAAAAGGCTTTCCGGGTGTAAAAGATGGTGGTACGAGTATGGGAGAGATGTGTAAGGGCTATTTGTGGAGCCTGGTCTATGCACAGCTGTAGACCACTTTTTACTAAACTATTGCATATTGCCGCTGGTGTGTCTGTATATTCGTGACCTTTGTGTGTTCGTTAAGCAAAATCCACAATATTTCACACTTAACTCAAATGTAAATAATAGAAGTAAGCATTTAAATATAAAATATATATTATGCCCCAATGTCGTCTAGATTTATATAAATGAAATGTTTGCAGTAGCGTTAATGCTTTGCATTAGCGAAATTTGAAGAAAAGATAAAATAAATAGGTAAATAATGTAGTATATATATAAATTGCCAAATATTATCCTTTATAATGCATTGACATTAGAAATTAGAATTTACTAGATATTTAAATTGGCAAGTTTAATTTATTTTATTCTGTAAAATGGCATAATATCTTGTTACTTATATTATATTATAATATTTTATATTTTGTTTTTAAAATCATTGCCTATTCGTTTCTTTTGTATTGTGATTATTTTGTATTAATTGCAAATTTATCCTTTGACATTGTAATAATTTTATAATTAAATTTATTTTTATATTCTAACCAAATTAAGTATTTATAAATACGAATATTTTATCTAGAGCAAGTAAATATTATTTGTTAAATTTAACTCTTTCATAACATTGTGGTCTTCTTTTACAGTAATATTAAAATTATTATTTTGATCTATTGCATGCTATTATAATGGCAGAATGTATCAGCAGCTCTCACAGAATATAAGACCATTTTGATTATGTACTATATTCTAGCAATAAAGGAATTTAATTTGATTTGATTAGAGTAACTACACTAAAACACGGTGAGGTGTAAAGCCGCTTAATAGTTTTGTATTTTTAATACAGTATGTTGGAAAACGGAAAGACGGACAGACGGGTAGACGGAAAGTCAGAAAGACGGACAGACGGAAAGATAAATGGAAAAACGGACAGACGGATATACGAAAAACGGAAAGTCGAAAAGACGGTCAGATGGAAATACGGATGAATAACAGCAATGCGGATGAAAAATAACAATGACAGCGATCTGTTATCGGAGGAGGATAGATCCGTGGCCTAGTGGGTAGATCGTTTGATTCGCACTCGAGAGAGTGCAGATTCGATTCCCAGGTTGTGACGTGTACCGATGAGAATTTTTAGATCTCAAGTACATTTATACGGACGCTCTACGGCGAAGGAAAATATCGTGAGGAAACCCGCACATGGTTGGCCCCAGATGTATTGACCAGTTATTCCTCTGGACTGACTGACTATGCTGTGAGAATGCCGTATGTGCTTGGGCAACCAGTTTCTCCCGTTGTTGCTGACATATTCATGGAAGACTTCTACACCTATATAACCCAGGCTCTACAATCGGTATGTGGATGATACATTCACAATTTGACCATCTGACAAAGTAACCATATTCCTAAGTCATTTGAACAGTCTCAACCCCAAAATACAATTCACTGTGAAGTTAGAGACCAATAACTCTTTAGCTTTCTTGGACGTATTAGTAATAAGGAATCCCAATGGTACCTTAGGTCACACTGCGTATCGCAAACCTGCACATACTAATAGATATTTAAATGGTGAGACCCACCATCATCCTTCACAGCTATCTACCGTTGGCGAAACTTTGTTTAGAAGAGCACGAGGAATATGTGATCAGCAGCATTTGGACACCGAGCTTCATCATGTCACACAAGTTCTACGTGACAATAAGCTTCGAATCCCACGCTTGCATCACAGTGACCGAGTGAAACCATCCACTGTCGAACGAATACCTGCAGTTCTACCTTTTATGAAAGGAGTCACTGATAAAGTTGGCTATATTCTAAGGAAAGCTTCTATAAAAACATAATTCAAGCCGCCCAAAAGGATAAGTTAATTTTTACCACCAGTGAAATGTAACATTCCTCTTCAAGATGCAGGAGTCTACAAGCTCGACTGTGACTGCGGTATCTCCTATATAGGTCAAACTAAAAGATATATCAACACCCGAGGAACAGATCTGGTTAAACACCGTTGCAACAATAAATCTGCAATGTGGGAACACACACTAGATCAATCTCGCCATTACATAAGATTTGATAAGCCACAAGTACTGGCGAAGGACCTTTATCGCCCAAGAATGATACGCAAGGCTGTAGAAATTAAAAAGTACCGTAATTTTAACCGAGAAGATGGCTGAGTGCTGCCATCTACTTGGAAACTAATAATTAACAGAATAAAACTTAATTTAAAAACACCGCGGCTTCAAGGTACTGTTTTGCGTGGATACGGAACACAAATAATAATTGAAGAATCTTCGGGTAGTTTGAACAACTTCAACAAATAGGACAATTGATACCTCAGTCCTCCCGTGACCACGGCTGCTGGAAAGTAGCCGAAACGTCAGGAAAAATAAAAGTGCACCGCGACAGTCTGTAAATGTTTAAAATAATCCTCTTTATAATGTTAGTATAGAATATAATATACTTAGGTACATAAATTGCTGAATAAATATTTTTTGTTGTTGAATATTGTGATATATAAAGTATTGTTGGAGTAGTTTAATGACTAAACTACTCCAACAATACTTCCTTATAGAGCTATGAAGTAAACTAAACATCGAAGTAAATGCTGAAAAATTGAAGCCTCAGCTTGCTGGGGAAGGAAGCGAGCGGCAACCATTCTTGATCCTTCCTTTGTTGCAGGACAGCTCCGTAGGGTCAGAAGCATCGGTTTGGATTGATAGTTCCACCTGAGGGTCTGGATGTACCAAGAGCGTTCTTGGTACATCCAGACCTGTGCGCCTGTGAAATACTCTGTTTACATTTGTTGAAAGCTTCTAGCAACTCTGGCATCGTGGTGACTGGATGTGAACCTTTGACCTTTGGTCCTACCAAAAGGTTGTGCAGAGGTGCCTGCCAGGAAGCTGCGAGAGGTAAGAAACGCCGATAAAAATGTATCATCCCCAGGAATCGTCTCAACTCTTTAAGTTTTGGGTGCTGGAAAGTCCAAAAAAAAAAGTGTCAAGAGGCTGTATACCTGCGGTGGAATCTCTGTACCCATGAAACTTCACCTCGGTCTGACTGAAAGAGCATTTGTTGGTGTTGTGTTGATGAGATTTCCATACTCCGCTAACCTGCTGAAGAGCGTCTTCAAATGTTCCTGATGGCGGATATCGTCGCGGCTAAAGACCAGAATATCATTCAGGTACCGTAGCAAAAATCTATCCCACGCTCCTCCATCCATGAATCGTTGAAAGGTCTGCGCGGCTTTACGAAGTCTGAAAGTCATGTACGGATATTCGTACAACCCGAAGGGTTTTGTGATCGCTGTCTTAGGTATATCCACCTCGCCAGCAACATCTCGTCGAATTCCTGTTTGGTGGGTTTTCATCCGCTCAGGATCGAGTCGACGGGGGCGGCTGGATATCGGTGGGCCTGTAGTGGTGCAAATGTGATGCACTGTGTTGTACTTGGGAGTACCTGGTACCAGCAGGTCGCGTAATGTTGGGGAACTCCTTCAGAAGGCGATCATAATCCGTATTCTCCAGGGTTGTGCGGACCGATGAAATATTTTCAGACGTCTGACGAGGTGCGGTAACTGTGATTAAAGTAACACCGTCGATCAAACGCTGCCGCAAGGCAGTCAACAAGCAGGTTATAGAAACCTTCAAAATCGACACCGATAATTGGTTTGGAGACGTCTGCTACTATAAATTGCCAAGTGAATGCACGACAAAGGCCTAAAGCCAAAGTTAGTGGCAGGTACTTGGTTTTGATGCGTGGCTCCCGTACATCAGACCGCGGAAATACACGCACGTCAGAACACGTGTCTACTAGATACTGTACTATTGTTTTGCGGTCTGTGATGAACAGGCAGCTCGATATAGCTAGGCTGTCCTTCGTCGCCACTATACACGTCTGCCCGTGGTGTATCCCGAATTACCAGGCGTCTTCTTGTAGCTGCAAGGTTGCGTGCATTTAAATGCTCGATCGCCAAATCGGTAGTGGTACCAGCAAAAGGGGCGATCTCTGGACTGGGAGAGAGATCTGGAACGAAAACGTGACCTCTATTGACCTCTGTATCGGGAGCGCTGGCGTTTGCGTAGTTCTATGCTCAATGCCACCAACTTCCTACTCAAATCTGCTACTATCCGAGTTAACAATTCTGCAGCAGTAGGCAGGAGGACTGGTTGTCATCGGGGGGCACTCGTGCCAGCTACTTGCCTATTTACGATGTCATTAATCCTGTCCGCTAGCTCAGCGATGTTCTCGATGCTCATATCCACCTGTGATGCGCGCACTATGCTTGGTAAGTTGGTTGGAAGTCTACTTGACCATATTGTCCGTATCCGTCCGCTGCAGGTAGCGGAGAAATTGCGATGGCTTCCTATCACCAAGCTCGTCATGCAAAAAGAACTGCTTTATTTTTCGCTCCTGTTATGCTGATAATCTTTTGATCAGCTCGGTCTTCAGCTTCTCGTACTTGCCTGAAGCTGGTGGAGAAACGATCAGGTCTCGAACTTCCATTGTATGCTGGGGGTCTAGCTGCGACAGGACGAAGTAGAACTTGGTGGAGTGAGCGGTTATATTTTATAGAATGAACTGATCTTCCAACTGTGCAATCGGTCGCCTGTGATGATGCTGATGATGAACCGAAGGGGCGTGTTCTATCGAGGGTCACCAGTGAAGCGGCTAGGTATTCTTAACAACTTACGAAAATTATTATGCCTAACTAAGAAATGCTCCAAAATATTAATTTACTCAATTTTTCTTTATAGATGTGAAATAAAATATTTCTAAATAAAATACTGATATATTCACTATTTAAAAGAATTACAATAATAAAATATAAAGTGAAATGGGCTAGCAAAAAAAAAGCAAATGCAAAATTTACATTAACAAGTTACACTATTTATACTAAAATAATAATTACAACTCCCGCTTGACCGTTTATGCGTGGGAGTAGGGGCGCGCGGAATATGGCCACCATGCGTAGACAATAGATGCGCATGCGGCAATATTACAGTGTGTGTGACTAATAAAGCTAACAGACACTCGAACTTGGTCCGCGGACCATATCCGCGTACCGAATCCGGTGTCGCTTCACACGCACGAATTTGGTACAGCATACCGAATTGAAATTCGACACTCGTGTTTTCGATTTTATGCTCTATTGTATTAGCACAGAGTTATATTTACAGTGCTGTTTTTCGACGTCGCAACGACGTTTGATTCCCGCAATCATTGAAATCGTGCAGTGATACCAACTCTCAAAAATATTTCTCACCAAACTTAACCCTTAATTTGACCCTGATTAGTTATACTATTTACAGGTATAAGAGATAATAAGATGGAAAAATATGTTTAACCCTTAATTCACTTCCTGAGTCCCAGGGACTCACATCAAAATTTTAAACGGTCATAATTCAAAAGTCTTAGCAGCTAGTTTCCCCTGCGTCTCAGTACCTTCATGTAGTGACGCGGGCGACGCGGTGCCGAGAGGACGTGCGCGCGCATACCATATTTGGTGAGTTATTACGCCGAGTGAGTCCCAGGGACTCATACTAGTTAATTATGTTATGATTATTTTTATTTATTCAAGTTTTCAATTGTTGATTTATTTACCGTTATTATGATTTAAATTATGTATGTTTTATTTTTTTGTTGTAGAAATGTAAAATGGCTCGAAAACAACATGACTTTATCAATCTGAACGAAGACGGGGCAGATTCCATTCTGGAAACCTGGCTTCAAGAAGATTTGGACGATGAGAGTAACAGTGAACAAGATACTGGCCAGTCGAGTAGTGCCTTACCTACAAACGAAGACTTACAAAATTCGGATAATGAAGATGGTGAGTATATTGTCAGTGATCACGACACTAATTCTGATTCATCGGAGACATAGTCAAGTGAGAGTAACTTACCGCTGTCAGAGCTAACTCGCAGATTACGCAATGATACATCAGTTCCGGGAAATATACCTGATATGAGTGATGATGATCAAACTATGCCTGCGCAAGCACAAAACCAAAACTATTACTACGGAAAAGATAGATCCAAATGGTCACGTTTACCTCCAGCTCGAAACGTTCGCACTGCAGCACATAATGTTGTGCAAGTTCCTAGAGTCATACCATCAGCCGACGGACCTCTTTCTCCAATTGATGCATTTCAGTTAATGTTTGACCAAAGAATACTGAATATCGTTTTGACTTGGACAAACAAAAAACTTGAGCAGTTTCAAGAGAAATACCCAAAAGATTCAGCTTTTAGGCAGACTAATGTTGTCGAATTGAAAGGCTTTCTGTCCTTGCTCATTTATTCCGCTATTTTCAAATCCAACAGAGAAAGCGTTTTATCATTATTCGCAACTGATGGAACTGGGCGTGATATATTCAGAGCTTCGATGTCCAAAAACAGACTTCTCGCATTGCTCTTAGCGCTTCGGTTTGATGATGTTTCTGACCGTGAAATACGAAGAGAAGTTGATCCCGCTTGTCTTATTACAGATATATTGCAAATGTTTGTAGAAAACAGTCAAAATAATAATTCGATGGGTACTAATGCGACGGTTGATGAAATGCTCATAGAATTCAGAGGACGATGCAGGTTCAAAGTGTACATGCCCAATAAGCCGGGAAAATATGGTTTGAAGATGCAGTGCTTAGTCAATTCTAAGACGTTTTATATTTATAACATCTACCTATATACTGGAAAAGGTTCCGATGGATTTGGTTTGACAGAAGAGGAAAAAAAGACATCAGTACCAACACAAGCTACCCTTCGCTTGTGTAAGCCTATTTTCAACACGAACATCAATGTCACAACAGACAATTGGTACTCGTCAATGGAGCTACTAGAAGAGCTGAAGGCGAGAGGTTTGACAACAGTAGGTACACTGAAAAAAAACAAGAGAGTTATACCAAAAGAATTTCTCCCGCACAAAGACCGGCCCGTGGAATCTTCTCTGTTTGGATTTATTAAAGAATGTACTCTGGTTAGTTATGTCCCAAAGAGAAATCGAGCGGTGGTACTGTACTCTTCTATGCACCACGACAACAATATTGATGAAACTTCTGGAAAACCTGAAATAATTATGTTCTACAACTCAACTAAGGCAGGTGTTGATGTGGTTGACCAAAAGTGCTCCGTTTACTCGTGTAGTAGAAGAACTACCCGTTGGCCTATGGCAGTGTTTTTTAGGATCATTGATATGGCATGTTCTAACGCACAAGTTATTTATGAAAGCCAAAGAGGGGTACCAAAGTTAAAAAGGTTGGGATTCCTAAAATGTATCGCAGAAAAACTAAACGAAAGTAATTTGATGACACGTTTGCATAGTACACGTTTGCCACGTCAAGTTCGCTGGTCGATTTCATCCATCTTGAAAAAAGACATTCCTGATGATGTGAGCCATCCTGAAACCTGAAACAAGTTACCTAGGAAGGAGAGAAAGTATTGCTACGTATGCCACTACAAAAAGAGAACAAAGACTGCTTATCTATGCACAAAATGTCTGAAGCCGATATGTTTGACTTGCTCAAAAAAGGTATGCCGACGTTGCTTATAGATAGTGGTAGAAACCCACTGCACGTTTTTTTTCTTTGTATAGAAGCATATATTTAAGTTTACTTTATTTTATTTTGTGTACCTTTATTGGTTTAAAAACGTTAATTTTTTTTTTTTTTTAGAATATTTGTTAGTTTAGAAAAACTTTAAAAATATCATGGTTTTAAAAGACTGATAAGTACCATTTCTTTAATTTTTAAGAGGATCTCAGAAGTTTGTTAAGTTTTGTTATTTTTTCTTATGATTAACTAAGTACTTAAGCAGATTATTAAACAAAATGTTAATAAAATTTGTTTTATTTGATAAAAATATACATTTAAAATATGCGAGTCCCAGGGACTCATAGAAGGTGTTTACGTAAGTACATTTCACCTAGTGAATTGAGGGTTAAAATAAAGACTTACGTGAAAATAACATAAAACTAACGTCTTAATCTGATTTCACTTCCTATAAATATTCATACCCCGGGCTATATAACACATATAAAAATTGATTCATAAGGAGTAAACTCTAAAAATTCTGCACCCTAGTAAGCCCCCGTAGATTTTATTCCCTGAGTTTGGGGTGAAAATCGATAAGTTGGAAACACTGAGATCGTAGTCCAATGTCCAAAAGCCCAAACACCCGACTGCTCTACACACGGACGGATTTGGTACGGAGCGAACCAAATCCGATGCGGACAGCGGCGGACTCAATTAATAATTATTATGTTTGCCGGAGTACCCTAGACACGGTCGGATTTGGTACGGAGCGAACCAAATCCGTGGTCCGCTCCGTACGTGTGGTAGCACTTTTACGCCATGCGTAGCGACAAAGCCTCAAAATCAGACCATATGACGTAAAGTGGCGTGATCTCGGTGCTGCGTTGAAACGGGCGAGAGAACTTGCATATGTACTTGCCACAATACCATACAAGTATTCTCGTATACAAAATAAAACACAAACCAATACATACACAACTCACGTTCCCAACAAAGTAACATAACAAAACAAACAACGCGACGATCCAGTCATATCGTATTGCCTTCCTTAAGAACCAGTTATGGTAAAAATAACATTACGTATACAGGGTGCAATTAAACCTACCTGCCAAATTTTTTTAGGGCTTAGGTATCATTAGGAGAGTCCATTATACCAAAAAAACCTATTTTTTTTTGGTATAATGGACTCTCCTAATGATACCTAAGCCCTAAAAAAATTACATTTCACCTAGTGAATTGAGGGTTAAAATAAAGACTTACGTGAAAATAACATAAAACTAATGTCTTAATCTGATTTCACTTCCTATAAATATTCATACCCCGGGCTATATAACACATATAAAAATTGATTCATAAGGAGTAAACTCTAAAAATTCTGCACCCTAGTAAGCCCCCGTAGATTTTATTCCCTAAGTTTGGGGTGAAAATCGATAAGTTGGAAACACTGAGATCGTAGTCCAATGTCCAAAAGCCCAAACACCCGACTGCTCTACACACGGACGGATTTGGTACGGAGCGAACCAAATCCGATGCGGACAGCGGCGGACTCAATTAATAATTATTATGTTTGCCGGAGTACCCTAGACACGGTCGGATTTGGTACGGAGCGAACCAAATCCGTGGTCCGCTCCGTACGTGTGGTAGCACTTTTACGCCATGCGTAGCGACAAAGCCTCAAAATCAGACCATATGACGTAAAGTGGCGTGATCTCGGTGCTGCGTTGAAACGGGCGAGAGAACTTGCATATGTACTTGCCACAATACCATACAAGTATTCTCGTATACAAAATAAAACACAAACCAATACATACACAACTCACGTTCCCAACAAAGTAACATAACAAAACAAACAACGCGACGATCTAGTCATATTGTATTGCCTTCCTTAAGAACCAGTTATAGTAAAAATAATATTACGTATACAGGGTGCAATTAAACCTACCTGCCAAATTTTTTTAGGGCTTAGGTATCATTAGGAGAGTCCATTATACCAAAAAAAATAGGGTGTTAATTTTTTTACAATAACATATTTTATCCCAACCAAATTCGCTACAGAATGAATACACTACTTAGGCGCCAGTCTGTCGCGCGGAGTCGGCAAAAGACCGGCACAGGGATAAAGCGAAGGTGACGCGGGGGGTGGCGCGCGGGCGGCGGGGGGCATGTTGCACGCGCCGTCAGTATGGCGCGTGCGCTTGCATTGTGCATTGCAATGATGCGATTATTTTGTTTATCACCGCCCGCCGCACTCGTGATATTAAGTGTCTGTGACAAAATCAAAAATGTACTCTAACCGCGAGTGTTGAGTGTTACGAGATGGTGAGATGCTACATTTTAAGTGGCGAAAATTTACGCGGAGCCCAGAGACTGCACGAGCAAGAAAGCCTTCCTCGTCTGCATAACAGCGGATTCACGATTGCAGGTGTACCAAGTCGCGAAACAATTTTGTCCATCAATCAACGACTATTGGACTATGGACAGTTCGCAACACCTGCACACGCTCTAGGAGGAGGAAGGCCGAGTTTACTTGTTGAACTCCAAGATGACATCTTGGAGTTCTTTGAAAGAGACCCACGAGCGAGTACCCGAGATGCCGCCCGCCGCTTTAACCTGAGTCGATTTGCGGTGTGGAAGTTATTAAACACTGTGAACTTACACCCATATCATTTCCAAAAGGTCCAGGCTTTAAACGAAGCAGACGCCGCGCCCCGTCGCACTTTCTGCGAGTGGCTAATCGCACACCCTGATGCAGTTATTTTGTGGACAGATGAGTGCCTTTTTACTCGTGTGGGCTTGTACAACCAACACAACGAGCATTGGTGGTCGTATCAAAACCCACACAAGATAAAAGAAAACTACCACCAAGTGCGTTTTAGTGCTAATGTGTGGGCCGGCATTGTCGGTGATGAAATGCTGGGGCCTTATTACATCGAGGGGCGGCTGACCTGAATAACCTATCTGGAAATGCTAGAAAACATTATTCCGGAGTTCATGGACAACGTGCCGCTCGCACTCATTCGCCACCCGCAGTTCTATTTCCAGCAGGATGGTGCCCCGCCACATTACGCCGCCGCTGTTAGAAATTATTTAAACCGCGAATATGGTGATCGCTGGATAGGTCGCGGGGGTCCCGTCTCATGGCCGCCTAGGTCACCAGATCTCACTCCATGTGATTTTTTTTTATGTGGTGAGATTAAGAGGCGAGTGTACGTAGATGAGTTCCCAAGCCTCGAAGACCTAAAATCGCGTATTGCGCGTGCCTTTGACGAAGTGAAAAGTGACAGAGTTGTGCTTAACAAACTCAAAGACAATGTGCAAAAACGTGCTAGACTCTGCTTAGAGCGAAATGGATTGCAGTTCGAACAATTTTTAAAGTACTATTAAGTGTAGACAAAATAATTATGTAAATAAGATTTAGAGGTGGGTTGTTTTGATTTTAAATTAGTTGTACATAAGTTGATTGAATTTTTAAATACGCCTAAATGCAAAGGATGTGGTTTAGATTTAAATTTCTAAAGTGCTTATTATTCGTAATTAAAAATTTGTAATCTTTCCATTCTTTTGACGTGTATCAATTAATTTTATTCTAAACATACCTACGTCCTTTACATTTGGACGGTCCTAAGCCCGTTAAAGTATGAAGGGAAAATTCGCAACTTATGATAATGTATGATCGTGGGAATCCTGGATTAGGTAAGAGTACACGGTTGTTGTTGTTTTTAAGTTTTTGACTTTAAGAATTACTTTTTACTAGCCATTGTCTATTGTTGCCGTATTCTTAGAAGTAGCCGTAAGATGTAAACAGGGTCATAAATAATAAGTTATTGTTAGAAATTAGTTAAAATATTAAACCCTTTTTATTGATGTTTTTAGAATAGAGCCGACGATTTATGACGTTGTTTACTGTTTAAAATTGAGATAATAGTTATTTACCCAACATCACATTAAGTATCAACCACCATCTACACCGATACTACAATAATAACAAAAATTATTATTGTTATCATTGAAATACGCTTAAGCGGGAGGGCGGGGCGGCGCATGGCGTCCATATTTTGTGGTGTTTTCTAGGATAACTTTCGGAAGCTATTTCTCAACATTTTAGTACTGAGTGATTATAAAAGAAAAAATACGTGTATTTTTATTTTTAACAAGGATTAATATATCCAAATTTGGCAGGAAGGTTTAATTGCACCCATAATAAAATATTATAATATAATATAATATAATATAATATAATATAATATAATATAATATAATATAATATAATATAATATAATATAATATAATATAATATAATATAATATAATATAATATAATATAATATAATATAATATAATATAATATAATATAATATAATATCTATGGACGCTTCAACACCACGTCAGTCTGGCCCCGTGGTAAGTATCCGAAGAACTTGTGTTACAGATACCAGAAAACGGGAAGTATATTTAATACTTTTATACTATACATATATTTAAGATTTTTATTATATTATACACATATTTAATACACATATGACCCAGGAACAAAGAAAAAGTTTTTCTAATTCCTTCGGCGTAATTCGAACCCGCGACCCTCGGTTTGAGCACCAACTCGCTGAACCACTGAGCCACAGAGGTCGTCAAAAAGGGGAGCACAGTTGTACAACAGTCAACAAACTACCTAAATCTGTGAAAGGGGCGAAATCATTTTAGGCTAGGCATTTATGAGACACTAAAACAACAAATATTGAACTTGGTTCCAAAAAAGAATAAACAAAAATAACATATCAAATGAAGAAAGGAAATCTGAGTACCTAAAGTTAATTTAAAAAATCTAAAATTGTGTAGCTACCCTAAGTTATTTGTACCTTTCAACGACTATTTCGCAACAGTTGGTATAGACCCCAAAACATCAAAAATGATGCAAAGAGTCGATCCGTCGTTAACTCACCGCTGTGCTCTATGTACTTACATCCTGTGAACCGTAAAGAAATGATTAACCTTATTCGCTCTAATAGAGCGAATTAGGTTAATCATTTCTTTACGGTTAATTTCTTAATTAAAACAAACACAGCTGTGGTATCGATGACATCCTAAAGCATTTTAGAAGCCAAATTTCCTGACTCTTTAAAAATTTATTTAATAAAACCAATCCACAAAAAAGGCGACACCCAAACCCCTAGCAAATACATACCCATAGCTGTTTTATCAATGTTTTACAAAATATTTAAAAAATAATGTGTAATAGATTATACAATTTCCTAGAAAAAAATAGCATTATAGACGACAGTTAAAACGACCTAAAATCTTAAATAACGAAATAGCTCTACCAATATTATTTGCAGACGATATATCTATTTTAATAAAATATGAAAATACGAACACAACTAACACATGACACACTACACGCTGTAACGGATTGGCTTTAATATTACAACCTAGAGATTAACTATAAAAAAACTATTCAATTTAAATCCTACAAAATACCTGCTATCAAAATAGACACAAATTTTCAGAACACTACCTTCGAAACTGTGATACATTTAACTTGCTAGGGATTAATATTGATACTATATAACTTCAAAACCCATATCGAAAATATTAAATCTAAATTAGCCAAATTCTCATATGCCCTTTTCTATCTAAAATGTAGCACAGAGCTACAAACCTCTCTTTCAATATACTACTCGTGGTTGAGATACGAAGTCATACTGTGGGAAAACAGCGTAAACAGTGATGAACTTTTTATCCTGCTAAAAATGATTGCTACTACTTATTTCATAAGTTTTAATTTAAGTAAACACCTGCACAAGGCACTGAGTTGTATTATCTTATGGTATATACACTACTTGGCTGCTATTAAAGTATTTGAATCTTTGAATCTACCTTAATGCAAGTGAAAAGGTAGGTAAGTATAATTTTTTTTTTAATGAAATGAACCAGGAAACGAACAGACGGTTTGTCTGATAGTAAGCGATTACCGCCGCCCATGGACACTCGCAATACCAGAGGAGTTACACTTGTTACTCCTCTGGTGTTGCAACTTGCGTTCGCAAGCGTGGCGTGAAAAAACGCAAGCGTTATTTCACGCCAGTTTTCTGTGAGGCCGTGGTATTTATCCGGTTGAGCCGGCCTATACGTGCTGTAAAACATATCTTAACAGCCTTTGTTAAACACAATTATAAAACAACGAACGCTGCACTGTGAAAAATAAAAATTACGTAAGTACTTCTACAAATTCACCCTGTTCTTTAGGAACTGTTTCACTTAGAATTAAGTACGAATGAATAATATTTATTTTATCATGTAATATTAAAATCAGTATTGTGTTTTGGCATTAAAAAGATATTAGAAAATTAAAAAAAAATATTAGGTATCGCACTGAATATCAAGACAGAGGTGAGGGGTTCGAGGCACCTAAGTAGCCGCTTTATAGTGAAGTGTTACAATTTAACCGCCGTTTTGTTATATAAAGCACAGAAAAAATATTCTTTTTTACCTTATTCGTTTGTTTGTACATTAATGCATTCGGACTAACGTGGCTTTCTATAGAAGCTACTAGTTATAAATATAGAATCAATCCAACGCTTAAAGGCGGTTAAACGTTTTTAACTATCTTGTAGCTAGGCATTGACGTAAGTCCTTTTACTTAAGTATGTGATAGTTATTAAATTCTAAAAACCTATATCGACGCTGGAAAGGCAACCTTGCTTAAGCGCCATTTGACGGTTCCGAGATAAAGCGATTCAAAGTTTGAAATTCACTTTTCAAACAAATTTTAAGTCACATTAACCTGAAATTTTGACAGAACATCAAGGAAAGGTGTTACTTTAACTTGAACGATTAATATATTGTTATAACGTAATACAAACAAAGTTAAGTGGCGATTAAGCAATAAGTGCTCCGGCCTTGGGCGAGGCAAATTTTCTGATAAGACATAGAGCAGCTCAAGATGTGTCTGCGCTTTTTGCTTATTTACCAAAAATCTTCATATCGCATCTGAGCTACATTTCTAATCTCTATATTTGTTCAAAGATGTCGTAGGCATAATTGACTAATGTTAACAAACTATCTAAAAGCTGTCTCTCCTAAATTGCTGATTTCCAAACTGACATGCAACTATGGTATCGAAAATGTTTCTTATAGATAGGCATATTCGGAAATTTAAGTAAAATATTATAACATAAAAAGTAATCAAAAAATATATTTATTATTGTACTTATGAATTAATGAGGTTTTTTTAGTTTACTTATAAAATAATAATTTAATCGCTATCTTCCACATCTGTGTCTGGCAAATGGTCTTTCACGTTTCCGTGAGGTAGTTTAAAGTATTCTTCGTGAAACTGATGAGGTATAGCAGAAAATTTGTAGTGGTTCACCAAGTCTTTATATTTAAGGTCACAAATGGGCAACTGACTTTTATATAAACGTTGAGAAGGCATTTTTTTCCTTCTAAGAACAAATATTTTTTCAGTTTTAGCTTCTTGTCCCATGGAATATTTGATAAACACATGGGTTGGGTCGTTCTTTTTGAATGTGATGACTCGAATTTTACTTATTTTTCCAGCCAAATTGTTTTTAAAATATTTGTCAGATATGGAGTCCCATGCAACAAAATCGGTATATTTTAATATTTCCACATTATACGGCTTTGGGTTTTTCTTCGCTAATGTAAATACTGTTGACCATTGGGAAGGCGCATGAACAACAATATTTTTTAGGTTGTTCTCTATCACAGCATGGATGCTGTGTAGACAGCATCCAGCTGCATGTAGAGGCATAGATGTATGTCCAGGTAGGAGGAAGTTCATCTGAATAGTTTCTATGTGTTCACAAGCTAGTAAAGCAGAGTGAACTGCTGCAAAAACAATTTTATTCTTATTTTGGCCAGAACATGAGTCACTGTAAAGTAAAAGATTTTTTATAGTTTTCCTGTCATCCACCATTTGTATGTATTTCAATAAGATAGTAGCAACTTCATTTCCTCCTCTTTTGCCGTCGCTTTCTCCCCAAGAATAACAATATCCTTCCCTGGTAGAACTCTCGTAGAAAGTAAGATTATAAACACTGTACTTTCTGGAATAGTAAAAGAGCATACTCTCGCCGTACGGAGTGTTCAAAACCTTTTGCAGATCAAATGAAACACAAATGGAGTAAGTTTCATGTTTTGTGATATTTTGGTGGAATTTGAATCTCGCTTTTGAGTCCTCAACTTCTTTTAAGTGAACTTTCTTCTCTTCCTCGGTTTCATCAGTTGGGTTATTAGCAAACGCCACGCATTTCTTGCACTTATCTTTCTTAGGAATATGAAAAGTGATGTTAAATTCGGTATAAAAAATGTTTTTAAAAACTTTTTCCCCGACGTAATCTTTTCCCTTGGATGAAAAGTCATATTTATATAATTGATAGAGGTGAGTAATATTTTTAAACTCTTGTGGCAAGTAAAGTCGAGTGGAATCCCTGCGGCAGTAATGTGACGGAACAGCTGATAAGTTCCTAATGTAATCTATAACTCCTTGTCTAATCGAAGCCGACGTCTTATAGGCTGGAACATGTTTTCCTCTTAAGTCCGTTTTAGATAGATTACACTCAGCATTAGAGATAGTGTAATGAACAAAGCGCTGAGAAAGATCCAACGTATAAAGAAGAAATTTTTGGCAAACTTGACGACGACCTTCCCCTTCATTTATAAAGTAAAGGTAAGTTTTTTGTCGTCGAGATGCATCAGCTTTTGTACGCTTCCTCTTCACTTCAGCAGCTTGTGAATTCGCTACTAACCAATCTCGTTACGCTGCGATGAAATATTGTAGTAATAATTAAAAATATTCTTTCTACGTTCTTCCGAAATTTCGTGGCAGTTATGTGGACATTTTTTATTTGATTTACATGGATTTTTTTAAATTTTTTTCGGGACTGTTTCTTTGCCATCTTTCTTCACATACGCTAGACCTTTATTCCTTTTTAATGTATTTTCTTTACGTTTATTACCTGTTTTCTTTTTTTAAGTCCAAATCACCTACTTTACCATCTTCAGCTGTTTTCTTCCGCTTCTTCCTTTTTTTTATTAGTCTCCTCTTCGCTACTCGAAGATGTATCTTCACCGTCCCATGATGTAGATGACCACTGAAAGTCTTCATTATCCAACATGTAATCCAAATAGCTAGTCTTCTGTTTTCTTTTATTTTTTTTCAATAGATTAGGTGCCTGAAATTAAAGCAGCAAAACATGTAAGTAATTACGTGGAAGGACGATGAAACCAACTCCTTGGATGCGATAAAAAAGTAAGGGCGAATGCACACTGCAAATACGATTGTAGTTAGACTGACTATCGCCATACACAACATACGAGAGCGCGCACACTGAAAACTCAAAGTTTGTATGGCGATAGTCCGTCTAACTACAATCGTGTTTGCAGTGTGCGCTCGCCCTAATTCATGACAGTAAGTACTTAATATTTTTTATTGATTACGTAATTTTAAAATTATGTTCAAGGAACACCTACCGTTCATCAGTTACTGAGTTTTTCTCTTTGTGGACTACATCTGGAGGAAAAAACTCGACGGTATTGACGTTATGAAGAGTATCATAAGATACTTCCTTACTTGGTGAAATATTTATAATATTGTAGTTATCCTGTAAGAAAAACCAAATGTTACCACAGGTAAGAAGTAAGAACCAAAATATGTTATAAGATGGAATGTTGTTGAAATGTTGCAACATTTCAACAACATCCTATTTTATAACATCCCCACTGCACTTACATTGATATTTATTATTATTGGAGATAAAGGCTTCACAGGTCCTTCCAAATTCAGTGATATATTGGTAGCATCCGGATTCTGTAATAAATAGTAAGTATTTATCATAGGTATTTAATTTAATTTAGGTAGATATATTATACCTATTACTAGATATATCTACCTAAATAAAATTTAATTTAATACTATTTAAAAAGATAATAGTTCTCACCTCAATATTGAAATGATTTACTTCAATATTTTCCTTCAAATTATGTTTTTTCCCTGAAATGTCCAAGGTAGTACTTGGTGGTTTTAGTAATAATTGACTTGTTTCTAGTTCTGTACTTTTTTTCTCGCACACAGATGTAGGAACTTTGGATGGGCCACTGATAAGTATATTTGACAATATTATACATGATTTCGGTTGTTTATTTTCAATACACGATGATGGAGGGCTTGGGCGTATTGGACGTGCTCTGTTTTGTCAAAGTAATAGGCTGCCTGAGTTCATCTAGTTTGTCTTGAGTAGCTAATCGAGCACAAGTTTAGACGTTGGATCCTTCATAATTTAATGACGGGTATTCCGGTGTATGATCCTGTAATAATACATAATAATAGTTTACAATAATCAATAGTAGCTATTACAGTCATAAGTTTGTTAGTATTTCCGGTTCTGTACCGTTATCGAGCAAAAAGCAGCAAAAAGAGAAGTTTGTTACACCCATGCAATTGCTTTTTTGTTAGATCGGCAAAAAACTATTCATCATTTTCATTTGCGAAAAAATGTAAGGTTAGGCATAAAATAATAGGTAGTAAGTGTCTCGGTCGATGAGATTAAGTATGGCGAAAGACTTTTCAAGGACGGGTGGATAGATAGGTGTCCCATTCTTACCTATGTTCCTACCGAACTCTAAAACGAATTGGTTATTTCGGCAGACCAGTAGTTGTAGGCAGATTTTTTAAATGAACTTTACAAGCAGACCTACGTCAAATCGTCGTGAAAAGTGATTTGAAGCCTGAGAATTAAGCAGGTAGGTATTTCAAGACACCTACAGTTATAAATATTTAAAAACATGAAATGTACAAGTAATAGGTAGATTATTATTTAGAAACTGTTAAGGCAAAACTTTAACCTGCACACTACGAGGGCTGATTGATAAGTTTCCGAAACGCCAAAGAAAAACTTCAAAAATCTATTTAAAATAAATTTATTTCTCAACGTAGTTTCCTTCTACCTCGATGCATTTAGTCCAGCGCTTCTCCAATGCCGTTACACCAGTTTGATAAAATGTTTTCTCCAACCCCTCAAAATACTCGTCCACGGCAACAATGACTTCTTCATTTAATGAAAATCTCTGGCCACCTAACCATTTCTTCAGGTTTGGGAATAAATGGAAGTCGCACGGGGCCAGATCCGGAGGATAGGGTGGATGCGGTAGCAATTCGAACCGCAATTCATGGAGTTTGGCGACTGCAACCATTGACGTGTGTGCAGGTGCGTTGTCATGGTGGAACAAAATTTTTTTCTTGGCCAAATGTGGTCGTTTCTTCTGGATTTCTTCACTTAATTTTTGCAGCAAGCTTGCGTAGTACTCTCCATTTCTTGTTTTTCCTTTTTGCAGATAATCCACTAAAATAATCCCTCGAGCATCCCAAAAAACAGTCACCATCACTTTGCCGGCCGACAAAACCGTTTTTGCTTTCTTCGGCGCAGGTTTTCCGCTCTCAGTCCACTGCTTAGATTGTTCTTTTGTCTCGGGAGTATAATGATGTATACTGGTTTCATCGACTGTTACATAACGCCGCAAAAACTCATTAAGATCTCGGTTAAACAGCGCCAAACACTCCGATGAATCATCCACTCGACGTTGCTTTTGGTCTACAGTGAGCAAACGCGGCACCCATCGCGCGCAATGCTTTTTCATTCCCAAATGTTGGTGCAAAATATTAAAAACGCGTTCAGATCATGTCCGGATTCGTGACTTCATTTGGACGGCCAGACCTGTGGGCGTCTTCGCAGCTCTGTCTTCCACGTTTAAAATCAGTTACCCAGGTGTGAATTGTACTCAATGCAGGAGCAGAATTACCTAAAACACTGTCTAGCTTGGTTTTAATCTGGGTTGCTGTTTTCTCTTTTAAAACGTTAAACTTTATCACCGCACGAATTTCGTTTCCTTCCATTGTTAAGAAAATTTACGACAGAAAAAGTTCTACGTCCTCTCAAACAAATTCCATCAGTTCGATTAAATTCAAATTTGGCGTCCTATTTTCAAAAAGATGCCAGAATATAATGTAATATTCCTTTTTTGCGTATCATTTTTTTAAGTTCGTCGTTTCGGCCAGTTATCAATCAGCCCAGGTATTTGTACGCACTTCGCCCAATTCCTCTGAATCAAAGCATAACTTCCTTCTTGCAGCCAAGGCATTAGTTAGTATTAGCTTCGATCGCCCTGCTTTTTCAGCCATTTTCATGCACTTAGGTCTTAGGTATTTATTGCCTAAGTAAAACGAAACAATATTATAGGAAAGTTAGTAGGCACACCCAAAAGCCATCAATTAAATAAAATATTAATGCACATACACAAAACTAGCTAGGCACAAGTCATAACACATTTGGTAAGGTTAAAACAAATAAAAAATTACTAAATAATATTAACTTACCTATCGAAATACGTCGTAGTCGCCGTTGGATACGTTCGAACTCTCAATGCACTTCTAACGATCGACAGCTGCGTACCGTCTCCACCGACGACAACCAAGTGACTTATGCGCCCGCGCGTCCGATGTTCTATATATACCTTGCGTTTCTGACACAATATTGCAACGAAAAGCGGTAGCTTATGCGCCAGTCGCCGTTTATTATTTTGTATCGAAAATGTGCGTATGCGACAAAAATGTAAATAGCAAATAGAAGCAAGTTTTCTTAAAATTATATTTATTGTTAAATACGGCAGGGTAAACTTGCTTATGAACCAAATTAAAAATATTCGAGTCGAACCAAAATTGCTTATATCACAATCGTATAATTTGGTTGTCCCGGCAATATTGCTTATCTGCAAAATAGGCTGTAAACGCGGCAGGGATATTTTTCTTGAGTGCCATAATATAGGAAAGTTCGATCTGGCAAATTGTATTATGTTTTAACTATTGCCAGTTTTACAGTAAGGCATATTTTCTTATTTCAAAAATACAAGGCAACGCAAATAAGCAAAGTTGCCATCAAAAGTGCTCGTATCGGCATGAAACCACGATCAGCAGAAAGAGAAAAATCAGACGATTCCAACGATATATATAACGTATATTCCCATATTTGGCGCTTAAGCAAGGTTGCCTTTCCAGCGTCGATATTATAAAGCGGATAAGAAACATTGGACGCCTTTTAGTGAAGTAAAAAATAATGACCATTTTTAAGCTTGGTATTGACCGTGAAAGTATCAAATTAATCTAAACGTTAAAGTACTTACGAGACCATTTAGTCTAGAATTGTTAATTAACCGATCTTTAGTGCTGTAAATAATTTTATTTCGTAAATAAGCACCTTTTTATTAAATTTATTTTCGAAACGGTGAAATATACAATAACCGTGCCTAGACAGATCGATAGAGATTTCAAAACATTATAATATATTGGCATTAAAAAGTAAAAATTGGCCAGATGTAATTTAGCCGCCTTTTAGCTTGAGGACGGCAGTGATATTATGTTTATTGTAATTGAATACATTTAATATATATTTTAAATAATACATTCATTAAATTATATCAGAACTCATATCACAAGCTATAACAAAATTGTCTCTATTATACAAATCAAGTTCCCTTAAGTTTTTTACTACTTTTTACATTCCTTGTTACATATTTACACGATTTGTATACCATTAAATTAACAACAAAAAACAAAACAGAATTTATTAACAATATTATTAAAATGAAATCTACTTCGTAGTACTGTACCCATGTCAAATTCGCTGTTGCTGAAATCAAGTGCTTGCCTCCTTTGTTTCTGATGACATGATGGATCCAGAATATCGCACGTTCCAGAGACTTCAATGGCTGATCGTTTATTATCTGTCGAAGTCTCAAAATGTTTTCGCGGTATCTGAAATGAAACAAAAATTGACTATGGTCAATGGATATGCTGTGCAAACATTAGAGGTATACTATTACTTTCGAAGAATTGTTTAAATTATATTATTATCAAGAAGATGTACGATTTAGTGCCAATTTCACTAACGCCTGTTAGTGTTAATCGTTTATCAAAATATCATGCCTTCTCTTTCATTAAAACCAGGAACGAAATAGATAACATGATATTTCAAAAACTGTTTACTTTGACAGGCGTTGGTAAAATTGGCACTAAGTATTTAAATTTAGGATTCCACAGATTTTTTTTCAATTACTTTTTATCCTCAATGATCTCCTGAACTGCATTTTTAACAATGTCCTCATTTATTTCATCAAACATGTATTTCTTTCCAATTCCATGACGCTCGTATTTTTCGGCATTGTACCATTGGTCACCTAATACTGGAAAAGCAAGAAGCGGTACTCCCGCATTTATAGCTTCGTCTGTTGATTGAAGACCGGCTTGGGTTATGAAAAGTTTGATCTTTGGGTGTTCTGCAATAAAAATTGATAATTTTTACTATTCTTTTTTATTAATATTTATTATTATTTTTATTAGTATTATTAATAATAGCCAAATTACAAAGCAGACATGTTACATTACATGTCTGCTTTGTAATTTGACTATTCGAAGAATTGTTTAAATTATATCTTCACTTTCAGTGAAGAAAAATCTGTACAATACGTCCAAGTTCTTAATGGTCCTCGGCAAACGTCGATTTTATATGGAAATGAGACAAGACGTGGTATCGAAAACGACGATTTACGTAAGACATTAGAAAATTGGTTTTTAACTTTTGAATTGAAACTCCTTCAGCGGCGTTGAGTGTGAAATTTCAAGGTTGCGTAACGCTACGATTTTGGATGTAACGCCATATGTCGGAAGCTGCTTAACTTTCTAAAGTATGGCTCAATACACAGATAGCGCTAGGTGTCATAATTTTAAATTTCAAATGCCTTAAAGGCACGTGAGAGTATTTTTGGATTTTAAATGATAAAGGAAGTTTCATTTCTACCACGCGTACTCTGTACAGTGTACACGTCATGTTTTTTTCTCTCTGATCTGACATATTTCGTACAATTTAGATATTGAATAAACTGTACATACTTAAGAGATCCGCTTGAGGTAACCATTTAGACAGTTTAATATTCTTCGTTTGTCCCGGAAGAGTATCTGTATCCCATTTCCACAAAACATCATACGACATCTGTCCCAAGACTTTCGCTATAATTTTTATTTTGTCCGTCTGAAGAACTGTTGACAATGCATTTGTTCCGAAACTGACGTAGATGACACCGTATTTGGAAGTATCGAGATAATTTTTAATATCCTGTATAAAAAATGTACTGTTGAGCGATGATCATTATTAAAAAAAATACCACATTATAAAGACAGATTAACCTTCTTCAAGATGGAACCACTTTTAGATCGTAGGAAATATTTGGATTTAGTTTTTCTGCACAAGCTAGTAACAGGTGTTATTTATTGCAACCAGACTTCGTAAAATATCCATTAATGTGCCAAGTAGGATACCCAGAAAAAATTGTTACAAGCCATTCCACATTAACTTTGCTAAAACTAACTTGGGGCAATCTTCACCGGTTAATAGAATGTGCAGGACATATAACAATTATATATCATGTACGACCGAGGCCTGTATATTCTCAAATAAATTAATTGAATTTAAAAAAATAATAAGAACGCAATAAAATTGAACAATTACTGTCGAACAACATTGTTTAGTTTCAACCATTTAAATTCTTAGTTTATTGCTTAAGTGATTGATTTATTTATGTTTAATTTGTAAATTATATTAATTCATAGTAACTTAATCTCCCTGAAATTATGCTTAGTACTTATAAAAGATGCAAGTTGTATTACACCTATAATTAAGGCAGCATTTAGATGTGTAAACAACATGAATGTGCAATTTTAGCTTTTAATAATGTTTGTTCCTTGTTGGTGTATCTATTAAATAAATAAATAAATAAAAAAGATAGTTAACTATGACTCAATAATAATATTTAAAAATACATATTTGCGCATATCTCATTACCTGCGGTAACTCTTTGGTTTCCAACTGATGTAGTCCTCCCACATTAAGTACGTTTGGTGGAACAGGTTGGTTATCATTCCAGACAGGATGATTATTAAGGAAGAGCATATGTACATTTTTATATAGTTCACCAATCTCGGGAATGCCAGGGCCGAAATATTTTTGCAATAATTTATGTTCTTCTTTCAACATATCCGACTCCTGGTAAATGATATTAAAATAGTTGTAAAATTTATCTATTTTCTCCCAAAAATTTAAATTATAAACTCTCGTAGACATTGGAGATGGATATAATATGGGATGAGTCTGCATTCCAAAATATTCCAATGTTCCCGGCGTTCCACCGAAGGAGCTGAAGAGAATAACTGGAGCTTTTATAACGTGAGATATAGCGAGGTATGGACGCATCATTTCTTCGATTAAAATTAAATCATATTGGGTGTTGTTATCGCGTATAACTTCTTGGACATCAGCCACTTGCATTTGTGTTTCAAAAATTGATTGTGTAAGGCGTCGAGGAAACTTTGGGTCGGTTATAATTCTACTAAATTCCTTCTTGTCTATTCTTGCTATTACTTGGCGTCTAGTGGTATACGATATATCATGAATATTAATTTCTTTCAAATTTTCAGGTCCATCCTTTTTTGGGAACGCTGGGTCTGGCGTTATAACTGTAACATTATGACCTTGTTTCACCAATTCCAAAGTAACCTGTCGAAATACAATTTGATGACTGATTGATGGAAACGGATACACGGCTAAAATATTTGAAGATTCTACTCTAGCACACAACACTATTAAAAAATACAAAAAAATTTGCAACATTTTTGTTACATAATATATACGTCTTAATCAATCTCACACGTAAGTGATATGAATAAATTATTTTGAAACTAAACTTTATATAACATTGAGTCAGAGTCACGTTTCAATTATTTTGATAAAATATTATTAATATTATGTACGCTAGCCGACGTCGATAATCTTTTTTTTAACAATTCACGGGTCTTGATCTTGATAATCAGTTATCTTGAAGCTAACCGGCCAAATCGGACTCGTGCACGTAGGGCAACTATTATACGAATACTTTACATGTTTACTTATAATACCGTTATTTTTGTACGAAGTTTTCCAAGTAAACGCATTTTACAAGTTCTAGGCATTAGGCATCTATAACCCCTGAACTAACAAATTTATGCCGTTATAGTTCATTAATAGTCGGTGTTGAATGTATACAGTTACTATCATTTGTTTAGATATAAATAATATGTAATCCTTATTTATAGCTAATTACAATGATTGTATATTTATATCCGCAGTCGCAGTCTTGTTGTATTAGTACTTGTTTTTTATTAGCATAAGTCTGAATGCTAACGTTTTAGGGAACATATTAGTGGATTTTTAAAAGGCGCCGAGTGAATTACATCTATAAAACCAATAAATAGACTTTAAAGAGGAAATATTTGTGTTTGATTAGTTTGTTTGCCGTAAATGAGCTCCGAAACTGCTGAAACGATTTTGATGAAATTTGGCATAGCTTATGCGTGCGACTTTGTCCGCGTGGATCCCCATTGCACACCCGTGGTTGATATTTCGATAAATCCTTTTTAACGGATTCCTACGTCATAATAACTGTCTGCGTGGCAAAATTCAACGTAATCCGACCAGCTATTGATATTTCACTATACAAACTTTGGAGCCTTATTTCACCCCTTTAGGGGATTAAATTCAAAAAACTATAAAATGTGTACTTAATTTTTATTTTTTAGCTCAGATTCTAAATTGCATAAAAATCAGGATAGTTTTTTTTTCATAGAAACTTGCAAACCTTATTTTACAAAGGGTGAATTCTAACAAACCCTGAAATACATATTTGATTAAATGTATTTAAGAGCATGAATCTCAATTTTCATCGAAAGTGGTGCAGAATTAAAAAAAATTCATACAAACTTTCAACCCCTTTTACACCACTTTAAGGGTGGAATTTTTCAAAATTCCTTCTCAGTGCGCGTCTATATTGTAAACTAAAACTACTGTCCAAATTTCACGTTTCTACCATTAGCGATTACGGCTGTGTTTTTATATATTATTATATAAATATGTTTGCCAAAAAAATTATTGTAGCATAAGCTTTTTCTCGCGGTCGATCCCGCGGAATTCTCTTTTTCACGTGTATCATCTAGTGTCTAATATTTTTATGGCGCCAAGGATCCTTATTTTTTAACCTTGATTTGTCTTATCAGCTGAAGACTCAATCACGCAGTAACGTAATCTCTAGTTTTGTAAAGTCACCATAAACTATTGTTTTCCTAGGTTATTGTTGAGTCATCACACATGATATTTTAATAGGAGACGGTCCAAAATGTATTGGAAAATACCCAGAATGAATTCTGGGTATTTTCCAATACCAATATACCAATATACTAATTGGAAAATATCCAGAATGAATTCTGGGTATTTTCCAATTATTATATTTCATAAATATAATCTAATATATAATTCTCGTGTCATAGTGTTCGAGCACACACTCCTCCGAAATAGCTTGACCGATTCTTATGAACTTTTTTTTTTACATATTCGGTAGGCTTGAGAATCGGAAGCCAAAAGGAATGTATGTATGTATGCATGTAATAATATGTTTGTTCCAACGTAGTGCCGATTCCACGATTTCACGAAAAAGTAAGGTCCCCTTATATATCAAAGAGAGATATGATATTATTTAAAAAAGGCTTTTTGATAAAAATCACAAATTTTGTGCCTCACACGACTATCGAGTACTGTAGGGGACTGTATTAGTCCACAGGGTTTCAGCCGTCGGCTCAGATTAGACTCGAAGATAGCAAGGTTACACCGATTTGGGCAGAGCCGGGGCGATACTAAAACACTTATTTGATGAGAACATTTTTCACAATTTTTGTCTTGCTTACCTGGCTCATGGCAATGCATACGACATTTTATAGAGCCGCGCCTGTACGCCTCTTTCGGGCCGATTTGCCGTCTCACGTTTGCTTCTCCATACGGCTATTTTCCATGAGCCAGGTGAAGTAAAACGCGTTGTGTGAATCTCTATATTGTTTTTGCCAATTACATAAGGCCTTATATACTAATAACCTTATTTAATATTAAAGATATTTATAATTTAAGGTTCACCATCTATGAAACGTTATGTATTTTTACCACTATTCGCTTAATAACTACGTATCTATTTATTATATAATCCAAACTGTTGTTCTTCACGTTAGGTATTATGTTTATCTACATAACATAAAAGAAATTAAGTTAAAATTCACTATAGTTTAAATTATATAAGCAAAATAGCCTTAAGTTCGTAAAACACCATTTAGTACGACTTATTTCACACTGATGCTATAGAAATCTATACATATATTGTCACTGAATGTTCACCGTTATAGTTTATGTACTGTTTTAAATCACTTGTTTATCGTTCACATTTCGACTCACTGATATTATTACGTTACGAGGCCGCTGTCCTTAACAAGTACATTGGAAATGAATCTACAAAATTCAAAAAAATATTATCGCTGAGCGACGACAAAGTCGGGATAAGGAAAAGGTTACGAAATTAAACTACAACGTTGAGTGATAATTATTTTATTCTTGGACTAGCTTTTGCCGACTTCGTACGCGTAGATGTTGAGGTGACTAATTTCCTATAAATATACTTTAATTATGCTAAAAATACATTAAATGGTAAATGGTTTCAGATTATTTTATTTTTAGAGTGTAGTTTGCTATTACAAGGCCCTTTTTATATATACAACATTAACTGTATTGCCGTGCGGAGCAAGGATCACCAGACTGCTAGCCGAACTTACTCTGGACAGACTTACACGCAACATAGCACTGTCCGTGTGAGAAACAGTTCTGTCTTAGGTCTATCCCATCCACTTTCAATGACTGAAACTGACCTTTATTGATGGCGAAGCATACTTTTAGGGGAAACTGTAGTATTTTAAATACAAATGGATACTCTTCAATGGTATTTTAGGGATGAATAGTTTTCCCTTAAGCACATCTAAAGAGTACAGTAGCCACGACAATGTTGCGATGGAGAACTTTTATCTGGAGTCTGGTGGTCCAATATTCAAACGAAAAGAGATTATGTGGTGGAAGACCTGTTGTGTTTAGAGTATTAAGGAACTTTAGGAAAGAAAATTAGGTCATTACTGTTGTTCTATTGTAAACTGCAAAAATAACGGCAGAAATAGTCAGTGCAAATTTTATGAAATATTAAGAATTTGATGCTGCAGCTGTAAAAAGGAAAAAGTAACTGATAATGAACTAACCTTAAATTACAATACTAGCTGACCCGTGCCCACTTCGTTGGGTGTTAAACATTTTTACTTTACGAACCTAATTAATCTAAGCTACAATTACTACCTGCAACCTACGCCTACAATATATTATTAATTTTAAAAAAGACTGCAACTTATTAGCTGAAAGACCAGCTGTGTGTTTTAGCACAGCTGTTAGGTTATTGCCCGGAACAACTAGTAGTTAATATTATATCACATTTCTTTAAGACCAGCTGTGTTATTTTTGGCACAGTGGTTAGGCTATATTACCCAGGACCAGTTGCCTCCCTATTGGAGCAGCTGTTAGTGTAAGATAGAATTAAAGGAATTGACGTAAAGTAATTATATTTTAAACTAAATTTGAATTCTACACTTTAACTTTTAACAATAATATAACTATCTTAAATACACAATTATATACCTATAACACGAATTAAAACTACATATAAAAATTAGTAAAATATAAAAAAGAAAACTGTAAAATATGAGTTACATAATATATACATTCACATTTGACCCTTAGTCTAGGACCAACTACATCATTTTTGCTGTAGTTGATAGGTTAAGTATATAGGTAGTTACATATATTCAGGCTTGTGACTCACCCTCACTATTGGAGTCACCCTAGTTGTAGGCTAAATAGTTGTGGACAATATAAAGCTCCTGTAGAAAATAAAGAGCAATAAAAACGGACAAGAACGCGTTTTGCTATTAAATTATATCCGACGGAATCATTTTAACCTAGGACATAAAATCAGTTTTACTAAACGAATTACGAATTAAGGAACGACGCGTTCCCCCAAATAATTTTGAATTTAATTTTGCAAAATATATATTCTACATATTATAAATATACATATCTTACTTTAAATATACATATTCTAAATATACAAACTAAAATTACGTTGGCGCATTCCTTCAAATTAAATAAATAAAATTAAATCAGTTTTGACAGATGGCTATGGTACATACCCCACACAATAGTAACCCCAGAAACCCAAAAGCGCGATTGTCCATGGAGGTCATGGGGACTGGGGGAAGCGGCGGCGGAGGTAGTGGCCGGAGAAGAAGCCCAGTGGCATTAGCCCAGGTCCCCGTGGACTCTATGGAAGTCCTTCTGGCGGACATATCGCGCGCAGCTAGAGAGGGTTTTAATCTGCTAAACCAGACTAGAAATATGAAGAGCGAGTTAAAGGCTGGTTTGGCAGACAACCTCACAATAATAACAAAGCAGGTAGGGAAGGCGGCATTACTAAGTAGCCATAAAACAGGAAAGGAAAGGGAAAATATAAATACTAGGGACTCAGAAACTCAATGTGATAGTGGTGAGGATTGGACAGTGCGAAAGGAGTGTGATTGTAGGGAGACAATGATAGATGTATATGGAAGATTGAGAAATTTAATTAATATAGATAGCCTCACAGAACATGTAGAAGAGACATTGGAACAAACAAGGAGTGAAATAAAGATGAATATGATTGAACAATTTAAAATACAAGGAGAGGATATGATAGAGGAAGATAAGAAAAACAATGATAGGATTTTTGAAGTGGTGTCTGGAGCAAAATAACTGAATAGGGAAGCTAGGCAGGAGACAAGAGTCGGATTTGAGGAAATGAATAGCATTAACCAAGAAATGATAAAGGAGTGTAAGGGTTTAAAAGGGGAAATAAGTAACAAAATTGAATCAATTAGACAGACAAATCAGAAGTTAGTAAAAGAGAATAAGGAAAACTTAAATAGGGCAATCGAAGAGTGGGGGGCCAGGGCTCCGGCAGAATCGCAACTCGCGACATACGCGAGTGTGGTCGGTGGTGGTGGAGAAACCCAAACCACGCCAACGGAGCCGGAGCGCGTGACCCTCCACTCCTTAGTAGTAACGGATAAGGAGAATTTTATGACAGGATCAGAGATAGTGACGGAGGTAGGAAAAGTTATAGAGGCAAAGAAGGAAGGAATAAAAATAGATAGGATTAGAAAAGGGAAAGATAGGAAAGTTATCATAGGTTTAAGTAATAAAACGATAGAGATAGGGTTAAAGAGAAAATAGAAAAAAGCGGAGGTAAACTAGAAGTGCAGAACATAGAGAATAAGGATCCGCAGGTGGTGTTGTACGGGGTACTTAAGATAAACACCAACGAGGATATCCTCGATGCTATAAGGACCCAAAATAAGCACCTCATGCAGTCACGATCGGAAGAAAGTAAAAGTAGAATGTCGGTAAAGTATAGAAAAAAAAGAGGGAAATAATGATAGCACTGAACACGTGGTACTGACGGTGTCGCCGGGGTTGTGGCAATACTTCACAAAAGCAGGCCACCTTTACGTGGACATGCAACGCATTCGAGTCGCCGACCAGTCCCCCCTAATACAGTGCTCGCACTGCTTAGGGTACGGATATGAGAGGCGGTACTGTAACAGTAAAACCGAAGTGAAGTGTAGCCACTGCTCCGGAGCACACATCCAGTCCCAGTGTGAGAGTCAAAAAGTAGGAAATAAACCATGTTGCATCAATTGTCAAGCAGAAAACCTAGAAAGGACGGACTACAACGCGTTTAGCGCGAAGTGCCCGGTAAGGCGTCGGTGGGACGCAATAGCCAGATCGACCATTGCATACAGCAACCAAGACGCAGTTTGCCTGTAATAGCACCAGTAATACTTAATATGAATATAATGTGAAATGTATAATATGCATATGAATGTATATTTAATAATTTAATAGTATATGTAATAAAACAAGTTGGCAATTTATTAAAATGAATTTAATAAACCTATACTGAAAAAAAAAATGCACTAACTTGCTTAGCATATATGGCTATAGCATAGCAAAGTATATGTTGCTTAACCAAAATAATATAGGCAAATAATGAATAATGTATGTAATGTAACCTGGTGCTACTAAATGATATAGTAAAGCTGCGACGGTATGCTTTGCAGACCACCGTCACTTGTAATAATTTATTATGAAATAAATTTTAGCAAAATAATGCCCGCCGCACGCTTCGTGCTCAGCGTGAGGGGAACAAAAATGTTTTTATAGAGTATGAAATTGTAAAGAATATAGAATAGTAAAAATCTTAAAAATATAATAGAATATAATAATGTATGGATTAGCACAAAGTATAAAGTATATAATAAAATATGATATAGATGTACATGAAATAGAACTAAAGAGAGAGAAATTGGGGTCGAAATTGTAAGAAAGCAAATGTATTAAAGGGAAAGAAAATGTAAGAGACAATGTAATATGAAATAGTGAAAATAGAAAACAAATAACTAATGTAAAGGAAATGTATAGAATGTAAGCAAAAAATCGGGTTGTAAATGTAAGTAAGAAAATGTAACAAAGGGAAAGAATATAAAGGAAATGTGACATAAAGTAGCATAAATTGAAACAAATAATTAATGTACAGTAAAATATAGAACAAAATAGCGAAAAGTAAATGTAAAAGAACAGCTTAATGTTGAAAATGTAAAAACAGAAAACAGGAATTGGAATAAAAGTGATGTAAGAAACGATATAAATTATATGTACTAATAATAAATAAATATACATGTTAAAAATTAATAAAGTAACAAATTGGCCTGACCTCACTGTTGGCCTCGACAAGTAGGCCCAGAAATGGGCCCTAAAAACAAAAAACAAAAAAAAAAACCTACGCCTACAGCCTACGCTACCAATCAACTACCTGTTCATACTTCTACCACCTACATCTACTACCTACACCTATAACCTACCTCTGCGACCAACCTCAACAACCTACGCTATATGTGTAGGTTGTTGAGGTTGGTCTCAGATGTCCTACACACGAGACACGGGGTCGTCCAATTCAATATTAGGCAATTTGCCTACAGATTTCATTTTTGAACTCGTGATTTGATGAAATAAAGAGTAGGTAACTCCTTAACTTTTAAAACGATACTTATTTTCATGAGTAAGCTATTTATATGGATAAATTATAATATTAAATCACTAATAATAAAATAAAAATATCATTTTTTGCCTTTCTTTAAACGTTTTATTTACTATTGTGGCGGACCGATTAGCGCCACAATCCTGAATCGCCCTATCGAAGTTTTCAAAGATCGGCACTATATATACGATATCTGAAACTCATTCTAGTGGGCTTGCGCCTGACCGAGCATAACACTTCGCTCGGTCGGAGATCTCCTTTTGGGGCATCCACTTACCCCACATTGGTGACCCACGACAGAACACGCCTCCTTGTGGACATCATCATTATCACTCCCTACTCCTCCGCACCACGCCAGCCAGCTTCAGCCTCATCGGGTACCTCGACCACCAGACTCAACGCACCGCGGCCTGGTCAAACCCTCATCGGCTTCAACGGGCACTCTCACTACAACGACCGGTAGCACTCCGACTCACTGGAGCCCGTGCAGCAGCAGCAGCACATTTCCGACTCACTGGGACTCCCTGGCACTGGCAACTCAAGATTCGACCTCCGGTCTTCGGTGGGAGGAAGTGATGTGGCGGACCGATTAGCGCCATAATCCTGAATCCCGCTATCGAAGTTTTCAAAGATCGGCACTATATTATATACGATATCTGAAATTCATTCAATTGGGCTTCGGCCTGACCGAGCATAGCACCTCGCTTGGTCGGAGATCTCCCTTTGGGGCTTCCACAATTCCCACACTATAATTTCAATAAAATAAAAACAAATAGCCTCCGTGGTCTAGTGGTTAGAGCTTGGCTCTCGACTTGGCGGTCACGGGTTCGATTCCCGCATTGGAACAACAAAAAATTTTGTTTTCAAGTTTGGTTAGGACTATGCAACCTGATCACCTGATTGTCTGACGAGAAAGAGTATCCACGCGTCGGATGGACATGTAAAAAGTCGGACCTGCACCTGATCTCTCGCCAGTCGTGTCGGTTATCCGTTATATAGAGAGTTCTCTTGTGTACTGCGCACACACTTGAGCACTATAAAATAACTCCTGCGTAGCTGGGCTGGTTTCAATGAAACCGGCCACCGTCACCGAAATCGGTGTGGGAAGCTATTATTATTATTAAAATAAAAAACACTTGTCATTCCCTATTTGACTTACGCCACTAAAGTTTCGTTTGCCCCTATAATTGGGTCTTAAAATAAAATAAAATGATAATAATAACCTACGTATTTATAGTTTTTTTTTCATTTTTTTTTCATTTCAGGCTTGGATCGTTTGCACTTTTAGATGATACTACGTAAAAAAGCTACGGTAAAATTTTGAATTTCGAACACTTTTTGTTTTGGGAATGCCACCTCTTATTACGTAGTGTATTACATTATCTTTGCACGGGGGTGCAATGGACGCGTAATGGTCCACGCGGACGAAGTCACGCGCAAATACTAGATAATAAATATAAATAATTCACTTCTTCATTATATATTTTGTTTTCTTCAGATTGAACGCTGTAAAAGTTGGGAGTTAACGACATATTGAAGTCTACATTTACTGCGTATAATGAAAAATTTGTTACCGAACGTCAGCGAGGCGTGAAAATACGTCGTTTTGTCGACCTGCCACCCCGGGAGCGGATGTAAAGAAGCAATTCCACAGAGAAATATTAACATAGTGTGCGAAGCCTTATAATAAATATTTTAAGTTTTTGTTTCCTTTTTGTTTCCCGATCATATTCTTTTTAAGCCCCGACGCAAACAGAGGGGTGTTATAAATTAAATGTCTGTGTGTATGTGTATTTTTGTAGCATCGTAGCGATGTGCAAATGAACTGATTTTGATCTGCTATTTTTTTTTCCGTTTCAATGGTGAGGGTCAGTTCACACTGAGACGAGACGCGTTTCGATGCTGCTTGCATTTTTAAGATAGCTATTCAACATTGCAATTTATTCACTACACAAAAAGATGCACGTTTCATTGCAACAGAGACACCGAATTTCAAACTCGTGCATCTTATTGTGAGTGTGAGTATCTTAGTGTGAGTGCTATTCAACATTGCAATTTATTCACTACACAAAAAGATGCACGTTTCATTGCAACAGAGACACCGAATTTCAAACTCGTGCATCTTATTGTGAGTGTATAAAGTTCAGTTTCGAATCGCTATCTTAATAATAAACAAACCTAACCAAGCGCATGTCAGGACATGTATAAGGAAAGGAGGGTTTCGTAACTATCAACGCGCAATAGGTTTTTTTCTTTAAATTACTTCAAAAGTTATTGTCCGATTTCGCTCATAATAACTTATCTAAAGAGTTTTTAGTATGATCTATAAACATGGAAACTTACAAGATTCTTCAACAACTTATAAGCCACTTTGGGGGCCGATTACTCGGTAATTACTTACTTTTGACTTTGTAAAAAATTCATTTATGAAACCTATATCTTCAATCTTTACTATCTTTAACTTTACCAAACATCAATTTATATTCATAATTACAGAAGCTAGAAGCGCGGACAGACAGACAGACACACAGATAGACAGACAGACGGACGGACAGAGCGAAACTATTTTCTTGATTATTACGGAACCCTAAAAAAGCAGCGCCGCGTCGCTGTTCACTCCGAGGCGGGACCTGTCCCGCCTCGGAGTGAACAGATGCTGGCTTTAATCGAATGTGTTCTTATCTATAATATAACTCATCATCGTTACTTAAATTTTTTAATTTTGTTTTCAATATTTATATGAGTTTTGTTTCGTCGATGTTCACCCATATTCAATTCTACTACATTTATTTTGTTAGTAAAATAAGAATGCAGCTGTGTACTGTACAAAACACGATCTTAATGGCTTCCGGAAATCGTCGTAATTTTTATACGATAGGATATTGCCGAGGGCCATCAGCAGCATGGTTTTACTGTCCTTTTTTTTTAGTATTAGATGTTAGATTAGATGTTAGAATTATGCGACTTTACTTTAAGGCGTTAATTTATTTCTCGTTTTTAATTTATCTGCGTCAAAAGCAGACTTTTGTGAACATTTTTCTGCTTCACTATGGAATTCTTATATAAGAATCGTTAGAATCCCACTTATTTTGTATGAACAAGGGAACAGCAATTATGTTGACTGGAAGTCGATTATTCTTCAACACTTAGCGTCACTTCACACTGTGATGCACGCGGCGCGGCATTTTTTAATATAGCGATTAAAATTAAAATTATTCACTGCACAAGAAGATAGGTACACTTTTCATTGCAAGACTTCGACTTCGATCAGCACTCCGCGGCGCCGCTCTTGCAATGAAACGTGTATCTTCTTGTGTAGCAAACACAGCTCAATTTAGAAACACCAACTTAAAAATGCTGCGCTGCGTCGCGTCTCGATGCGAGCTGAACCTAAGGATAATGTATAGTTGGTAAAGTAGCAATATTGGTCGTTAAACAACGAACAGACTACTAAGTAATCATTATTACTGACTACAATGCAAAGATAAATTAAATTAAATAGGGGGGGAATATAATATATCCTCCTTCTTTTTGAAAGTTGGTTGAAAATATAGTATGATAAAATCACAGTAGCTGGTTGGTAAGGGATTAAGTAGGTATACGTGTAACGTTTCTTCCTTTTCTAAAGTCTTTTTATATATTATTCTGCATAAAAATTAACATTGGGCAATGACAGGTTATACATAATATGTAATATGTATAATCTTTTATTCAAGTTAAATCTTACTTATTAATTTTAACGAATTATTCATTATGAATTATTAGTAAATATTAATTACTTTTAAACGAAGTTACGGGCAATATTTAGTAATATAATATTAATATGTGAATGTGTTATTAGAGCTAATTTATCAAGGAGTTCAAAACTAAGGATGGGCTATGAAGTAAAATTTTTGACAGAAAAAATCTTCATACAAGAAAAAGTTACGCCATCTTGATTTCAGAAGATTTTGTCAATTATAAGCAGACTGATTGTACTGCGGAAAGCAAAAATTAATTATTAAACTACTGAAAATGTTATATATGAAAATATGGGGGAATCGAGCCAAACGGGTGCACAGCACCAGAGAAGTCACGAGTGCGTTGCCGGCCTTTAAATTTTTAAAGATAAATATTTCAATAAACTTGTACTTCGTGTGTCCCCAAGGCGGTTAGTAAAATTAAAATTATATAAAAATGACACTGAAAATACAACATTTCCAAATCTGTATAAGAACACAGAATTACTTTATTAAACAGAACTATTAAACAGCTCCAAAGCAGAGCAAAATTCAAATTACATTATTTAAATTCATTTAGATTTTGTCGTTAGAAACTTGAATTATTGTACAGTACTATTACATACTAACTATTACTATTACTTGTACAGTAATAATTCGGAAACTGCGGCAGATTTTATGACATAAACATTAAACACATCTCGTGAAAATACAATTGAGCTGATAATCGAACACACGGCAACACACGATTGCAACTTAAAATCTCGACACTTTCCGGAATTCAGATGATGTAGTATTTTGTTGCGAGTTAGAGTTTTTATGTCATGTAAGATTAGGATGTGAATACTGTAGTTGATTTTCAGGACAAACTTATTTTACCTTTAGGGAGTTTAGGGAAAATTAACAAAGGTTCTTACTGAGACAATTATGTCCACTCTGACACAAACAAAGTACTGCCTGTATTTACTTGTTCATTCGACTGTTCTATGCTGAAGATTACACCTATTGTTGACATTAATTATTCCTTCTTTGACAAATATACAATACATGTTAATTAGTATGAAATTCTAACAAGAAGTTACAATTATTTATCTTATACTTTAAACGAGACAATCTTGTCTATACTATATATTATATAATCGGTTTCTCGAAAACGGCTGCAAGTATTACCATGAAATTTAGTACGCAGGGAATTATTTTGGGAGAGAAAAATCGATCTAGCCAAGTCTTATCCCTGGGAAACTGCGCATTCTAAGCTATATAATATGATTTTTTCCTTCATCGTGCAACAATATTTTTAAAATAAAAATATTAAAATAATAAAAAAAATTTTTCCTTTGCATCAAAACAAAAATAAATTATTATTAATAATTATTATTAATACATACGTTTATTAAACTCACTAATACTACAATATGATATACATTTTATCAGTTATGATAACAAAATCAATTGTACCATAAAAGTAGGTAAGTACTAAAAAAATAATAACTACTCCAAAACTTAAAATGCTACAAAAAAAAGAAATCTCCCAGGTCATCCCCACCAGGCAGAGTACCTAGAGGGCTCAAAGAGTTTCCTCGCTGGATTGCGATACTTATTCTCTGGGCCAGGTAGGTGCCGGCTCTGGGGTCTCGGGTGGCCTCAATGAGTTTTTTGGAGATTTCTCCGAAAAGTTTGTGCGCACCCAGACCCCATGTACCTAAGGTTTCAACCCCAAACGGTTCAAATATGAGATCCCCACTAAGGTTCTCATATTTGCGCCGCTTGAGGTTTTCCGCCTGATTGGCGGCCGCACCTCCAGAACTCGAGGTGCCCTGGACATGGGACGGAGCAAGTGTATCGACGCAAGTAGCGTCCCATACAAGAGCCCGTCCCACTCTCCAAGGGACCAGGGTCATACCGTCTGGTCTCTTGCCATCGTCGCGCGCCAAACCAGAGGGTTCCAGCACAGCTGGCACTCCGGCGGTGACAAGAGCCCGACGGATGAGATCGTTCAGACAGTTATGTCGGGAGATGCGGCCGGCACTTCGTTGACAGGACAGCCCGTGGTGTCCGAGGCTGTCCACATTTGCACCACAAACACAGCGATGGGGGACGACGTGGGGGGTGCCAAGACGCAGGGAAGTAGCTAACCGGAAAGCTGTTCGATCCAGCAATGTGCCCGTAGTGGGAGACGGTAATGCTTGTAGCCAAAGGCCCGACTCCCACTTCTCCGCAGCTAAGAGGCGAGCCTGCTCCACAGGACTGGAGGACGTATTAAGAAGATTATTCCGTACCAGTCTGCAGAGTGGCTCGTCCCAGAGCCTTTGGGAAAAAGTATTGTCAGGCAATTCGCTACAAGCACTAGTTATTCTCCAGGCGTCCTTGGCCTCGTCCAGAAAGGTAACTGTATTGGAGTAGGATGGGTGATGTAGTATTTTGGAGATAAGACTATGGTTCGCGTGGACTGAGGACAAGAAGGCCGGAAGCGATATGTCAGAGGGCTTTCGAACACCCAAGCCACCGAACCTAACTGGAAGCGTTGCCTGAGTCCATGCGCGGTCATCGAAATTTGTATTCAAAATAGTGGAGAGCGTTTGTCTTATGGTATCATCCAACTGTTTGAGAAGTTGAGGGAACTTCCACAGTTGACAACACCGTAAGACATATGTCAATTTAGGTACGAAAATGCAAAAACGGATTAGGGTAAAGGCCATGTGACAGTTAATTTGGAGGAAAAAAAATTGTACGGTGGTAGTTTAGGTTCTTAATAGTACATAAACTGCCTTTTATAGCGTAAATTCTTTTTGCGCGTACGAAGTCGCATCATCAGACCTTGAATACTAAATGGAGACAAAGAACTCGCCAATACGAATCAAACGAGCCCAAATTCGATGGTGTCGTGTCGTTTTATTGCGCAGTTACTACCCAGTAAACACATTTACGTAAAATTTACATCAGAATGACATCATGTCCTGTCATGATTTACTTAAGATATAAGTCACTTATAGATCATATGTGAGTCATTATTTCATACCTCTTGATGTAAAAACTTTTACGTAAAACTCTGACGTAAATATGGCTATATATGAATTTTTTGTCTGTAAATATTACCTTCATGTGATCTCAGATTGAATTCGATGTGATTTAACTGACATCGAGCTGACATAACAATGATGTCATATTTATGTATGCTTTAATTACATATGACCTGCAATTGACGTGACCTTAAATAGACAGAATAGACATTCAATAGTGTGATACTGTATTCCTACTATCTCTTAATAAGATTACCTCTTGCCTTAAATTTCACAATATTGTTTTATTAAATATACAGGTACTCTTCATAATTTCTAAATTAATTTTTTCCAGTGATATCTGTCAATGTAATACGTAATGATGTTTTGCAGTTTTTAAAAACTAATTGACCATTTACAACATACATAATAACTTTAAAAAAATAAAATTTCTAAAGAAAACCACGTTACATTTTGAAATTTCTGCAAAAAGGACAAAGAATCAAACAGTGTTTAATTCATAGTAAGAAGCTGTTTATTAATAATTATCAAATTTTACAAAAAAAATATAATCGCAGAAAACAGTAATTATTAAGCTTTTTTATCATCGGGATCAAATTTTTTTTAAATCTTAGTTGACAAACGATGACGAAAATTTTTTTTATGTACTCAAAAGTACGTATTTCAATCATATGATAAATTTGTTTTAAAATATTTTATAATTATATTTAAAAATCTTATAATAATAATTTGGTTCATTATGACTTATTTAGTGTCATTAACATTATTAAGATTTAGATGAATAATTTTACTACTTTTCATATACATTTAACGTTTTGAAGTTCTGTCTTTTTTTTCTTATTATGGTAATAAGAAAAAAACGAACTTGTTAAATTATAATTTTTAATATTGCGTAAATTTTTAACACATACTTGAATATTTTTATCGTAAAATAGAAGAATACTGTTAATTACAAAAATCATGACAATCTATAGAGCTAGAATATCGATATGTAAGTAATAAATATGAAGAAGTTGAGTGAAGTAAACTTATTATTTTATTAATTGGATTTTCTAACTTATTAGATTGGAATTATTATAAAATAATAACAAAATTTTATAAAATATAAAATTCGAATGCGAATATTCAATACATAAATAAATATTTTAATTATTCACATATGAGTAATTAATACTCATTTTTTAGCACTTAAATAATTACAATCCTTAAATTTCGAATATCACAACAGTTAATAGAATTTATTCTACCTAAGTAACTTTTTATTTTTTATTAATAGTATATTCAAATTTTTGGACGGTAATTATTATTGACTAGGAGAAACATTTTAACATTTATAATATTGCATAAATTATTAGCACACTCATAATTAATATTCTTATCGGATAGAAAATATTTTCGCCGATCATTGTCATTGCAATAATTATAATCCAAAAAGTGATAATATGAAAAATCAGTAACAAATATTTTTGCTTACTGAAATAATTTAACATGTCTTTAAGATTTATTATTTTAACTTTTTGGATCGCAATTATTGTTAACTCAAAACGAAATATTATATTTTATAAGGCTGTGTGACTGGGCAACACACATATATATATATATATATACAGGGTGTTCGGCACATGGATGGACAAACGAAAACCGTGGACCCGTGGAGCCTTCTGCTATACATTGAGGCCTAATTACAAGACTCAGGCCCAATAGTTTTTTTTTAAATAATTTTTTAAGTTAATTTCGAAAAAAGACAGTTTTCAAACTTCAAACGACTATAAATTTACTTTTAACATTGAAAATCCAAACATGCTTTTGTAATAATTATCTGCATTAGTTGTAGAATCATATCAAATTCAGTTTTGGAGCAAATGTTAGATATAAAATTAGATACGAGTCCTTAAACGACAAACAAAGTGAAAAAATAATTTTCATATTCCACTTTGAAATTCTTAAAAAAAAACTATGATTTTTAGAGCACTTAAAATTCTAGGAAAACATCTGTGGTTCATACCTTTTATATCGGTATACAATTTGCACATATTTGCTTAAAAATAACTAGAGTAAATCGCAATTTAAACTAACGGGGCCTTAATTCATAAGACTCAATTTGCGAAAACTTAAATCAAGTACAAGCCAATTTGTCATAATTGCTTTCGGTATGTTCACTAAAACTACACGTGGGAGCTAGTAGTCTGTCTCTCTCTTACCAGTCACGATACTATCTCTTATCTCTTTTGTTGAATTTGGACAATAGCCGTACATAGCAGGTAGAAAAAGGGGTGTTATTTCTCTGTGCAGTAGTAATTCTATGAAATCTTATGTTTTTAATTAGTAAGCTTTTTAGTAGAACATAAATTTATTATTAAAACACTATGATAATTTAAATTTTAATTTATTTCCAAAATTTATTTTATAACAATTGTTCGAATTGGTGCCCTTGACTTCTTATGCATGCTCGGCACCGTTTTAAAATTTCCACTGTTGTTGTTTGAAATATCATTTCGGCTTTCATTTTTTCGAATGCTTCATTTATTCTAATTATTAACTGCTCTCGACTGGGCACCACGGTTGCGTACACTAGCTCTTTGGCTCTACCCCAGACGTAAAAGTCTATTGGGGTAAGGTCGGGCGAAATATCAACATTTACAGTTAAATAATGTGAGGGATATTATTTAGAGAGCCATGAATACTATTTATGTGTGATTATTATTAGATCTAACGTTTGTGAGTGCCTTTAATGTGTCCGTAATATTTTCACTGTACCCCGGTTTTCTGTGAGGTATTTATCCAGTTAAGCCTGCCCATTCGTGATAAAGCATGGCTTAAGCGTGAAGGTGGCCATACGCAGTGAACACATGACTTTGAAGTGACGTCATATATAGGTCACACAGATGTCCACAGGTCACAACAAATTACAACGTAGGTATGACATAATTGTGACTATGTTTGATGACTGTCGTTTGATGTCATGTTGTATGACAGCACTATGACCTCATATTGACATGAAACTTGACTTCTATATGATGCCCTTTGTATGACTTAACTGTTACGTAGATATTATATCATATTTTCATCAAAATACGTCATATTAGAGTCAAAATTTTATGTATCACTTATGTAATCATTAAGTCATATGATTACATAAGATACATGTCAGGTTCCTGGCGTAAAACTAATATGATAATACCATCATAGGTACTTCTATATGAGACTAAAATCTCCATTTTTACGTAATTGATGTAACAAGAACATCATACCGTTACATCATAAGATTTTATATTTTATTAATAATTAATTTTATTATATTTTATAATTTTTTACATATTTTACATTTTCATAAATTTGTATTATTTCGGTTCTTAATGTGTAATATTGGTAGAATATTACCTATTAAATATTCGTTAACGTGCACAAGTGTGGGCAAGTGGTACAACTTCTAAAAATGTGCTATTTTGAGTTTCCCTCTAAAACTCCCTAGGAACTTTCAGTAAAGCTTCGAAATAAATTTCTAAAGAATCGACTGACATGACTCATGGACTGCACTGACTATTTATTTGGACTTTAACTCCGTATTCCTAAGTCGTCAAGTCTAAAGTCTAGTCAAACATTGAAACGAAAGTTCTATTTCCCGCCTATTTAACTTGACACTGGCAAATGGTTATAAGCTGATGCCATATATAAATTAAAAAAAAAATCAAACATCAAAATGAAGCCCATTCCCAGTAGTCAACTTTAGGGCAGCCGGCAGCTGCGTAATCAGTAATTTGAATTGTCGCAAAGATTGTTAAAAACTGAAGAATTCTAGTCTATTAGTTCGTTTTGCTTTTATGTTTTAAATAGGTCATAAAAGTGGTTGATATTTGTATTTTCTTTAAATCTGGGTGTGTAATTTTAGTTGATCCTCGTGAAACGAAACAAACATGGAAGTAACAGACGAAAATCTCACAACGCTCGCGAATTATTTACAGCAAACATTAAATACCGATCCGATTGTGCGAAGGCCCGGTAAGTATTTATTTATAACCAAACCACATGCAAATGTATTTCAAACTTTTATCCAAACAATATTGTTCCAAATACCGGCTACTATGACTAACCTAAAACTAAGTCAATGTTTTCGCTGGAAAGTTACTTAGCGGTATGGCTATAATAGTTGTTAATTGCACGCAATGAAATTTAACTTAAATTATTTTATGTAAAATAATTAATTTGTAAATATAAATATAGATAAAAATCGTGGGTCAAGTTGGTGGAGCAAATAGTATGGAGCACACTGAACGAGTATTGAACACTATATTTTCTCAATCATTCGCGCAAGAAAATACGTGGGAAGGCAAAAAGAATAAGTACAAAGTCGCGGATCTGAAAGTTGTAAAAGCTTGCGAAGGTAAGAAATGTTATATTAAAGTGGAACAGAAAATATTCAAAATTGCGGTTTTCTGTTTTATTTCTTTCGAAAAATATTTTTTTAAGTTAAGAAACGTTATTTTCAGGGGTCATATTGGAATAGATTCCAGCATTTGACAGCGCCGAATTTTCAAAAACATGTAATAATTGGTTCCGTTTAGGAAACCAACGAGAAAAACAACCGGCACAAGTACAAAAAAAAATAAGCCACCAGTAACTGAACAATAAAGAATACACTCATTAAACGAACGATGATGCAGGTTAGACGAGCTAACAGTAATTACAATTCAAAAAATTATAATATTCAATTAATAAAATATAAAAAAATACTTGGATTGAATAAATTGTATTTACTACTTTTATTTACGATATTCTACTTTTTTGAAATGTTATTATTTGAGTATTAAAAAAAGAGAGTGTGAATAAATTATTACTATTTATGTGTGATTATTATTAGATCTAACGTTTGTGAGTGCCTTTAATGTGTCCGTAATATTTTCACTGTACCCCGGTTTTCTGTGAGGTATTTATCCAGTTAAGCCTGCCCATTCGTGATAAAGCATGGCTTAAGCGTGAAGGTGGCCATACGCAGTGAACACATGACTTTGAAGTGACGTCATATATAGGTCACACAGATGTCCACAGGTCACAACAAATTACAACGTAGGTATGACATAATTGTGACTATGTTTGATGACTGTCGTTTGATGTCATGTTGTATGACAGCACTATGACCTCATATTGACATGAAACTTGACTTCTATATGATGCCCTTGGTATGACTTAACTGTTACGTAGATATTATATCATATTTTCATCAAAATACGTCATATTAGAGTCAAAATTTTATGTATCACTTATGTAATCATTAAGTCATATGATTACATAAGATACATGTCAGGTTCCTGGCGTAAAACTAATATGATAATACCATCATAGGTACTTCTATATGAGACTAAAATCTCCATTTTTACGTAATTGATGTAACAAGAACATCATACCGTTACATCATAAGATTTTATATTTTATTAATAATTAATTTTATTATATTTTATTATTTTTTACATATTTTACATTTTCATAAATTTGTGTTATTTCGGTTCTTAATGTGTAATATTGGTAGAATATTACCTATTAAATATTCGTTAACGTGCACAAGTGTGGGCAAGTGGTACAACTTCTAAAAATGTGCTATTTTGAGTTTCCCTCTAAAACTCCCTAGGAACTTTCAGTAAAGCTTCGAAATAAATTTCTAAAGAATCGACTGACATGACTCATGGACTGCACTGACTATTTATTTGGACTTTAACTCCGTATTCCTAAGTCGTCAAGTCTAAAGTCTAGTCAAACATTGAAACGAAAGTTCTATTTCCCGCCTATTTAACTTGACACTGGCAAATGGTTATAAGCTGATGCCATATATAAATTAAAAAAAAAATCAAACATCAAAATGAAGCCCATTCCCAGTAGTCAACTTTAGGGCAGCCGGCAGCTGCGTAATCAGTAATTTGAATTGTCGCAAAGATTGTTAAAAACTGAAGAATTCTAGTCTATTAGTTCGTTTTGCTTTTATGTTTTAAATAGGTCATAAAAGTGGTTGATATTTGTATTTTCTTTAAATCTGGGTGTGTAATTTTAGTTGATCCTCGTGAAACGAAACAAATATGGAAGTAACAGACGAAAATCTCGCAACGCTCGCGAATTATTTACAGCAAACATTAAATACCGATCCGATTGTGCGAAGGCCCGGTAAGTATTTATTTATAACCAAACCACATGCAAACACTTGCACATGCATGTGTTTTACGTCTGGGGTAGAGCCAAAGAGCTAGTGTACGCAACCGTGGTGCCCAGTCGAGAGCAGTTAATAATTAGAATAAATGAAGCATTCGAAAAAATGAAAGCCGAAATGATATTTCAAACAACAACAGTGGAAACATGCACTTTTACGTCTGGGGTAGAGCCAAAGAGCTAGTGTACGCAACCGTGGTGCCCAGTCGAGAGCAGTTAATAATTAGAATAAATGAAGCATTCGAAAAAATGAAAGCCGAAATGATATTTCAAACAACAACAGTGGAAATTTTAAAACGGTGCCGAGCATGCATAAGAAGTCAAGGGCACCAATTCGAACAATTGTTATAAAATAAATTTTGGAAATAAATTAAAATTTAAATTATCATAGTGTTTTAATAATAAATTTATGTTCTACTAAAAAGCTTACTAATTAAAAACATATAAGATTTCATAGAATTACTACTGCACAGAGAAATAACACCCCTTTTTCTACCTGCTATGTACGGCTATTGTCCAAATTCAACAAAAGAGATAATAGATAGTATCGTGACTGGTAAGAAAGAGACAGACTACTAGCTCCCACGTGTAGTGTTAGTGAACATACCGAAAGCAATTATGACAAATTGGCTTGTACTTGATTTAAGTTTTCGCAAATTGAGTCTTATGAATTAAGGCCCCGTTAGTTTAAATTGCGATTTACTCTAGTTATTTTTAAACAAAGTGTAAATTGTATACCGATATAAAGGGTATGAACCACAGATGTTTTCCTAGAATTTTAAGTGCTCTAAAAATCAGTTTTTTTTTAAGAATTTCAGTGGAATATGAAAATTATTTTTTCACTTTGTTTGTCGTTTAAGGACTCGTATCTAATTTTATATCTAACATTTGCTCCAAAACTGAATTTGATATGATTCTACAACTAATGCAGATAATTATTACAAAAGCATGTTTGGATTTTCAATGTTAAAAGTAAATTTATAGTCGTTTGAAGTTTGAAAACGGGTTTTTTTCGAAATTAACTTAAAAAATTATTTAAAAAAAAAAAACAATTGGGCCTGAGTCTTGTAATTAGGCCTCAATGTATAGCTGACGGCTCCACGGGTCCACGGTTTTCGTTTGTCCATCCATGTGCCGAACACCCTGTATATATATATATATATATTTATATATTTTAATCATTAAATAATAATTTATTCACACTCTCTTTTTTTAATACTCAAATAATTACAATTCAAAAAAGTAGAATATCGTAAATAAAAGTAGTAAATACAATTTATTCAATCCAAGTATTTTTTTATATTTTATTAATTGAATATTATAATTTTTTGAATTGTAATTACTGTTAGCTCGTCTAACCTGCATCATCGTTCGTTTAATGAGTGTATTCTTTATTGTTCATTTACTGGTGGCTTATTTTTTTTTGTACTTGTGCCGGTTGTTTTTCTCGTTGGTTTCCTAAACGGAACCAATTATTACATGTTTTTGAAAATTCGGCGCTGTCAAATGCTGGAATCTATTCCAATATGACCCCTGAAAATAACGTTTCTTAACTTAAAAAAATATTTTTCGAAAGAAATAAAACAGAAAACCGCAATTTTGAATATTTTCTGTTCCACTTTAATATAACATTTCTTACCTTCGCAAGCTTTTACAACTTTCAGATCCGCGACTTTGTACTTATTCTTTTTGCCTTCCCACGTATTTTCTTGCGCGAATGATTGAGAAAATATAGTGTTCAATACTCGTTCAGTGTGCTCCATACTATTTGCTCCACCAACTTGACCCACGATTTTTATCTATATTTATATTTACAAATTAATTATTTTACATAAAATAATTTAAGTTAAATTTCATTGCGTGCAATTAACAACTATTATAGCCATACCGCCAAGTAACTTTCCAGCGAAAACATTGACTTAGTTTTAGGTTAGTCATAGTAGCCGGTATTTGGAACAATATTGTTTGGATAAAAGTTTGAAATACATTTGCATGTGGTTTGGTTATAAATAAATACTTACCGGGCCTTCGCACAATCGGATCGGTATTTAATGTTTGCTGTAAATAATTCGCGAGCGTTGCGAGATTTTCGTCTGTTACTTCCATGTTTGTTTCGTTTCACGAGGATCAACTAAAATTACACACCCAGATTTAAAGAAAATACAAATATCAACCACTTTTATGACCTATTTAAAACATAAAAGCAAAACGAACTAATAGACTAGAATTCTTCAGTTTTTAACAATCTTTGCGACAATTCAAATTACTGATTACGCAGCTGCCGGCTGCCCTAAAGTTGACTACTGGGAATGGGCTTCATTTTGATGTTTGATTTTTTTTTTAATTTATATATGGCATCAGCTTATAACCATTTGCCAGTGTCAAGTTAAATAGGCGGGAAATAGAACTTTCGTTTCAATGTTTGACTAGACTTTAGACTTGACGACTTAGGAATACGGAGTTAAAGTCCAAATAAATAGTCAGTGCAGTCCATGAGTCATGTCAGTCGATTCTTTAGAAATTTATTTCGAAGCTTTACTGAAAGTTCCTAGGGAGTTTTAGAGGGAAACTCAAAATAGCACATTTTTAGAAGTTGTACCACTTGCCCACACTTGTGCACGTTAACGAATATTTAATAGGTAATATTCTACCAATATTACACATTAAGAACCGAAATAACACAAATTTATGAAAATGTAAAATATGTAAAAAATTATAAAATATAATAAAATTAATTATTAATAAAATATAAAATCTTATGATGTAACGGTATGATGTTCTTGTTACATCAATTACGTAAAAATGGAGATTTTAGTCTTATATAGAAGTACCTATGATGGTATTATCATATTAGTTTTACGCCAGGAACCTGACATGTATCTTATGTAATCATATGACTTAATGATTACATAAGTGATACATAAAATTTTGACTCTAATATGACGTATTTTGATGAAAATATGATATAATATCTACGTAACAGTTAAGTCATACAAAGGGCATCATATAGAAGTCAAGTTTCATGTCAATATGAGGTCATAGTGCTGTCATACAACATGACATCAAACGACAGTCATCAAACATAGTCACAATTATGTCATACCTACGTTGTAATTTGTTGTGACCTGTGTCCACAGGTCACAACAAATTACAAAGACATCTGTCTGACCTATATATGACGTCACTTCAAAGTCATGTGTTCGCTGCGTATGGCCACCTTCACGCTTAAGCCATGCTTTATCACGAATGGGCAGGCTTAACTGGATAAATACCTCACAGAAAACCGGGGTACAGTGAAAATATTACGGACACATTAAAGGCACTCACAAACGTTAGATCTAATAATAATCACACATAAATAGTAATAATTTATTCACACTCTCTTTTTTTAATACTCAAATAATTACAATTCAAAAAAGTAGAATATCGTAAATAAAAGTAGTAAATACAATTTATTCAATCCAAGTATTTTTTTATATTTTATTAATTGAATATTATAATTTTTTGAATTGTAATTACTGTTAGCTCGTCTAACCTGCATCATCGTTCGTTTAATGAGTGTATTCTTTATTGTTCAGTTACTGGTGGCTTATTTTTTTTTGTACTTGTGCCGGTTGTTTTTCTCGTTGGTTTCCTAAACGGAACCAATTATTACATGTTTTGGAAAATTCGGCGCTGTCAAATGCTGGAATCTATTCCAATATGACCCCTGAAAATAACGTTTCTTAACTTAAAAAAATATTTTTCGAAAGAAATAAAACAGAAAACCGCAATTTTGAATATTTTCTGTTCCACTTTAATATAACATTTCTTACCTTCGCAAGCTTTTACAACTTTCAGATCCGCGACTTTGTACTTATTCTTTTTGCCTTCCCACGTATTTTCTTGCGCGAATGATTGAGAAAATATAGTGTTCAATACTCGTTCAGTGTGCTCCATACTATTTGCTCCACCAACTTGACCCACGATTTTTATCTATATTTATATTTACAAATTAATTATTTTACATAAAATAATTTAAGTTAAATTTCATTGCGTGCAATTAACAACTATTATAGCCATACCGCCAAGTAACTTTCCAGCGAAAACATTGACTTAGTTTTAGGTTAGTCATAGTAGCCGGTATTTGGAACAATATTGTTTGGATAAAAGTTTGAAATACATTTGCATGTGGTTTGGTTATAAATAAATACTTACCGGGCCTTCGCACAATCGGATCGGTATTTAATGTTTGCTGTATATAATTCGCGAGCGTTGCGAGATTTTCGTCTGTTACTTCCATGTTTGTTTCGTTTCACGAGGATCAACTAAAATTACACACCCAGATTTAAAGAAAATACAAATATCAACCACTTTTATGACCTATTTAAAACATAAAAGCAAAACGAACTAATAGACTAGAATTCTTCAGTTTTTAACAATCTTTGCGACAATTCAAATTACTGATTACGCAGCTGCCGGCTGCCCTAAAGTTGACTACTGGGAATGGGCTTCATTTTGATGTTTGATTTTTTTTTTAATTTATATATGGCATCAGCTTATAACCATTTGCCAGTGTCAAGTTAAATAGGCGGGAAATAGAACTTTCGTTTCAATGTTTGACTAGACTTTAGACTTGACGACTTAGGAATACGGAGTTAAAGTCCAAATAAATAGTCAGTGCAGTCCATGAGTCATGTCAGTCGATTCTTTAGAAATTTATTTCGAAGCTTTACTGAAAGTTCCTAGGGAGTTTTAGAGGGAAACTCAAAATAGCACATTTTTAGAAGTTGTACCACTTGCCCACACTTGTGCACGTTAACGAATATTTAATAGGTAATATTCTACCAATATTACACATTAAGAACCGAAATAACACAAATTTATGAAAATGTAAAATATGTAAAAAATTATAAAATATAATAAAATTAATTATTAATAAAATATAAAATCTTATGATGTAACGGTATGATGTTCTTGTTACATCAATTACGTAAAAATGGAGATTTTAGTCTTATATAGAAGTACCTATGATGGTATTATCATATTAGTTTTACGCCAGGAACCTGACATGTATCTTATGTAATCATATGACTTAATGATTACATAAGTGATACATAAAATTTTGACTCTAATATGACGTATTTTGATGAAAATATGATATAATATCTACGTAACAGTTAAGTCATACAAAGGGCATCATATAGAAGTCAAGTTTCATGTCAATATGAGGTCATAGTGCTGTCATACAACATGACATCAAACGACAGTCATCAAACATAGTCACAATTATGTCATACCTACGTTGTAATTTGTTGTGACCTGTGGACATCTGTCTGACCTATATATGACGTCACTTCAAAGTCATGTGTTCACTGCGTATGGCCACCTTCACGCTTAAGCCATGCTTTATCACGAATGGGCAGGCTTAACTGGATAAATACCTCACAGAAAACCGGGGTACAGTGAAAATATTACGGACACATTAAAGGCACTCACAAACGTTAGATCTAATAATAATCACACATAAATAGTATTCATGGCTCTCTAAATAATATCCCTCACATTATTTAACTGTAAATGTTGATAATATTTCATGCGAAATTATATTTCATCACAAGAAATAATATGGCACCACGTCCGACTCGACTATAAATTATAACATCACGTGTAAACAATTCATTTGAATAATTAAACACTCTCCACGGTGTCGCAGGCCCAATTATATTTCGGGGAACAAACAATAATACAGCCTAGAAAAGGCTTCATCAATTTAATTCTATTTACAACACAAGAGTCCTTTGTGCAAGTTAATGACGTGACACTTACGTTATGTGAACTGTGAAGAAATCAGCTGTGTTTAATTGATCATCAAAAGATTGAAGGATTTGCTAAATGACCTCGTTTACATTTGGTGTGGCGGGATATTGATTAAGGAGTACATAGACGGCAGCTATAATCAATGTACGAATATGAAACTTCTATATGAATATGAAAGGACATAAGTCCAGAATCCATATAAAAAAACCAGTGTCGACAGTGATAAAATCTCTGCCAATTGGTTCACGTGTCACGAGTTGGCCTAAGCCGTACCCGCTCCGTCTCCGCAGCGTATCACTGCGGAGACCTGCGCAGCCGCCCTAACCTCTGGGTGGATCGCGCGGTTTGGCTGCCCCGGGCGCATCACCCCCGATCGTGGCAGGCAGTTCGAGTCGCACACCTTCAAAGAACTCGGCGCCCTAATCGGGGCCTCTCATCACCTAATAATTACTGCTTATCATCCCGCAGCTAACGGCCTGGTGGAGCGCTTACATCGCCAGCTAAAAAGTTAATTAGCTCAGCTCAGCGTATAAAGTTGGGTAATATTCACGAGCCTAGTGTCCTTATATTATAATACGGTTTCAGATTGATTTAGGTAGTTGTAGTTGCATAAAATTTTTATAATTCTATTTTGTAGCACTTGACTAATGTTTAGATTTAACTTATTGATATGTAATGGGAGTAATGTAGAATTCTTATGGTGACAAAATGTTGAAATAAATAGTACTGATAACTTCATATTACAGTATCTTAAGATATGGATGATATTATATATATTATAGTAATTTTATGTTAAGATGCGAAATATATTGTAACATATTGTAACATCTTAAGATATGAAATATATCACAAGATCCTTTTACAGGGTGTGCAAGTAACATCAGGTTTTGTTATCTTTAGAAGCTCAATTTTTATTCTTAATAAAATTTAAGCCCCGATCTTCGTATTTAAAGATGCTCTCTCACCAGGGGCTTTCACACAGGGGCGTGCACAGGATTATGACACTGGGTATGCGGCGAGATACTCGGTCACAAAAACTTTTTCGTTTATAGATTTTTAGCATAGCTACAGCCAAGCGACGGATCGCTAAGTCGAAACCATGCCAACAGAGCAAGTCTTAGATGTACTACTATTCATGTACATCTTCTACGGCAACGCAGACAAAACAGCGATCGATCGTCGCGGCGGAAGAAATTCTAATAAGTAAAATAATAAGCATATTTAAATATTATAACTACTTACCAGTAAGTCAGCTTCAATTTTCACATATTGAATATGTTCCGGTTACTTGAGATTACTATATCCCGATGTAAATAAACGCAAGATTTCGGCCACCTTAAATATCTTATCCAAGTGAGTGATAGTTACAGAACATGTCCCTTGCAAGATATCCGATGTGGCCTTTAAAAGGCCGATTTTCATGTGATTCGCAAAATATATAAATAAACTTAATAATAAAACTACGGGTTAGTAAAAAAAACAAACTACTCATTCATTTATGCGCCGCCTATCCTTTTTTAAATATGATTTTAGGATATCGTCATAGAAAGTTGGATTGCGTTTTAATTCTATCATTAATGCCTTTTCTATAGAAATCATGGAAAGCTCTTTGTGTCGTTGTTGATTTTGTGTGTTTCTCAAATATGTGTGGATACGTTTTAAACACGAAAATGATCGCTCTGCCGATGCGCTGCTTGCTGGGATAGTCACAATGAATTTCGCTAATCGTAACACTTCAGAAAAAGCTTTATTTAAATTGTCCTTATACAAATTTTGAATAATACTAAATACACAACTATTTGCAAATTTAGGTGATCTATAAATACAGCGCAATTCATTTTTCAATTTATCAAAATTAAAATTTGCCTGATAATTATTAGTGAACTCTCTGATTTCATTTTCAGGGTAACGTTCACAATAATTTTTAAAATTCTCACAAGAAAGTAGCTCAATAAATTTTAAATCTTTAATGTTTTTATAGCGATTTGTTAATTCACTGACTATATTATATATTATTTCAACAAAAATTCGCCGATAATGTATTTTTATATCATCGACGTTGCGCTTTCTTTTAGGTGGTCCGGTAATGCGAACGGCAGCATCATAATAGATCTCGAATTTGTATCTGAAACGTTCTAAAAATGACTTTAACTCTTTTATCTTTGTTACACAATATGCGATGTCACTAGTTTTTTTTTGCAAAATATCGTACAGAATATCCGTTTCTGCAAAAATATCTGCGAAACATTTTAAAAGAAAATTAAATTCAAATTCTTTCATAATAAATAAAAATGAACTGACTTGTGACAGTGTTTCACCATCCCAGTCTTGTGTATTTTCGTTCAAATTTTCAAACAATTCTAGGAGGTGGGTGGACGCATTATTAATTACATTAACTGTGCGCGAGTGATATGTCCACCTTGTTTCCGCGATACGAGGCAGCTTTTTCAAATCGGCAAAGTTGTTGTAATGGGCTATTCGCTTTGTACTGGCATGAAAAAAAGCCGCGATTGATTTTATTATACTAAAAAGCGTTTTGTTGCAGCAACTCGTTCGAACGATTTCGATAAAACTAAATTTAATATATTTGCTGAACACCAAACGTACATAGCTTGTGGACATTTTTGTCTCACCAAAGCCTGCACGCTATTAATTTGTGAGGATAAAACTGCTGCCCCGTCGTAAGTTTGTGCAACTAATTTGGATACACAATCGAACTCTTCCAAAATTTCCAAAATTATAGAACTCAAGGTTACAGCGGTCCGATCCGCGCTAACATCAACATATTTGATAAATCGATCTACTACTTCAGAATCACGAATATATCTCAAAACTAATACTAATTGTTCACGGCCGCTAACATCAGGAGTCTCATCTACCATGACGGCGACAAAATCGGACTGTTTAATTTCGGCTTTAACGCGATCGATCATCACAGATGCAACGCTCGAGATCAAATCATTCTGCGTACGGTTCGACATGCCCGTGAATGAGGTACTTGCACTCTGTACATGGGTTTCTAAAACTCCATCATACTTGGCTAATAAATCTACTATTTCTAAATAATTACCTCTATTCAACGACGATACTGACTCATCGTGACCGCGAAAAGCTAATTCTTGTTTTCCCAGAAAGCAAACTACATCGATCAGCCTTTGAAAAATGTTTCTATTGCGATCAACTTTAGCATTATGCCTCTCAATATCTAATCGTAACTGACTGTTGATACTCATTTCAATACGAGATTTACCAAAAGTGTTTAATTTTAAGCAGGCCTCCAGATGTTTTTCTGTATGGTCATGCTTCTTGGCCGCGGAATAGAAATTATTTAAATCTGAATATCCCGAATCAGTCCACACTGTACTAGAATTACTAAATAATATGCAAGGAAAACAATATAATTTAGTCGTATGTACACAACCACACAGCCAGCTATACGTTTCATAACTTTTAACATGAAATTTTCGAGTTACATTATGTTTTTGCTGGTTTAATTGTAGTAACTCGGGTACACACCTACCTTTAGACAAAATTTGAATCTTTTCACTGAATGACAATTGTGAGAACTTGTTATTTTTAATTTTTAATAAACACACATTATTAACGCAAGCCTCACAATCAAATAACATTTTTAAAAAATCAACTAATTCTTGTGAGTTAGTTGCTTTTACTAGCTAGTGCTAGTAAAAGCAAATCACTACAATTATTATAGAAACTCGGTAATAAACTGTTAAATGTACACACTTTCAAATGTTAAAATGAAAAATCTTTTAAGAAAGCTATAAATAAACTGGAGCGATCAAATTGTAAACAATGCTTATCACATGAAATATGCAATATGGCCCCCGCGAAACACAAAACGTTTCTTCTATTTAAACAAATAATACCTTACTAAACAAAAATGCATATTGTGCGTACATGATTCATTAGATTCGCGTCGTATTGTTTTTACTCGGATTATTAGGCAACGAATAATTTCCAACAAGCCAGTTCGGCGGTTTTCGTAAGCGATCGGAGAGCCGAACCGAAGCTCTTGGCTCGGCTCTCGGTTCGGCCATCTCCCGCCGCATGACTTATTGCTGTTTATTTATGTCGATATTCATGGGTGTGTGCGTTTGCGAAGTATGAAAATTACACATACATGCGATGATTTGTCCTGCACAAATCTACTGCATGAGTTGCTATTTATAAAATATTAGGCGTTTTTAAGTTATTATATTTTTTTAATTAATTAATTTACTATTAATTAAAGTCATCTAAAACGTATGAACGTTTTATTAAAATATCTGTGAATGACAAGTAAAGCACTGCATTTCTGCCTATATGGAGCGCACGCCCCTGCAGTTTCACACATATATGTATTTTGTTTCTTGATATCTTCTTTAGTCAAATCATGTATAGCTAGAAAAGCTTATTTTGACTTTTTGAAATATATCTGTTTGAGATATATATTTAATGAAAGGTATTAAAAAATGTAATTATAAATGATTTTCTATTCAAATTGATCTGCTAGTGCTAAAATGTGAGGCTGAATTTTTTTTGTCATAATCGAAATAAGATTCATTAGCTGATGACGTTTCTATCAAAATATGTCCTTATTATTCATAATATTATTTGATCAACCTGTATATAATTCACTGTCATTCATACATATGTGACCCCTAGTCAAGGCTTTGGGAGACTGCGGTTAATATAAAATATTATTGTAACTTAGCTGTGTGTGATATACCTTAAGGTTTGATAATATTTTATATCATCAGGTAGGTATCTCCACATAAAGTATTATCTGTGACGCCCTGTATAGATAATACTATTATAAGCCTCTATCTTCTACATATCGTAATTAATTTTAAAAAAGTTTATTGTATGTAAGGGCGTGTCTCCTGCACATTTTTTTTCGAAACATTACACAGAAAACATGAAACAAAAACATTTGTTTTCATACACAAGCCGACTCCAGCCATAGAAAATGTTTTATTTTGTTTGTTTTATATTGAAACAAAACATTTTGTACAGACAAGATCATGAGTCGATGCAGAATCTAGTAGAAAACACAGGGGGTCTAAAAAGCCACTTTAGGTGTTTCATATTATACTTTTTTCAACTCATATTATGTGCGCCATTTTACGCATTTCTATTGAAAACTGTCAAAATTGATATTGTTTCCTAATATCACTAAAATGATGAAATCAGATGAATCATGTAGAGATCGATTTGGGATTAATCAATAATTTCTTCCGTATATCTATGTTTAATGGTCATTTGAGTGGTGTAACAGTTGATAGGAATTGAAACGTTCTTTCCCCTCTCTACCCGCACGGGGAATGTTTTCCGTCCATCTCGGAAGACAAAAACATTGTATATTCCTACCCAAATGTGTATTAGCCACGACCTGATGTTTTGTGTAATCTTTCGAAAAAAAACACGCGCCGGAGACGCGCCTTAACAGATCGTAGTGTAAGGTTCAAGTTAATTTATTTTTTAATTCAAATTTAACATAAATATTAGTTAAATAATTTAAACTGATTTGGTAAATGCAAATATAATATGTTTGAATGAATTACTTAAAATTATTAAAATATTTAAAATTTATAAAATTATTTAAAAACACTTTTTTTAATTCAATTATATTAATTATAAGTTAAACGGATATCATTTTCACTTGACACTAGCGCCTCAGTTTAAAGTCAATTATGGGCTGTAGGGCTTAGTATAATTAATTATTTAAATTTACTATTTTAATTTGGAATAAATAAATCCTAGAAATTATTTACAATAGACATAAATATTATAATCAATTTAATTGAGATGTAAAATTAAAAACGGAAGTTAGTTTTTAATGCACATTAATGCCATAACCGGAAGTCACACTTTACGCGCTAAAATTGCTAAGAGTAGAGAGGGGACTTAGTTTCTGGGCTTTTTTCTAGAGGCACTTCTTTTTCCTAGAGGATAGTCCATAGCAGTAAAGTGTGTGCTCAAGTGATTAAAACATTAATGCCAATGCCAATATAAGTATTGGCATGAAAGTGTAACTGTTATAAACTGTTATAATATGAAGTACCAAAAAGTGTTAAGGAGTGAAGTGTAAGTTTAAAAAGTGTAGTAATAATTTAAAAAGTATTAAATATGAGTGATTATTGAAATAACGATGTATGTGGTGCTTTAATAAACAAAGTGAACTGTGTGGTTAAGTTTTATTTTACAAGAAGTTTTCGGTCGTCTTACAAATCAGAAAGTGGGGATCGACACTCTACCGGATTATGGATAAACAACACTGTGGAAGTCAAAATATTAAAGACTATCGTCACAAGCTTGTGACCCCAACCAGGAGCCTCGGCCAACGTGAAGCCGATGATAGCATTGGTCGTAGGCGGAGTCGCAGTCCCATCCTTAAAAGCTATCCGGTACGCATTTGCGAAAGTGTGAAAGGAACGCGAAGAAAATCGCAGGCGTCGCAGCAGCCGAGGCAGTCGGTATGGTGCAAGGCAATACAGCAAAACAAGACGACACTGCGAGCCATCAACCAGCGGAATGTCGCCTCAAAGGTCACGTAGCCTTGTTTTTAGTAGTAAAGATATTTTTAATTTGATACAGTCTCTTAAAAATGGTTTTTCGTCCCAACCAGCTGCACAGAGCGAACCAACTTATAGCAATAGCCGTATAGATCATCAAAATATTGTCCCCGAGTTTGATCCATCTATTAAAAATCAGCGCATAGATGTTTGGTTAAAAAAGGTAAATGAATGTGCTTCTGTGTATGGATGGGACGAAACAACTACTATTCACTTTGCGATGCAAAAATTACTAGGACTGGCCAAAGTTTGGGTTGCGAGTTTAGATACTATGTTATATTCTTGGACCGAATTGCAAAATTTACTTATCAGTAATTTTCCTTGTGAACTAAATTATGGCCAGTCCTTAGAGGATATGCTTAAGCGTCGAAGTAGATTTGGAGAACCAATTGAAGTTTATTTCTATGAGAAACTAGCTTTATTAAATCAATGTGACATTCGCGGTAAGCGGGCCGTAGATTGTATTATCCACGGTATAAATGATAAAATTATAAAATCAAGTTGCGTTGCCTTACAATGTTCTGAACCTAATCAATTGCTTAAATTTTTGTTAAGCAACAAAGAGACCATAAGTTCGTATGTTGTCCCACCTAGGAATAGAAGTAGCGTTGGTGTCACAGATGATAATGGTCAAAGTAGTAAACCTATTAGAAAACCAATTCAAAATACATTTTGTTTCAATTGTAAAGACAAGGGTCATTTTTTTGCACAGTGTTCAAAGACGTTGTTAGTTTGCAAGGGTTGTAATAATATTGGACATACAATTGAAACCTGTTTTAAGGAGAAGAAATCTAACTCTACAGATTATATAAAGAAGACTATGCGAATCGCCAGTTCAAATGAAAGTACGAAATTTGTGAAACAGGTTATGGTGAACGGTATCGCGCTAGAAGGATTCGTAGATTTAGGTAGCGAAGTCACATTAATTAAAGAAACTGTGTCAAAAAGATTAGGACTATCTCATAATGATCAATCCACAGCGATGATAGGTTTCGGAAACACTATTGTGCAGTCTCTAGGTACAGTTACGGTTGATATGACAATAGATGACGTTAACGGTTTAGTTAGTTGTAGAGTAGTAAAAGATGAATTTTTAGAGAAACCAATACTTATAGGTCAGTCTTTTTCTGAGCAGCCGCATGTAGTTATCTACAAGGACGCTGCGAAACTAAAATTTTTAACTGTAGACTCTCATTCCAGCGAATGTTGAATATAATGTTGACGAGTCATTAATTAAAGTAAAGGTTAAAAGAAGTGTGCAACTTTACGGGGTTGCAAGTATTAGGGCCATGGCTGAGATCAACTTCACCGGTAGTATATTACTAGTTACCAAGCTGATAGGAAAACCTAATGCACAACATATGGTATACGGTGGTATATACCATGTAAGTGGCGGAAATCTAAATGTGACGATAATGCCATGTTCGATACCTACTATATTTGTAGAAAATTTTATTTTTGCCCGTGCTCAACAAGTAGATATAATTAATCGTGTTGCTTCAACTACCGATTTGCCTGGTAATTGTCTTTCACATGTTGATAAAAGCCAAGTAAAATTGGAAGAATCGGTTTCAGAATATGATAGAAACCGACTTTATGACTTACTTTATCGGTATGTAAATTGTTTTGCAAATGATATGGCGAGTTTAGGTTGTACAACTACTACAGAGATGGTCATCGAGTTAAATAATAAGCAGCCTGTTGTGTATAGACCCTATAGGCTATCCCACCATGAACGTGACAATATAAGACAAATGGTGAAAGACATGTTGGCTGCGGGTATAGTCAGGGAGTCCGTGTCTAATTATGCGAGTCCAATAATTTTAGTAAAGAAAAGAGGTGGTTCTACAAGGATGTGCGTGGATTACAGGAAGTTAAATTCTTTTACGGTTAAGGAGCGCTATCCAATGTCACTCATTGAAGACGAAATTGCTAGGCTATCCGGCCAGGCATGGTTCATCACATTGGATCTTATGTCTGGTTATTATCAAGTACCGATTGCTGAACCATCTAAGCATCTAACTGCGTTTGTCACGCCCGACGGCCAGTACGAGTTTAATCGCATGCCGTTTGGCCTGGCAAACGCACCGGCTGTTTTCCAAAGAATGATGAACCGTGTCTTGGGGCCGGCTCGTTTTGATAAAGCAACAGTGTACATTGATGACGTATTGATATTTGGGCGAGATGCCAGCGAATGCTTAGATAATTTAGAAGTAGTTTTACAGTTATTGGAGAAAGCTAATCTGAAATTAAATTTGTGTAAATGTAGTTTTTTGAAAAACAAAATTGATTATCTCGGATACGAAATTAGTTCAAACGGAGTGCGTCCTGGTGAGACAAAAATTAAGTGTGTGGCTGACTTTCCTTGTCCAGACAACGTTCATGGGGTACGTCAGTTTCTAGGTCTCGTTAGCTATTTTAGGAAGTTTATTGAGGGTTTTGCGATGATAGCGTATCCACTAACTAGACTTTTAAAAAAGGATACAAGCTGGACATGGGGTGATACTCAAAACAATGCATTTGCCACTGCATTTTAAAGGAACGACTAATAAAACGACCGGTATTAGCTATTTTTGATCTGTCAGCAGAAACTGAGCTACATGCGGACGCAAGTAAAATAGGTGTAGGTGGCATTTTAATGCAGCGTTTCTCGGATAATGAGTCTTTTAGGCCCGTCGCGTATTTCAGCAGACAGACAGCGCCCGAGGAGAAAAACTTTCACTCGTATGAGTTGGAGACTCTGGCAGTTGTCTGTTCTCTTAAAAAGTTTCGAGTGTTTTTGCTAGGTAAACCTTTCAAAATAGTAACCGACTGTAGCGCACTACGGTCTATATTCCAAAAACGCGATTTAGTGCCAAGAATAGCGCGTTGGTGGTTAACACTGCAAGAATTTGACTGTTCGATCGAATATAGGGCAGGTAAGAAGATGTCACATGTCGACGCTCTATCTAGAAATCCAGTCAAAGACTCTGGAAGTTGTGATACTAAACCTCTCCCAGTTTTTTTGTCTATAAGCGATCAAGACTGGCTACTCACTCTGCAATTGGGAGACTCAGGACTGCAAAGAATTAGAAATATTCTCAATTCTAAATTAGATTATATAGGGCTAGGATACATAAAAGATAATTATATCATACAAGACAATAAGCTATTTAGATACATAAATGGTAATAAAGATGATATTCGTTGGGTGGTGCCTAAGGGCTCGAGATGGCAATTATGCAGAATGAATCATGACGATATAGGTCATGTGGGTTTTGAAAAAACTTTAGATACAATTAAGAGTAAATACTGGTTTTCTAAAATGAAACGGTTTGTAAAGAAATATGTTAGTGCTTGTATCGAATGCGCTTATGCTAAAAAGTCTTCCAATAGTCGCGAAGGACTTTTACACCCCATTCAGAAAATTGAAAAGCCATTCCACACCCTGCACATTGACCATCTCGGGCCTTTTGTCAAATCTAAGCGAGGTCACACCCACCTACTAGTGACTATATACTCGTTCACAAAATTTGTTTTTAAAAAACCGGTCCGAAATACGAATACACAGAACGTTATAAAAGTATTAGATGATATTTTTGACACTTTTAGATCCCCAGAGCGAATAGTAAGCGATAGAGGTAGCTGTTTTACGTCTAATGCTTTTAAAAGGTTTTGTCTTAATAGAGGTGTAAAGCATATATTAAATGCAGTAGCATGTCCTGGATTCATTGACTGCACAAAATTTAAAGCACGATGAAAGAGACTGGGATAATAAATTGGGTAAGATACAGTGGGGATTAAACAATACGGTCCAGAAATCCACAGGTAGAGCTCCATCTGAGGTTATGTTTGGTACATCAATGGTTAGTGAGGTAAGTCCAATTTTAAATGAAATAGCCGATAAAACTCGAGAAACTGTAGACATAGGTACATTGAGAAATGAAGTTAAAGAAAAGATTGATAAAGCGCAGGCCAGTCAAAAAAAAGAGCTATGAAAAAGGCAGACGACCGGCACGTGTCTATAATAAAGGCGATCTAGTCAAAATAATTAAAACTGCATTTAATAACAGTGGCAAAAGCACTAAGCTCATGCCAGTTTACGAGGGTCCATATCGAGTAGTTAAGATTATAGGTAATGATCGTTATAAGCTGGCACCAATACCAGGTTTCGAAGGTATGAAAAACAAGCGTAAAACAACCGTTGCTGCTGATAGGATGCAGCCGTGGATTCACTTATCTGCCTTTCAAATCGATGATAATAACGAAGATGATGATGTGAGCGTTAGTAATGACGATGCGAATGGTAGTAATAATCTTTAAATTAATTTAAACTTATCCTTTATTTAATGAAGTTGGTTTACCAAATCTATTTATGAAGTAAGTTAAATACTTGAAGTGAACTTTTTTCAAGTACTCAAAAGTTGCCTGGAGTGAATTTCCAGGTGGTAAGTGAATAATAGTGCTCAGAGTGAAGTTTCTGAGATAAGTACTGATTTTAAGTATACTTGAAGTGATTTTTTTTCAAGTACTCGAAAGTTGCCTGGAGTGAATTTTCAAGGTGGTAAGTGAATAATAGTGCTCAGAGTGAAGTTTCTGAGATAAGTACTGATTTTAAGTTCTCAGAGTGAAGTTTCTGAGAGATAATGTTTAGTTTCAAGTGCTCAGAGTAAAGTTTCTGAGTTTTTTTTTTTTTAGGTACTCAAGAGTGAATAGTTTTAATGTGTATATTAAGTTGTAAATTAATTATTGTTATTATTATAAAATTAAGTACTCGGAGTGAATTTTCTAAGTGAGTTGTTTTTGTTGTATGAAGCAAATGAATGAAATAAATATATAAGTAATGTGTAGAACTATAATAATTAAATTATTTATTAATCGTAGTTCTGATCACTTATTTAAATAATTTATTAATTATTATAGCGCGTGGTTAGCAAAAGTGTTGTATTATATAACTAAGTTCTACCTATTTTTGTGAATTATGTTACTAGGCCAAGTGTAAGGTTTCACCAGATGCGTGTGTGGGGACACACGTCCCGTGTCAGGATGGACGAGTGTAAGGCTCAAGTTAATTTCTGTTTTAATTCAAATTTAACATAAATATTAGTTAAATAATTTAAACTGGTTTGGTAAATCCAAATATAATATGTTTGAATGAATTACTTAAAATTATTAAAATATTTAAAATTTATAAAATTATTTAAAAACACTTTTTTAAATTCAATTATATTAATTATAAGTTAAACGGATATCATTTTCACTTGACACTAGCGCCACAGTTTAAAGTCAACTATGGGCTGTAGGACTTAGTATAATTAATTATTTAAATTTACTATTTTAATTTGGAATAAATAAATCTTAGAAATTATTTAAAATAGACATAAATATTATAATCAATTTAATTGAGATGTAAAATTAAAACCGGAAGTTAGTTTTTAATGCACATTAATGCCATAACCGGAAGTCACACTTTACGCGCTAAAATTGCTAAGAGTAGGAGGGTAGACCCTACCTGGGTATAACACACGTAATAAAAGGTCCAGTTATTCTATTCAGCTCATTTGGTGGTATGCCTGCAACATTTGAAGTGTTTAGACTACATACTAGTGATGTAGCGAATGTCTTTTTTTTAGCATTCGCGAACGCGCATGCGAATATCTGCTACCGACATTCGCGAATGCGAAACAAATCGGACAAGTTTCCTTACGTTCGTACCTTCCGATTATTGTCGAGTTCATACGAACTCATCTAAATAAAGCGTCATTCATTCCGCTCCGCTCACGCCCGCGTCGGTCCTTTTCTAAACAATCAATCAAAAATCAAAGTAAAAAAAATAATTTTGTGTGTTTTAGTTAAGTATGTATGTAACATTTATGGTTTATTGTAGAAGAATAATGTTTTTGTTTAATTATTACTTTTAGTTTTGTTCAAGATGTTGATATAATTAAGTTCCTAACAACTCAGTTCCTAACCAAGTGATAAAATTAAGACTGAAATGTGAATACGTTACTAAGTTAGGTTACTTTTTCTCTAAATAAAAAAATTAAATGAAAGGATTTTGATTTTATTAACCTAATGTTACCTTCAACTTGTTTTTGTTTTCTGATATTCATATTCGCAAAACATTCGCAAAAATTTTGCGAATGCGAATGCGAATATACAAAAATGTGCGAATATTCGCGAATGCGAATGCGAATATTCGTTACATCACTACTACAGACACATCCTATATTGTACCCGAGCCCTCTTGCTTCTAGAGTTTACAACATATCTCTATGGGAAAAATTTAAACAGTTTTACTACTTGTTATATCCTTCCAATGTTCCCTATATTCCTTACCTAAGTTATATCCATATTCCTTCCACTGTAGTCATCAATACTATTCCCCTTATATAAACACCTCCGCCGTCCCTCATCAGTCTCTTTTCATTCCAAATCCACAACGGTCGTGTTCAAAATTCAAATCGCGTTTTAATTTGTAACTTCTATTTTCTAGTGTTTAAATAAAATCTTTTTTAAAAACGGGGCCAGAAAAGGCCTTATAATATTTATGGTGGCAGCGGTGGGATAGTAAAAGCCCCAGGTACGCCTCACGAACTAAGTATTTCTAAATCCTTCCAAAACCTGTGTTTTGTGTAAAATCTGAGCAAAATCTAACAAATCCGTGAACATCAGTGCAAACTAGTGTTACATACAAAATCTGTACAAAATCTACTAAATCCGTGAAAATCTGTGCAAACCTGTATTATATATAAAATCTGTGCGTGATCTATACAAATCAAAATCCTTAAACAACCCGGCTGTCCGCGAATAAACGTGACAATCGGTGGTTCCCGAAGTTTGGAGCAGTCAAAGATTGATATTACATCAATCTCGCCGGGTCCAGCGCAGCGCTCCGAGTTCCGAGAACGTCCAGCCGCCGACGGGATGTTTATACGAGCCGTCCTTATTGCCGAATTCCTGTCCCAGTAAGTGACGTGACTCTAGTACACCTCTAGTACATCGATGTAACATTGATATAAAATATCTAGATTAAGACGCATTGATATATTATTTATAGATTAAGTTAAGTAGGTACATTAAATTTAGGAATAGTACATAATGTCTAGTCGAGCGCCGAGTCCAAAACCAGAAGTTGTGCTCGACGAAGACGAGTCCAATAAGGATTGTCTCTGTCCACCACCTCCTACTCCGTCTGGCCCTGTTACGCGGTCAAAAAAGGTGGTAAGCAAAACTCCTTGCTGTTCAAATACATGCTCAGCTGCTGAAGATAATAATGACGCAATTCCTACAGGTGTTCTATTTAAATACATCAAACCCTTTGATGGGTCCCGCGATAAACTCCAGTCATTCATAACAAATTGCGATAACGCGATTAGTTTAGGTAATGAAAATTAAAAAAAACATAATTTTCAAATTTATTCAATTACAACTAGAGGGAAAAGCGGAAACAGCAGTTTCCATAAAAGAATTTAGTAATTGGCCCCAATTAAGGGAACTTTTGCAAACACAATTTGGGGAAAATAAACATTACACACATTTGTTAGCCGAACTACAAAATTTTAAGCAGTTACCTAATGAACCAATACATCAATACTCACTTAAGATTGAAACATCACTTTCCAAATTATTAACCGAAATTTCAATTGCAAGCAAATTCAAAAAGGAACTTCCGGGCAGAGTAGCTTCTATGGAAGATCTAGCGTTACATACATTCTTATTAGGACTTAAACCCAGCATATCCAACATGGTTAGGTGTAGAGATCCTCAAAACCTCAACGAAGCCATAAACCTGGCACTAAGCGAGGAAAAAATCCAAAATATGGTGTTTCAAAAGAAAATCCAACCGCCGCCAGTCCAACAAAACAGTTTCCAACAATCTAGACAAATTCAACGTATCCGTCCTCCTATACCTCAAACAAATTTTTGTAGATACTGTAAAAACCCGGGCCACACAATCGAAAACTGCCGCAAACGGGAGTTTAACAATAATAGGTTCAGAATAAATCAGGATACTAACAACCCAAGAATCAGGCCAATCCAATTTAACAACAACTACATTAGCGAAAATTCACAAGCCCCTTTCAGTGTATGCCTGAAGAAGAAGGCTACGACACAGTTGATACACAAAAAAACTAAACACTGTCTCGTTACGGTGTCGGACGGGACAATATATTGTGATACCAGACACCAGACCATTTAAACGAACTAACAAATTAGTCGCTGAATCTACTAAATCTACTAAATCTCCCAAATCAACAATTGCAGTCGCTGAATCTACTAAATCTTCCAAATCTACAATTGCAGTCGCTGAATCTACTTAATCTACCAAATCTCCCAAATCTACAATTGCAGTCGCTGAATCTACTAAATCTACCAAATCTCCCAAATCTACAACTGCAGTCGCTGAATCTACTAAATCTACCAACTGTCCCAAATCTACAATTGCAGTCGCTGAATCTACTAAATCTACCAAATCTCCCAAATCTACAACTGCAGTCGCTGAATCTACTAAATCTACTAAATTTTCCAAATCTACAACTGCAGTCGCTGAATCTACTAAATCTACTTAATCTTCCAAATATACAATTGCAGTCGCTGAATCCACTGAATCTCCTAAATACAATATCCTAGTCACTGAATTTCCTAATTTCCTAAATCTACAGAGAAAACTAGAAGTAATACAGAATTAAAAGTATTTGAAATAACAAATAAACCAACAAAAACTCTTTTACCTTATGTGTTAGTCGAAACATCCGTATCAAATATTCCATTAAACTTGCTTGGCGACTCAGGGTCCTCGGTTAGTTTACTAAAACGTTCCTCTTTGTCCCTGAAACCTAAATTGGAAAAAGAATTTATCAATATAAAAGGTATTGATTCCTCAGTTGAATCAATCCAAACTGAAGGACACCTTAAAATTAAAATTAAATTACCAAAATCTATTACAACTCTTAAATTTCATGTAATACTTAAATAAAATCAACTTACCATACGATTGTATAATAGGATCCGACATGTTGAGTGATAATAATTGCAGTATTAACTATAATAATAATTTACTATATATCAAGAACACGTTCCTAAACAACCAAGACAACCTGAAAAAAATAAAAATGATGAGTCTTATTCTAAATTCCTACGATTAAGTAATAAATCTAATGACAAGCGTATAATTCAGCACAACGAGGATCCTCTCAAAGGACCCCAAAAACTAGTAATAATCCCGACATCAATCGATATGGACGAATCCATACCATACGTCCAAGAAATTATTAATAATTGTCCGGCACCAGTACGTGACGACTTTCAAAAATTAGAAAGAACATTATTTGAATACTTACCGCTTGAAAATAATAATAAAATTTACCTTTTCCTCTTTACAAAGGTTCACCATTTTGATACTTGCACTTACCCATATATATTTAAGTCACTTAAGACTATAAGAGATCAAATAATTAGAAAAATTAATTCTAAATTACCCAACTGTCAATGATGTTAGCATAGCAGATTTCCGAAATCCATTTGATAGACTCTCATTCGTCAAAATATTTAATATGCTTAGCCATATCTTTGACGGAACAAATATCTCCATCCACGTTTATCACAATAATATAATTTATCCCGTTTTGACTGAAATTCAGAAAATTCTTAAAGAAAACCACGATATGCCTATTGCCGGACATTTAGGAATTAACAGAATGCTTAGCACATTTGTGATGGTTTTTGTTATTTATCAGAACATCGAGCAAAGATCGCTTACCCAGGTACTAACATAATAATATGAACAAATTATGACGACGGTAATTAACCTACTTATGAATTTTATTCCCTCTTGTACAATAATTAGATAAACATTCCATACTGCTCCCACACAAAAACTTAGGTCTTTTCATCCGTTATTGGATGATTTACACAGTATTCTCCGAGCGAAGTAACCTGGACAGTTGGTTTTTAAATGTCGTATGGTTGCCCAAGTACATGCGGCATTCTCACAACACAGTCAGCCTAGTCCAGAGGAATGACTGGTCAATACGTCTGGGGCCAACCATGCGCGGGTTTTCTCACGATGTTTTCCTTCACGGTTAGAGCGTCCGTATAATGTACTTGAGATCTGAAAAAGTCTCATTGGTACACGCCACAACCTGGAAAACGAACCTGCACTCTCTCGAGTGCGAATCAAACGGTCTACCCACTAGGTCACGGAGCTCTTATACAGAAGATTACATAATATACCGTTATATAACATGTTTCAGCACATTAAAATTTAATAAGAGCCTTCTCTCATCTGTAAACATTATCTAACATTAACTATTGTTATGATTAAAATTTACTTCCGTGAGGGGAGCGTCAACTACAGACGGCTGAGGTGTATTTTGATTCGTATGTTAAAGAGTAAAACTCAATAAAAAGTCATTTTATTATGCCAGTTTCCAAAAAAAAATCGGAGAATAGCAGAATTGGACATCCGGTGTTCTCTGGTACGCACTAGGAAACAGTATGCAAGATTATTTTTACGCCGAATTTTTATGTCAATGGCTCAATTTACTATGGAAGAGCCAAGGTTCGCTTTTCTTCCCATTTAGCGTCAGTTCACACCGAGACACGACGTGACCAGACGCGGCGCTGCATTTTTAAGACTGCGATTCAAAATTGAACTTTATTGACTACAAAAGAAGACGCACGTTTCATTGCAAGTGTTCGAATTTCGAGCAGCACTGCACTGGGCAACGCGGCGCCGATCTTACAATGAAAAGTGTATCTTCTTGTGTATTGAATAAAATTCAATTTTGAATTGCTGTCTTAAAAATACAGCGCCACATCGAATCGATTTGCGTATTGGTGTGAGATGACCCTTACAGTCGTTATATTACTAAAGTCACATTTGATAATAAATTACCCCAATTATCTATTTATATCTACATATATATGTAGATATATAAGAAAGTCGTATTAGTTACCCTTTTTTTTTAATTCTTTATTATAAGGATTTTAAGTACATAAAATGACTATGCCAATCCTATTGTACTCTTAACAGTTAACACAAAACATTTATAAAAAGAAAGAACGTGCACTTTTTATAACTCAAGAACGGCTGAACCGATTTGGCTGAAAATTGGTCCCCACCAAGGTAGCTTAGATCCAGGAGACGGACATAGGATACTAGTAACTACTACTACTCCTATTAATAGTATATTTATCCCGTTCCCGTAGGACGTGACATAAAGTTTATAAAATGTGTGTTTTGATATAATAATAAATAATAAATAATAAATATTTATTTCCAAAAACAGTTTACAAATTATTAAGTAGAACTCGTAGTCACCTAGTAAGCTTACGCCTGATATATACAACCAATCCCCTACAATCGTACAATTGAAGTTAATTCTATAAGTTTATTAACTTTCAATCAATGATTATGTAGCGATGTAGAGGCGATATTTCGCTCTACATTGCTACATAATCATTTTACCGTCGCCGCTGCAACATACATAATCGTTGGTGATATAGAAGCGGAATTCAGGGAAACTAAATGCTGTCTCTGCGAACGTGTAACTGGATCGCTATGGAAGAATCCACCTCACTTAGCCTCCAACCTCGAGCAAGTCGAGGGTTTTAATGTAATTATTGGAAATTTTAAATAAAGTTAATTTTGATAATTGATTTTTTTTGGGAGACTCGAGCGTCGAAAATATATTTGGCGCAGTCAGTAGGATTTCCGGGTCCGTCGGGATATAATTAGGGAAAATTCTGCACGAGATAGGCGTTCTCAGCCGAACCGGAAATTCCAAGAATAACTTCGTCGCCCGAGCATCAGAACTTCGATACCTCCCAAGGATGCCGAGATCTATGTGAGTACACTATTATTTCAGTGATTGATCCTTTATTTCCTTTGTTAGTATTAGAATTTTTATTTTAGCACGTGTTATAAAATTTTCGATCTTGAAAATTAACGAATAGTGTAGAAATATTTTATAGGCATATAGGAATTTAAATTAGGACCTAAAAAGATTTTAGTAGGCATTATTTAATCATTTTTAATTAAATAAATTGATTTGATATATATATATATATATATATATATATATATATATATATATATATATATATATATATATATATGTATACTTATTTAGTACAGTTATGACTTATGTTTCACTGCATGAATCTCTTGTAACTACCATCGATGCTAAACGCGAGCTTTATAAAAAATTATCTCTCCAAGCATTTAGTGATTATCAGCAGCTTTATAAAATGTCTAATCATAATTTTCAGCCCTTCAGGCCTAATAATTTTAACATACCAGATCCGTCTAGACCACAATTTATGCATAAGCTACCCCCAAATCAATTTGAAATGCCTTTTAATCAATTGCGAATGCCAACGCGCACTCAACAAATGTTCAGTGCACGACTTCCTAATCATCAACATGGTTTTCAAGTTAAACATAGACCACAACCCTCATTTCAAGGCCCTAAGCCTATGAGCGATGTATCTCATTTTGTAACCAGAGAAAGACTAATGCAAGCAGTTGCTAGTGGATGGAATTGGTCCAAGCAGGGTAATCCGCCACCTTCTGATTATTTTAAAACGCGTGATCTTAATGTGAACGAATGTGCAAGCTTTGAATATTACGATGATTCTGATTATTATAACTATAATGACTACTATTATCATAACGATTATTATACCTATGACGACTATTATAATGAGTATAGAGAAATGGTTCCGTATGAAAATCGTGAAAATCTTATAGTCGACGAGTTAGAAGAACAGCCGCAGTCAGAACAGAAATCATCATCACCATCTAGTGAAAATTTTCAGAAAGCTCAGAGTACAAAAAATTAAAATAGAATTAAACCTTCAAACTCAACGTCAACTACCATTTATTAATATTTTACTCAAAGGAGGATTTTCTTTAAAAATGTTGATAGATACTGGAGCAAACCAGTAATTTATTAGTCCAGAGGCTGTGGAAAAATACTTTTCTCACATACCATTAAATTTTTATCCGTTTGAAGTCACTAATGTTCATGCAACAAGTAGAAATGATTACTCCATAACTTTACCGTGTTTCCCAGAATTTAATGATGACTGTAAAATTAAATTATTCGTATATAGATTCCATAATTATTTTGACGGTTTGATAGGAATGGACTTACTAACTAAATTTGAAGCTAAATTAGATTTTAAAAACACTAATAACATTAATTACTAGAAATGCTATAAATCCTATTCACTTATATAATTCACGAAATTTAAATTTGTACGAAAAAGTTATACCTAGCTAAACTTCTTTACTACTTAAATTACCTATTAACGCTGCAGATGGTGAAGTTCTAGTGCCGGAACAAATAATTTGTAATTGTATAGTTAGCGAATGCTCAACTATAGTAAAAAACAATAGAGGAATAGTCCTGGTAACAAACCCACACAAAAAATGATATAATATTTTCATTAGATCATCCAACGCATGCTATATTTAATTCGGAATTTTACCTTTTAAGTTAGGTCCCCTGCGAATAATCATTCATTATCATACATTTTTGCAGTACATAGAATTAAGGGAAATAGATTCTAATATTACTTTAGTACAGTCTCAGTTAAATGAAATTAGAAATAAGTAAGATAATCTATTTTGCTTTGCAACAGTTAAAAACTTTAGAACCCGTAAGGTTCAGGAGAGGCTTAATATATAGTCTTGGATCAGTAATAAAAAGTATAACTGGAAATTTAGATTATTCAGATGCAATAAAATATGATGAAGCTCTTTCAGTTCTTAAGAAAAATCAAGATAAAATAGTTATTGCATAAAATCATCACATCAGTCTTAGCAAATTTGTATATTTTTTTTTGGATTTGCATTTTGGATTGGATGGATGAACAAAATAAAATAATTCCTAAAATTGTTGATGATCAAAATGAAATTAATAACACATTATTTCTGCTTACAAATCCTGACACATTTCCTTCACCGGATATAGTTAAATTTGCTAAATTCGCACAAGCATTGGCAATTAGCAGTAATAACGTAGATAGCTTACTAAGCGAAATAAGTAGAATAGAAAATGCGCTAGCATTTTGCAGTGCTTCGCGCACTCATCACTCTATGATAGGAATAGACGTCATGAAAATATGTTAAGTAAGCTTAAGACATTTTATAATAAAGAAGAAATATTAGATTTAGAAAAAAGAGATTATTATGATATTATTAAACCAGCATCTTATAATGGAGATCAATTAGTTTTTGCTTTTAAATTCCCTATAGTTTCACCACTTGAATATAATTTTTATAAATTAGCTATTGTCCCAAATAAAAATAGACAGGCTATTATTCTTCCTTCTCCATTTCTTGCAATCACTGGTAATATACACGTGTACAGGAAGGTAGAATGCCCGAAGATAGGCATGAGGTACATATGTGAAGATGAATTCAACCACTTACTTAAACCCCGTCTGGATTGTATCAGCAACATCGTTGAAGGAAAATTAAATGGAGATAAATCCTACGAGATGACGACCGTGAATCTGATGAAACCTGCAATGGAAAAACTAGATGACCGCCACTACGTCGTAGTGTTCCCGCAGCTAACTCAAGCCCGGTTATCCTGTGAACGAGAAGAACTTATCAATCTCAATGGAAGCTACCTAGCCACAATACCACATACCTGCAATCTGCACACAGAAGAGTTCACCATTGTCAACACCTACGATCACATCAAGGGAAAGCACATAAAAATTTAAAAATTTTCAGCTCATATAAAAGGGCCTACATCGTCATTTTCTGTTAAAAGTAATACAATTAGTTTGAAGAAACTTCACGAAATTCAAGACAAAATTCATCATCAAGAACCTATTCAATTAGAACAAATTCCAATGTTCTATAATACAACTATTCCTTTCTATACTATATTATTCAGTGCTATTGCACTCTCTCTTATAATTTTGGGCAGAAGACTTTTCCTGAACAGAAGAAAGAAGAATCAAGAAAGAAAAGAATCAAGCAAGCGGCCATGTCAAGAATCAAGTTATGCTGAACCTGGAGCAAGTCAAGATCATGGGAAGCTGCCAATGAAATTTTTCCCATTGTTCAAAAATAGTCATTGATCTGAGGGGGGAGATGATATATACAACCAAACCCCTATAATCGTACAATTGAAGATGATTCTATAAGTTAATATCGCCTCTACATCGCTACATAATCATTGATGGATTTTACCGTCGCCGCTGCAACATACATAATCGTTGGTGATATAGAAGCGGAATTCAGGGAAACTAAATGCTGACTCTGCGCACGTGTAACTGGATCGCTATGGAAGAATCCACCTCACTTAGCCTCCAACCTCGAGCAAGTCGACTAGATAAGATTTAGTAATACTAAATTTTATATGTAATTTTTGGAAATTTTAAATAAAGTTAATTTGATTTTTTTTGGGAGACTCGAGCGTCGAAAATATATTTCGCCTGTATCAGGTGACTAGGCTCTTCCACAGCTAATATGAATACAAAGACCTATCAAAATGATTATACATTATGAAACTTAAAATACAAGAGTACAATAGTAAAGTTATGGTAATAATTAAATAACAAAAATATATACAGGTTGTCCCAAAATTAGCACGTCACACTGACACCGGAGGTAGATGGACCCAAGACGCATTCAACAAGCCTAACATTCCCATAGAAAATTTCGTGGGTTTTGAGTTATGACCAGTTTTAGTATTTTTTTTTTAAATCACCATTTTTTTGTAATGTTCGTATCAGAGACTTTTTAAAATGCAAGACTAGTTACTTATTATGAAACAAACAATACTTAGTCGATAAGTAATGTGAAATAACGACAGTTGACAGTCAGTCTCAATTTTATTCTCACATAAAAATATTTTCGACTTTGAGCAGCCACCGTGAAAAAAAATTACTTCAAACATACCTAATGAACAAATACCTTTAAGAACTTCCCTATGCCATGCCAATCCAAAATGTTGTAACACTTGTATTGTATATTATTGATAAATTATGAAATTTTAGTTGTTTCTCATCAATGCCCTACGTAAGTGGAATTAATAAAAATAAACCAGTAAGTCCTGCAGTTGCCACGATCAAGTAGGTAGAGAATTAGTCTAGTAGGGTGTCTATTTTTTACCTGGCTTAGTAATTGGGACTGAAAGACAAAAAATAATACGCTGTTAACACCGAATGCTATCTGTTGTGGACGTGGACAGTATTTGAATAGTGCCAGAGCAGACAACAGTTTAGTGTGAATAACACAATATCTCTGCACCTCACTCGCTGGAATGAAGTTTTTAATCTCACTTCTTTCATCTCGTCGAAAGAAAATAAAAAAAGTTCGTATGAATTTTGCATTTATTTTGTTTACAACAACAAGTGTTCAAATTGTCTTCCTCCCATTCTTATGCACAAGTGACACCTTCGTATAAAATTTCGGTTGAGTCTTCTTATTAAGATTATGGTCGATATTTCACGGGCTGCTTCAAATACCCTTTGCCTTAATTCAGCCTCAGATGTAATCGGTTTTGCGTAGACTTTATCTTTTAAACATCCCCAGTAGAAAATATTCAAAGGATTTAAATCCGGGGAAAGTGGCGGCCACAAGATCGGTTCTAGTCGCCCTATCCACCGGTTAGGGTATGCAATATCGAGGTGCTCTCGTACGGCGCGGGCGTAGTGTGCTGGGCAGCCATCGTTTTGGAGCCACATCCTTTCCCTCAATTCCTCAGGGAAGCCCTCTAGTAATACTGGAAAATCATCTCCAAACAATTTAAGTAATTTTCTCCATTCAGGACACCTGGTAACTCGAATGGTCCTACTATCTGGCCATTTAATATTCCTGTCCACAAGTTAATTTTAAATTGATATTGAGAGCGAACTTCTCTTTTTTCATGAGGGTTGGTTAGACGCCAGCTATGAAGATTATGGAGATTAAGGTATCCATCTCGTTTACATGCAGATTCGTCGCTCCACAAGACATCATTAAAAAAGTTTGGATTTTCTCTCCATTTAGCAATCATTTGGCGACAAAATACAACGCGCCGTTGGTAGTCACTTGTTAGAAGCGTTTGGACACGTGTATGTGGTAGGGATGGTATCTGTGCCGCTTTAAAATTCGATGTGCCGACGATTTTGGGATCCCAGTGCGCCGTTCAATGATCCACACTGAAGTACCTTGCTCCTGGCGGACTTTATCCAAAACAACATCATCATCTACAGTGCGGGGTCTTCCAGCGCCTGGGCCTCTCGTTCCTGGTACTCGACCCTCGCGATATGCATTAACAACGCGCAAAATAATTTCGTAGTTTGTCGGCGTACGATTAGGATACCGTTCCGCATACAATCGTGCAGCCAACCTCGCATTGGAAGTTACTTTCCCGCGAGTCGAAACTCGTCTGGTTTCACCATAAATTAGATGCATGTCTGCGTACTCGCAATGAGAGTAAGAGACGTTGGGATTCGCCATCGTGCCCATTTCAGAAAATTGCCAAGAAAATCAGAGTCGGGTTGAGCGCTGAGTCGTCGTTTCCACTTTACAATAGTCCAAATTCACAAGAAAAACAGAGTCCAGTAGAAAAGCCAAAAACACGTTGAAAATCGGAAAACAAAATGCAGAGGCGCAGAGAACACATCGGTAGCACGAAACGCAAGGTAACGAACTGGCTTGACTGGCTGGGGCTGGTCTGGCTGGCTGGTCACTTGGTAAAGTATCTGCTATCGCCGTCTCTTTATTTTTAAAACTTGTTTTACAGCGTTTCTTTTGTTATTCATAACTAGTATTGGGCCGCCCAGGCAAATGGCAGGTAAAATGTGTATGACGTCATCTTCGCCTCAGGAGCTTTATTCCCACTCTCACGTATTGTGTAAAGAATCAAAGGGCAAGTGTTACACCATTTTGCAATCGGCTTCTAAAAATTAAATTAAATTAAACACTAAACGTTCTTTTAAAACATTACGAGAGGAGTTACGCTCATTTGACTATTTAGAAATTAGGGCACTACGTGTCGTATAGTTTTGAATATCCAGGTCAGTTTCCTAATTCCAGAAGCCACTTGTTCTAGATGCGGATGCCAAGATAGCCTCTGGTTAACTATTACTCCTTGATATTTTGTTTTGTCTACTTTTTTCTATATGGGGGCAGTTACAGCGGGATGGAGATAATATACTAGGTTGGCAGGTATGTATTTTTATAGTGTAGTCCGTTCCAGGTTGCGAACGATTGAGGATGCTAAAACACATATAATGTGTTTTAGCAGTATTTAAAGATAAAATATTACTTGCTAACCAGTGTGCGACCTGTTCATACCACGTTCAACAAGATGTTTCAGTTCCGACCAATTTTTTCCCCTAAATACAATTGCAGTGTCATCGGCATATGAAATAATTTTGGTATTTACGATATTTAAATTACAGAGGTCATTAATATATACTAGAAAGAGTGTGGGTCCTAACACACTTCCCTGGGGAACACCGTATGTTACTGCAGTGTCTTGGCTAGTATACTGGTTGACTCTTACTCTCTGCATCCTATCAGATAGATAGCTTTCGAAAAGGGAGAGTTCCGTACCTCTGATTCCAATATTTTTTATTTTTTCTATAAAAATGGGTATAGAGACAGTGTCAAAGGCCGTTTTTAAATCTAGAAACACTGTTAAACATTTTTGACCCTTATCAATTCGCTCCGTTATTAATTCACTGAAAGCTAGAACTGCATCTTCTTGCTTGATTTGCCGCGAGTAAACCCAAATTGTGATGTAGATAACAACTTATATTTGTCTAGGTAATTTATAAGTCTGTTATTTAGTAGCTTTTCCAATATTTTAGAGACCGCTGGAAGAACATAGATTGGTCTATAATTGCCCACACTGTCTCTATCACCACTCTTGAAAACTAGTGTAATTATAGATTTTTTTAAAAGGTCTGGAAATATTCCCTTTTCAAAGCAAAGATTTGCAAGATATACAATTACCGGTTCGAGTTCACCAGCGGCAAGTTTCAAGAAGCTAGTAGGAACGTCATCCCAGCCAGGTGTACTATTTAATCTCAAGTTCATAAGTGTGTTCTTTACTTCACCTACATCGGTCTTCATCGGTCATCGGTTGAAGATCTCGTGGGCTGTGCGAAGAACTTCCGAGCTTTCAAATTTTTATGTCATAAGTACTATTAGAAACAATGCAACACTTTTTTGTCATTATAAATGCATTGTAATCAACTGTCATATTATAAATTAAAACATTTAATTACATTCTGTCTTGTAGTCATAAAAAAAAACATGTTATTCCCGTGGTGCTTCCCCTTCAATTCTGACTTTTTGTCATCACAATTTTTGCTGTCTCCCGCTTTGCTTGGGGAGGGAAACTGGAATACTTTCTACTCCTCCTACAATCTTCTGATTAATTTCGATACGGGTTCCAAGACAGATTTAGCATGTCCCCCGGGCACCCCTGAGATCATATCAAAGGGTTTTTGCGGTTGGTTACCACTGGCGATCCTGGCTACACAGGAGTTGCAGTGGTGGGTAAGTGTGGTGGGCCAATTGGCCGTTAAAAAAAAAATACATCGGTCTTCAGCAATGCGAAGGAATTAACAGAGGAAAAATTATTTCTTGTTGTTGTATCGTAGTGTTCAGAATTGGATAATATTTTATGAGCAAGATCTGCTCCTACACTAAAAAAGTAAGTATTTATAAAATTAATAGACTCATGGGGGTTGGTTTAATAGTTAATAGTTCGTTATTATCATTATGGGATTTCCTGCTATATGTTATATTTTTTATGTTATTCCAAAGTAATTTGTTATTTGCAACAAATTTACTCAGAAATTCTCCTTCATAGTTGCGCTTGAGTTTTTTAATTAGATTATTGCAATGGTTTCTGTAGCGTAAGTATGTTACTCTTAAAACTTCGTTATGACTCTCTTTTCGTACTGCCAGTTGTAATTTATTACGATGTTTAATACAACGTAAAATTCCCGGGGTAATCCAAGGCTTTAGTGTTAATTTAGACTTAGGAATTTTTATAATTTTAGTGTTTTTCTTTATGGTCTCAGTAAGTTCATTAATTAAGCAATGTGTGATAGAATTTGGATCGTTGTTTGTCATCAAATTAGAGAGATTTTTCTGTTTGAAATCGATTAAGGCTTAATCTAAATCTATTTTATTTATAGTTCTAGAGATTGGGTTAGAAATTTGCGTTCTTGAGAGACAAAGAAGAGTAGTGTAGTGATCAGTTATACTTGTTTTTAGGATAGCGATAACTGCAGAATTTTTTATTCTGTTAATTTTCAGCATAAAGTAGTCTAAGCAACTTTTTTCACGAGTAGGTAAAGTATGTCCAGCAAGAATACCATACACTGAGAGCTAATCATTTTATTATTGTATTCCAGGTTTGTTTCATGTGATTTTTGCGTAATATTGATGTTAATATCACCCGCAATGATAATATTCCTATTCATATTTACAGAATCCAAATGAGAGCAAAGAGAATTTACAAAATTTTCTGTGTTTATATTGGACGGGATTCTATAAATGCAAATTATGGAATTATTAAGCAAATCAACCTGAAGGCAAGATGCTTGTATTAGTATAATCTCCTTAACCTTCGCGGTCACTGATTGCTTAATGTAAACCACCACTCCGTCATTCTGGTTCAAATGATTTGAGGTAGAGTAACAACTATAGTTTTCCAGATGCGGTATTAATTTATCTGGACTTAATCTACATTCAGTTAAGATTAATATGTCTGGGTAAATAGAGAGATTAGATATAGTAATTGTAGCATAGCTACATTTTTTAACGTATCGTTATAACTAATAACGATGCGTATAGCGTCATCTATTAGCAGTTGTCGATATTAATAATAGCTAATTTGTGATATACAACGCCATCTATTGGCAAATGCGTCTAACTAGAGCTTCATCTCTGATATTTCTTTATTGTGGCATTTGTATTACGCATTACCGCTAATTGTCGGTTAAAAAAAAACAAATGTCAGGAGAGGTATAAAAGGGTTGTCGCGACAGGACAACGCCCTTTTTCCCTGCCGAATTTTGGTTGTTCAGCTTCTTCTAGGTACAAGTTTATACTAAATAAAATTATAATATTTTAACCCCGTGTAAGGGGAACTACGGTACGGGTACAAGCACCGTTATCTACATCCTCGGTACGGCACTGCTTGACTTACCCTTCGCCATCTGATGACTATCTAGCCTGTGCCACGGACTGTCCGCTCCTAGGCGACCACGTCGTGACGAGTTCCTGACCCGAACACAGGACCCGAAAGCGCCACGTGTTGTCATACCTACCGTCGACAGATCCAGCTAAGTGCCGTGTGGTTTAAAATCCCCACCAATCTCTAAAGACACTAGAGGCTAAACCAGATACTTACGGCCTTCTGCCCACGACCCCTATTTCTTTTTATAATATATATATTGTCACGGGAAATCTGTTTTTATTTTAATTTCCCCCGTAACAGAAAACCATCGAAATTTGAATAAATACTGCGTATGTTTTGAGATATATTTATTAAATCCTTATTGTTTACAGTCAAATGACTAGATAGCTCATCACAATTGCATGTTATTGAACGAGCAATGTTAAGACTGTCTATTTCATTTAAATTATAGAGTTTATTTGGCATTGTTAAAGTAATTAATATCTAAGAAATTTGGTTTTAAAACAAATATGTAAAGGAATCCATAACTGTGAGACTTCATTTGTTGTTCTGATATATTGATCGACAAGTTTCTGATTAATTTTGTAATATAATAACAAAAGGGTTTAAAGATAAGCAAATGAGTACCTTTAGTAGACGTATACTGATGAATCTGTAGGTGGAATGTAAATATGTTGTTAAATTGTGAAAAGTATTTGTTCTTGATTAACAGTAGTAGTATTACAGAATGAACTATGAAATAAAATGCTGATATTGACTTGATTATAGTACATGAAAATGAATGAATTATTGTTATAGCTACATTTAGTCACCTTGGTTATCTTGAGATGAGCTTACCAGTAGTTCGTGTACCTGGTTTTCAGTAAATATTTGTAATACAGGTGTTTGTTCATTTTCTCTTACATACACTTTTCCGTAAGCTGTCCAGCAGATTTTAAATTTTTTGTCTTAATCAAGTCACGGGCCAAAAAACCAACCGTGAGCCTTTAGGCGTTAGATGTTGACATAAGTATATTGGAATGTCCACTTGTGTTTTATATCCAGCATGTCCCGCGCATAACTTAACAGACTTCTGTGTTCAATTGGTCAATTGACTGTCAAATATTTATAGGCCATTCGTTCAGTTTACCTGTTTGATTTATTTCAAAAATATTGGCCGGCTCCAGTATCAATTCATAGTAAAGGCAGAAAAACGTGTGTCATGACAGCTAGTAAAATAATTAAACCAGTTATACATATAAAAGCGTGAACATATTTAAAACGACGTTAAAGTTAATGAGAGTCATAAAATTATGTTAACCGGTTTGGTTTACCAAAATCCGTTGTGAGCGAACATTAAACAAACTTTTAACTGCTTCCCTCGGTTAACATCACGGCGACTTTATCAAAGCACGCATTAAGCATTCACAAAAACGTAATTTCAAATGTACTTTTAATTCATTCTAAAACAGTTTGAAAACTGGACTGCAGTTTTAGCTACTTTTGGTTGGATTTAAGTTAATTTGGGAGAGCTTTATAGAAGATGCTACTTTTGTTGTAAAAATGGAAGTCGTGTGTTTTTAACTTGATAGACAAGAATAAGGTAATCAAAAAAATGATTTTCTTAACTTGAGTATTATCAACGATGGCTCTACAACTATAATGGGCTTACGTCAAAATACTGAAACAATCGATTAATTAAGGGCCTGTTTCACTATTGCCTAATAAGTGTGACAAGTAGCTTGTCCGGAAGTTTTGTCTCTGTCGCTCATAATAAAGGAATCACGTGAGTACGCGTGTGCTTACAAAATTAAGAAGATTGAGATTCTTAATTTTGCATTCTGTACCAGCCCATACAATATCTATATTATAATAAATCTGTAGAGAGGTCAATTCTGTACATGAAATATTTTTTAAAAATAACTATCAGGGGGTGATTAGGGATCGCTACTGATGTCAAAAATGCAATCAGTAAAATTTTTGTCTGTCTGTCTGTCTGTCTGTATGTCCGTTATAGAAACAAAAACTACTCGACGGATTTTAATGAAATTTGGCACAATTATTCTTCATACTCCTGGGCAGGTTAAAGTATACTTTTCATTACGCTACGATCAATAGGCGCAGAGCAGTGAAGGGATATATTGGGAAAACGGGAGAAGTTACTCCATTTTTTAAGCTTCCACCGCGTGTGCAGCCTTAATGGTTAGAGCTGTATAGAAATCACGTATGACGGACATATTTTCCTTAATATTATATAAAAATATTTCTTGACAGCATAATGTTTATCTTTTATGGTTGACTCACAATAGCACGTGAAACTTCCGGTAGCTTAGCAATTCGGAGCTTTCTGATTATATTGGTCTAATCTTACGTTTACAACACTCTCACTCATCCCTAATTAAAAAAAGTTAACATTATTACTTATTCAATAAAAAAAGAATCATGTAAATTGGTGTAGAAACACCAAAGTTATACATGAAATACACTAATAAGTCATCGCGCGTGAATACAGAATCATGCAATAAGGATTATTTTTGTGTATCAGTTGCCGCGCTCGACGCGCTTCGCGGCGGGAGGTATAAAAAGGCGGGGGGTCCGCGTGCGAACTCCACATCCGACACGACAACACGTACAGACGTACAAACCGACCCTAACACGGGACCGGACCCGAACCCGAGTTCGAGTTCGCATCCTAGTAGTCTAGGTACACTCCTAAATAGTGTCCGCGACCGCGATATTGATATAGAGAGCTCTGCCAATACCGCGAACCTCATCGACATTAGGACTTACGCGCGCGAGTCATCCCGACCGTACGCGGAAGGGGAGAGGGACGGCCCTCTCAGTACCGATATCGACCAAATCGAGAGCTCCTCTATCGCGATAACTCGCACGCCGCTAGTCTCTGCTACCGCGCGCGAGCAACCTCACTCATCAGCGAGTGAGGAAGGGGTCGGACCCCTCAGCAGGAGAGACCCGCGTCTCCCCTGTCATAATAATAGCTCCTAATCCGTAGCTGTCCCCAATATCCGGTTTGAACATCACCCGGGTGATGTTAGGGAGGGTCAAACCCTCCCATCGTCTACCACCAAACAAACTAGCCACCAGGCTAGTTATAGTCCGACTTAGGTACAGCGGTCTTAACCCGACCCTTAGCATAGACCCGTTCGAAAAAAAAAAAAAAAAAAAAAAGCGTGCGAACTCATTCTGCTCTCGGACACCGTCCGATGAACAGCTCCGCTCGTTACGATCGTTGCCGTCGTCCCGCGCTCTCATATTGCGCTCTCGCTCTGTCGCGTGTGACTTTGCTCACGATAGTGCACCACTGGAAGAAAGAAGACAGGAAGACCGAAGACTCAAGAGTCAAGCCTCAAGAGAGAAGAGACAAGGCGCCACCCAACCGCCTTTGCCGCCCGACCCGTGCCGTACCGTGTCTCGCGCCGCGCCGCGATCGCCGCCTACCGGACGATTCGTGCGACCGCTCGCATCGTCCGTCTCGCTCTTTAGTGCGAGCCTTCTGCTCGCACACCCGCCGCGTAGTTATCGCCGCGTTAGGACGAGCGTACGACCGGTCGCATCGTCCGTCTCGTTTTTAGCGCGAGCCTTCTGCTCGCGCTCCGCCGCGTCTCGTTCGCGAACACTAGCGCCCTAGTGTTTAGCGCAACGTTAGTGAGTGAGTTCCAGCCGCCCAAGGAACAATTGTAAGTACCGTGACACGTTTAGGCACACTACACGAGGAGTTTTCCTCCCTACACACCTCCCCTCCCGGTCGCCGGGAGGGGCTGTATCCCCAATCATCACTTTTTAGAGAGCAGAATTCCACAATCAGGATAAAACTTCCTAATTATGGCCGACGCCTTAATCAGGAAATTCCTGACGTTCCTTCAGAACGAATTCCCTGATGCCGCTAAAAAATGGGAACGCTTCGCGAGCGCCCATGAATCAGAATTACCGGCGTCGCCCGACTGCGACGTCCCGCTTATACCAGCTGTAGCCGAATCATTATCACCTCCATCAGAGATGTCTTGCTCAGAGCAAGAAACCGACCGTAGTGAACAAGGCGAGTTCACTACCGTCAGATATAAGAAGACGAAGAAGAGGAAGCGCCCAGAGGGCACCTCCTCTCCAGTCTTATCTTCCCCGACCAAATCGGTCCCTAAAAATAGGAAAACCGTGCAGGCTCATGGCTCCGCGACCCCCGTTACCTCAACGGTCCCTCTGGCCTCCCAGGCTCCTCTGGCCTCCCAGGCCCTTCCGGCATCTCAGGCCCCTCAGGCCTCCCTGGCCCCTCAGGCCTCCCAGGCCCCTCAGGCCGTCCGTACGCCAAAAATGCCTCCTGTAATCATACAGGAGAAGGCCAAATGGAATTTAATATATGCAGCAATTAACGAGCAAAAGCTTCATTACTCTTCTGCACACACGACCCCCATAGGCATCAAAGTGCAGGTTAAGTCGTCGGAGGACCACCGCCTCCTCACCGCGTTCCTACGCGCAAAGAACATAGGTTACCATACGTATGCCCTTGAAGACGAGCGCCTTCTGCGCGTCGTCATTACCGGAGTCGATAAGTGCCTCTCCACAAAAGAGGTACTCATGGACATCCAGTCCCAAGGTTTTCCCGCCTTAGAGGTACATCGCAAGTAGCACCCCATCAAAAAGCACGAGTACAATATGGTACTAGTAACCCTCCCTCTTACACCAGAGGGCAAGGATATCTTCAATATCCGAGCCATCTGTCATATTACGGGAATCCGCGTCGAGCCCCCCCGTAAAAGGGGCATCCCTGGCCAGTGCCACCGATGCCAACTTTACGGGCACTCGGCACGGAATCGCCAAGGTAGGCCGCGTTGCGTTAAGTGCCTCGGTGACCACGGCACCTCTGACTGTCTCCGTAAGAGCCCAGCTGAGGAGTCCGAACCCCCCAGCTGTGTTCTCTGTTAGTCTCAAGGACACCCCGCCAATTATAGAGGGTGCAAAAAAGCATCCAAAGTAAAAAAGCGCAGTGCACCGCAGACAAAAAGTGCCCCCCCAAACAGAGATTCGTCGCTGCCCCCCTACCCTCCCAATCTGCATGGTTCAAGCCCGCGCAGAAACGTAGTTCGGAGTTAGCGGTTTCCCCCGCTCTCCCCAGTAAGGCCATGCCCTCCGCGCCCGTAGCGCCTAAGGCCACGCCCCCTCCGACTCCCAGCTTCACTGCAGACCCCTCTTTCGTCCAGCAGTTTTTAAGCAACATCGGGCCTATTGACCCGATGGAGCTTTCTATTTTAGCGACAAAGCTAAAAGGATCGGCCACAGACCGCATCCAAGCTTTGTCAGACCATCAGGTCTGGATCCGTCAGATCAAGGCCCTCTCCACAAACGGTAATTAATGGAGCCCTCGGGAAGGACAAAGCCGCACTCGTTACGCGTAGTGTCGTTCAATACGAACGGCATTAGGAATAACATTAGCGAAATTCGCGATTTTGTAAGCAGCCAAAATGTCGATATTCTTCTAGTGCAGGAGACTTTTTTAAAACCTAGTATGAGGAGCCCTAAAATAGCTAACTACAAAATAGTCAGAAACGATAGAACTCGATCCCGACTCGGAGGTACTCTTATCTACTATAAAAAATCACTACATTGTATTCCCCTAGAGCCACCGCCATTGTTAACTTTAGAAACATCTGTTTGCCACATTAGTATGTCCGGTCATTGTTATAGTAAGCGCGTACTTAGCGTGCAACAAAGAACTCCATTCAAGCGACCTACAGGCGCTATTCAATTTAGGTAACGCTGTAATCATTGCCGGCGACTTTAATCGCAAACACACCGAGTGGGGCAATGTTCATAACAATAGAAACGGCACCATCCTTTGTAGTTTAACCGACACTTTAAATTTTGCACTATTAGCTCCCACTGACCCCACTCGCTATGACACCAATGAAAACATCAACGGTGTCATACGCGATCCTAGTACGATAGACATAGCCTTAGTTAAAAATGTTTCTCTCAATATCTATATTGAGACTCTCCACGAGCTTAACTCGGACCACAGACCGGTTACGATTACACTTGGTAGTCTTAACCCCAATAATTCTAGTACTAGGAAGATAGTAGATTATAAATCATTAGCGGAAAACATCAAAGTCCTTCAATCTAGCCACTTAGATAAAATCCCCGATATTATAGATAGTAAAGAGACAGCCATAGAGGCCGCCTCCCACTTGACCGATCACCTGGTAGCGACCATAGAGAACTCATCTAGGGAGGTGCCAACGACCCCCAAGGGCCGTTGGCCCCTCCCTGAGGAAATAAGGGAGTCCATCAGACTCCGAAATGCGGCTAAGCGCACATATGATCGCTACCCGTCGGAAGAGTGGAGGAAAGCCCTCCGTCACTACGAGAGGGAAGTAAAGTTTAAAATCAAACAACACAAAGCCGAGAGTTGGGATCGACTTCTCAGTGATTTAGAACCGTCTCACCTGGCGTACTGGCCACTCGCGAAGGCCCTCAAAAACAACACGGAGAGCGATATGCCTCCGTTAGATAGACCTAACCGTCCTCCTGCATTCGTAGACATTGACAAGGCCGAGTGCCTAGCTGATAATTTCGAACAACAGTGCCGGCCGAGTACTCTCTCGATTGATCCCGTGCACCTTAGCTTAGTTAATAGCGAGGTCAACAGCCGACTCTCGAGGCCACCTGATGTAGATAGGGTGAGGATGGTGGACTCGGAGGAGGTCAGTGACATTATTAAGTGTATGAATGCCAAAAAGGCCCCAGACCTCGACGGTATTTCAAACAAAACACTTAAAATGTTACCGTCCGAGCTAATTCAACTCCTAGTGAACATCTTTAACGCCCTCTTAGTAGGATGTTCATTTCCAGACATTTGGAAAGTAGCTATTGTCATAGGTATCCACAAACCGGGGAAACCCCGGAAGGAGCCTGGTAGCTACCGTCCAATAAGTCTCATTAGCTCCCTAGGTAAAGTCTACGAAAGAGTTATTAAAAGGCGCCTTAATGACGTCATAACCGACAAAAAACTCCTTCCAGACGAGCAGTTTGCCTTCCGCGAAATGCACAGCTGTCCCGCTCAAGTACACCGCTTAACGGAGTACATATTATCTAGCAAAAACGACAGGAAAACGACATGCGCCGTATTCTTTGACATTGCAAAAGCTTTTGATAAAATTTGGCATAACGGACTGTTATACAAACTCTATCAAATGGAAATACCCGATTATCTCGTTTTAGTAATTAGTAACTTGTTAAAAAATCGTAAATTTCATTTCCGCGTAGAAGGCGCACTGTCGTCGCCAAGATATATGGAGGCGGGAGTACCGCAGGGCTCGGTCCTCTCGCCCTCCCTATATAACCTGTACACTAGTGACATCCCCAAACACGCTAAGGTGCAATTAGCTATGTTCGCGGACGACACAGCCCTTTATTATTCAAACACACGAGCCCGTACCGCGTCTAAAGCCCTCCAGGAGTCAGTTACCGCCCTCGGTAATTGGTTCTCCAAATGGAGAATAGAAGTCAATCCCGACAAAAGTCACGCCATTCAATTCAATAGTAATAGGGCAGCGAGACGTAATTGCCCCCGTAAATTAATGAGCCCTATTAGCCTACACGGCAACATTATCCCTGAGGTCTCTCAGGTCAAATATTTAGGCGTAGTACTAGGCAAGTCGATGACGTTTTCGAGTCACATCAGTAACACTTTACGCAAAGCGAAATTTGTACTCTACAAATTATATCCGCTACTTAATTCGCGAAGCAAAATGTCCTTAAGACATAAGCTTACATTATATAAGGTTTGCATTAGAACGATACTCACTTATGCGTGCGTCTCTTTCGCACAGATAAGCGAGTCTCAAATGGACCGTTTGCAAAGAGTCCAGAACCGGTTTCTACGCATGGCAACAGGCGCCCCCTGGTACATGCGTAACATCGATTTGCATAGGGACTGCGAACTCGTCACTATTAAAGCCTATATCAAGGAACTCGTAGAGAGATTCTTTGATAAAGGCAAAAATCACCCAAGCCCCCTTATCAAAAAGGTACTGGACTATAACCACGACGCACAGACTTTCCGACACCCGCACAAACGGCCTAAGCATATCTTAGCCGATCCCGTTGACCCGATCACAAAATACGTAACGTACTGTGTACAGTTACGTAAACACAAACCACACGCACCCGCGACGCTAGCATCGCACCGGGGTCGACGCCGGCGCCTACCCCGAGGTCCCACATCCGACACGACAACACGTACAGACGTACAGACCGACCCTAACACGGGACCGGACCCGAACCCGAGTTCGAGTTCGCATCCTAGTAGACTAGGTACACACCATAATAGTGTCCGCGACCGCGATATTGATATAGAGAGCTCTACCAATACCGCGAACCTCATCGACATTAGGACTTACGCGCGCGAGTCATCCCGACCGTACGCGGAAGGGGAGAGGGACGGCCCTCTCAGTACCGATATCGACCAAAACGAGAGCTCCTCTATCACGATAACTCGCACGCCGCTAGTTTCTGCTACCGCGCGCGAGCAACCTCACTCATCAGCGAGTGAGGAAGGGGTCGGACCCCTTAGCAGGAGAGACCCGCGTCTCCCCTGTCATAATAATAGCTCTTAATCCGTAGCTGTCCCCAATATCCGGTTTGAACATCACCCGGGTGATGTTAGGGAGGGTCAAACCCTCCCATCGACTACTACCAAACAAACTAGCCACCAGGCTAGTTATAGTCCGACTTAGCTACAGCGGTCTTAACCCGACCCTTAGCATAGACCCATTCGAAAAAAAAAAAAAAAAAAAAAGCGTGCGAACTTCATACAATATTTGTCTGTTGAAGCGATAGGACGTTCAGATTTTTCGACCTTATTGACAGACAATTATAGTTATTAGTGCTTATCAGCGCGATTTTTAGTTTTTGAATAGGTTATTATTAGATTTGTTTTGTTGTCTTTATTTTATGAAATAGGTATAGAGGTTTTGTTAGTATTAGTAGTTTAGTTATTTTAGTTTATTAGTTATTTTGGTAGTGTTAAATATTTCGAAAGTAGAATTATTTAGTTTTAGTAGGTACCTATATTTTTCACATTTTATAGGTTCATATAGATAATAGTCTCCTTATTTAAATTACTTTTATATTAATTATAAGTTAACATTTATTTAGCAGTAGTTTTAAATAGGTACTTAGGTGTCAAATAGGTTATAACATACGTATATTAAACGTAGTTTAGGTAGATACTTAGGTATTTAAGTAAGCATTTAGATTTCATAAGTGTAAGGTAGCTTCTATTACCGTCGATTGAAAATTCACAATGCCTCCTAAAAAACGACCATCTTTATCTCGAAATTCGAGAGATGCTAAGAGGATGAGAAATACGCGTTCTCAAGAATCGGCAGAGGAAAGAGCGCATCGGTTAAACTCTATGAGAGTTAGTGCCTCAACTTCTCGAGCCAATGAAAGCTCTCCTGAGAGAGAGGTGCGATTAGCAGCTGACAGAGCGAGACATGCTACATCACGGGCGTCTCAAAGCTTTTCTCAGCGAGAGCTGAGTCTTACCAATGACCGAGAACAACATATGTTATCTCGAGAAGCTGAAACTGCTACACAACGAGAATTGCGTCTCACAGCTGATCGCGAACGACATACATTTTCTCGCGAGTCAGAAACCTTTACTGAGAGGGAATTGCGTCTCACAGCTGACCGCGAACGTCATACATTAGTAAATTGCGTCTCACACCTGACCGCGAACGGCATATATTGTCTCGCGAGTCAGAAACTTTTACTGAGAGGGAATTGCGCCTCACAGCTGACCGCGAACGGCATATTTTATCTCGAGAATCTGAAACTTTTACTCAATATGAAGACCGTTTAACAAATGATAGGGTGCACCATAATATTATTCGATCTCTCGAAGATGAACATGAGCATGAACAACGACTAGAGTTGGTACGCGAACATTACAATTCTTTGAGACACGAACGGTCAATAAGTCTGTCTAATGAGAGATTAAGAATCGAAAATATTCGGTCTCTTGAAACGGACGAACAGCGAGAGGCCCGTCTTACTGCAGATAGATTTCGACATAGTCTTAATAACTTAGATGTATACATAGAAGATCAATTTAGAAATTCGGTGGCGTGGTCGGACAAATATAAAAGTGGATTTGCTTATAACCTCACAATTGATTACAGATCATCTTCTGTAATAGGCGATATGAACGTGGTATGTTCTTTTTGTAATGCTTCAAAGTGGAGTAAGGAGTCGGCTGGTTTCTGTTGTTCTGGAGGTAAAATAAATTTGCCTTTATTCGAAGACCCACCGGAACCTTTAAAATCACTACTTTTAGGTGAACATGTGCGATCGAAACAGTTTTTAGACAATATTCGCACTTATTATAGTGCGTTTCAAATGACATCCTTTGGTGCTCAACAAATCTCAGAAGGTCCTTTCATGCCTACTTTTAAGATGCAAGGTCAGGTTTACCATTTGATAGGATCCCTTTTGCCTGAAGACCAACCTAAATTTCTTCAAATATATTTTGTATCCGACTACAACGAACAGTCGAATATAAGAAATCAATATTTCCCGAATTTAAATACTGAACTCATTTCACAACTTCAGAACATGTTGCATCAGGTTAATTCGTATGTATGCAGTTTTAAATCGGCTTTAGAAGCTCTTCCTCGAGAAGATGATAAAAATTATAAAATTGTTATAAATGCCGATAGGCGTCCAAATCAGGAACACCCTGGGCTATATAATGCTCCATCCACGAATGAAGTTGCTGTGGTATTGGTCGACCAGGAATGTGATAGGCGTGATATCGTTATCCGCTCCAGAGACAATCGTTTGCAACGTATTTACGAAACCCACAGGGCTTACGACAGTTCTTTGATATACTGTCGAGGAGAAGATGGTTACAATTTTGCTTTATACCAAACTGATCCGCGTACAGGCGCACCTACTTATAATAAAAAGATTTCATGCCTTCAATTTTACTGTTACCACTTGCAAGTAAGACGGAATAGGTTTGTATACTTTCAACGTTTTCGTGGCTTATTCAATCAGTTTATTGTAGATATGTACGCAAAAATTGAAACCGAAAGATTAGTTTATATACGATCTAATCAAAGGCAGCTGCGCGCTGAAGAATATGTGCACCTTCGCGACGCCATGCAGTAAGATAATGATACGGTGAATATGGACCGTTTAGTTATTTTGCCCTCTTCTTTTACTGGTGGTCCGCGCTACATGCACGAACGTACTCAAGATGCTTTTGGTTACGTAAGAAAATATGGACGTCCCGACTTATTTATTACTGTGACTACCAATCCTAAGTGGGATGAAATCACTCGGGAGCTTCTTGAGGGTCAAGCACCGCATGACCGCTATGATATCATCGCAAGAGTTTTTCATTTAAAATTAAAATCAATGATAGATCTACTTACCAAATATAACATTTTTGGAGAAGTATTGTGTTATATGTATAGTGTTGAATGGCAAAAACGCGGCTTACCTCACGCACATTTCCTGCTTTGGTTAAAAGATAAGGTTCGACCTAATGATGTAGACAGTTTAATCAGTGCTGAAATTCCAAGTCCAATTGCAGATCCCGTGTTATACGACATTGTTAAAACTCATATGATACATGGTCCATGTGGTGTATTTAACGGGAATTCTCCTTGCATGCAAGACGGTCGTTGCACTAAAAGATATCCAAAAGCCTTAGTGGATGAAACTGTAACAGGATGGATACCCATTATATCGTCGCCGTTCGAGAGAAAATGGTGGTTTTACTGTTGAAAAGCGAGTGTCTGGACAGCAGGTTACTTTAGATAATAGGTGGGGTCGTTCCGCATTCTCCTGTGTTGTCCAGAGCATTTCAAGCTCACATAAATGTTGAAATGTGTAATAGTGTAGAGTCAATAAAATATATTTGTAAGTACATCAATAAGGGCAGTGACCAAGCTACATTTGCTTTGAGAAATGAACATGATGAAGTTACACGTTTTCAGTCAGGCAGATATATAAGTTCTTCAAAAGCTGTATGGCGGATCTTAAGTCTCAACATTCACGAAAGATATCCACCTGTGACTCATCTGGATGTTCATCTTGAAGGCGGTCAACGGATATATTTCAACGCCGTCACAGAACGGTTAGAGAACCCTAGACAAACAACTTTATAAGCATTCTTTCGACTTTGCCAAACTGATGATTTTGCAAAATCTCTTTTGTATGAGGAAGTTCCATTGTCTTATACCTTCGATAAGCAACGAGGTGTCTTTAATCGAAGACGCCGTGGCAGGCCTGTAGATGGCGAGTCAGGTATTTTCAAAGAACATGTCCTTGGTAGAGTGTACACAGTTCATCCTAACAACGCTGAGTGTTTCTATTTGCGATTATTATTACATACCGTGCGAGGACCAACCTCATAACCTCATTTAGAGATTTAAGAAAAGTGGACGATGTTGTTTATCCCTCTTATCATGCAGCTTGCAAAGCGCGTCATTTGCTTGAAAATGATCAGCATTGGGATGACGCTTTAGCAGAATCCTGTGTTAGTGATAATCCACGACGGTTACGCCATTTATTTGTAACATTACTCACATTTTGTAATTTATCAGATGCTGTACAGTTATGGGAAAAATATAAAGAAAAATTTGCAGAAGGCTTTCTTAGAAATATTTCTAACAATGATGAAGGCACTACTACTGACCATTTCCGTGATCTTGCCATAAATCAGTGCTTATTAGCTCTTCAGGATGATTTAACAGCAGTAGGCGGTAAATCACTCTGTGAATATGGTTTGCCAACACCAACCTCAGTCGGAGAGGTAACTAATAGGGAATATTCCGCAGAAATTGGTTACAACTTAATGGAACTGCAGACAACATTAGAAAACGGTGTCCCAATGATGACTGCAGAACAACGTTCAGTTTATGATCGCGTGTGCGAAAGTGGTCAAAATAATTTGGGAACAATATGGTTTTTAGATGCACCTGGAGGAACAGGGAAAACCTTTTTGACTAAATTAATATTGGCTTTTGTTCGAAATCAGCGTAAAATAGCTCTTGCCGTAGCTTCATCAGGGATAGCTGCAACATTACTACCAGGAGGTAAAACTGCTTATACTACGTTTAAAATACCAATTGATTTAGATCGCACGGAAAGTCCAACCTGTAGTAATTCAAGAAATAGCGACAAAGCTAAGGTATTACGCGAGTGTAATTTAATCATATGGGATGAATGTACGATGGCCCATTGAAAAGGAGTAGAAGCGGTAGACAGAACATTAAGGGATATAAGGCAAAATGATCGACCAATGGGCGGTATCACGGTTTTATTTTGTGGTGATTTCCGACAAACCTTACCGGTAATACCACGGGGAACCCGAGCTGATGAGGTTAGGGCTTGCCTGAAAAGCTCTTATTTGTGGCGTGATATACAATTGGTGCATTTGACTATTAACATGCGAGTGAGAACTGGAGATAACCCGGATGATAGTAAATTTTTTGATACATTATTAAAGATTGGTTAAGGTACCTATCCACAACTACACCAAGGAAAACTTATTCTGACGCCTGAATTATGTTGTATAGTGCAATCTCAACCACATCTTATATCGTCGGTTTACGGTGACGTAACAAATATATTAAATAGGGACAATTCTTGGCTATGCGACCTGGCATCTGAGATTAATAACAAAATACTGTCGAATATACAGGGGGAAAGCAAAGTTTATAGATCGATAAATAGAATGGTCGATGAACAAGAAGCCACTAATTACCCGATATAATTTTTAAATTCTTTAAATATGCCCGGACTTCCTTCTCATGAAATTTGTTTAAAAATTGGCATTCCGATTATTCTGCTCCAAAATTTAAGACCACCACAACTTTGCAATGGAACTCGACTCAAAGTAACCCAGTTGCAACAAAATATAATCGAGGCTGAAATTTTAACAGGTTTCGGTGCAGGAGAAACCGTTTTTATTCCCAGAATACCCTTAATACCAAATAATTTTCCATTCCAATTTAAAAGGACGCAATTCCCAGTATCGGTGTGTTATGCAATGACAATTAATAAGGCTCAAGGGCAGACTTTTCGTGTTGCCGGAGTAGATCTCGGTGTCAGTTGTTTCTCGCACGGTCAGTTATACGTTGCTCTTTCCCATGTTAGCAGTTCTAGAAATCTTTATGTTCACGTGCCGGACGGGTCAACTTTCAATATAGTTTACCCGGAAGCTTTGCGCTAAAGTATTTTCGTTCTATAGGTACTTTAGCCTCATGTGAATGTGAATACATTAACTTAATCTAAACAATATTAACAATACATTAACTTATTCTCAGCTATCTATACTTTTCTGCCGGAAGTCACATTCCACGCGGACGAAGTCGCGGGCAAAAGCTAGTCCTATAATATTTATAGAACTCACGTTCAAATTTGCTGCTACCGACTTAAAAATTAAGAAGATTGAGTAGAGAAATAGTTAAAATTTTAGCCGAATTTAAAAGGGGAATTATTAAGAAAATATGTTTTATTTCATACTTATTTGTGCATTTTTATTTGTGCATTTTTAATTTGAAAGTCGGTTTTCATTTTTTGTTTAAAAATAATATTTTTTCTCTTTTTGGTTAGTATATTATTATATTACTCGCCGTTTCCCGCCGCTCCGCCCGCGTAAATATACTATCGAGTATCCGTATATTTTCCGGGATAAAAAGTAACCTATGTTTTAATCCAGAGTCTAAACTACTACCATACAAAATTTTATCAAAATCCGTTCAGTAGTTTTCGCGTGAAAGCGTAACAAACAAACTTACATTCGCATTTATAATATTAGTAGGGATTATTAACACATTTTAACAAAGATACATCCTAGCCTCTGCTATTCTCGCTCTCTCGGCAAAACCACCTCAAGCGTTATTTTATGCCAGTTTTCTGAGAGGCCGTGGTATTTCCCCAAATAAGCATTTTCGATCTGTGGACATTCTAAACAATCACCAGTGATGATATTGATTAGATACTATAATATTAAATAATTATTATTATCTATTTTATTATTAGTCGACAGAAAAAAATAGTAAAGCATAAAAAGTAAAGCATAGTAAAGTAAAGCATAAAATAAATATATTTTAGTGATGATGATGATCACGAATATAACTTTAGCAATAGCAAAATTTCAAAGACATTGATATCGGTGCACAAAAATCTGATGAGTAGTGAGTACCTACAACCTATGTCATCATAATAATATGTTGGTGTTTCTTGTGAAAATGGTGGTGGTGATGATGATGATTACTGTAAGTGGTATGATAGCATATGCTTGCAGTTCTGTTCTTGCATCTATAAGAACTCAGGAGTTCTGTTCAGTACTTTTGGATCCACGGTATACCTTCGTACAAAAGCTTACTTTTTGGTAGCATAATATGCTTGGGTTACATATATATATATATTATTTCGGGGAGTTCCCTCGATTCCTCATGGATCATCAGATCACCACTTCGGTGAAACCTTTGGGACCAAAACAGATTATTCCCTTTTCATCAAAAAAATAATTTTGAAAATCAGTCCACAGGCGGCGGAATTATCGTTGATTTCCTGGATCTAAAAAAGCTTTTGGCACTGTTTCTACCCCCATCCTATCCGAAAATGTAGATCATGGAATGCAAGTGGCTAATTGGTTGACAAATAACCTGTTGACCTTGACACAGCCATAACTAAATATATATGTTTCAGCATACAAAACCGCATGCAACCTGACTCTAACTTTAACATAAGGATCCTACTTGCCAACTTGAGATGTCACCAACTTGTTGTAACTGTCCCCTTATTGAAAAAGTTTATAAAATAAAATACTTAGGCGTGATAGTCGACTATAGATTATCATGGCACCCACATCTTCAACTGGTAGCTAGTAGAATTAGAAAATTGAATTGTATTTTTAAAACACTTAGACAAGTTGCACCTGTAATTTTGACGACCTCTGTGGCTCAGTGGTTCGGCGCGTTGGTGCTCAAGCCGGGGGTCGCGGGTTCGAATCCCGCCGAAGGGACAAAAAGTTTTGTGTTAGGTCATGGATGTGTATTAAATGCGTATATAAATTTCGCGTGGCAGGCTGTCTCGTAGCACGTCCCGGGGACGCACACAGGAGCAGCGGCGATCTAGCCGTGATCGTTCGAGTCCAGAGCGGTAAGTCGTGATCGTTTACACGTGCTGTGCAAGCGGTCTCGTCACCGCCGTTCAAGGTCAAGGTGGTCCGGCCGGGAGCGTTCGCGTCCAGGTCGATCTTACGGTTTGGAGTCAAGGGTCGCGTCACTGCAGCAGGACTGTGCACACTCCCTTGAGGCGATAGCCTCGCGGTTGAGCGCACTGGAAGGTAAATCGGGGTGCTTGAATTCGCCCAGTACCCCTAATGCAGATTTAGCGGGCTTTTCGACGGAAAGGATTGTGGATGCAATCCAATCGTTAAGGTCAGTACATACGCAAAATTATTACGTCTCGAACTTTGATCCAGATCTAAACGACGTGGATCAATGGTTTGCCGAGGTGGATAGGGCAATGGTTGCGAATAAATGGTCAGAAAATGAGTTTGTCGCGGGTAGGTAACTGTTTAAAAGGAAACGCGAGACAGTGGCTAAACGAGTGGATTACTGATGACCGTTCATGGAGTACTTTTAAAAAACATTTTAGATCATTATGTGTTAAAAAAATAGACGTGGCTTGTATTCTCTTTGAAGTTATGTGTACGGATTCGGATAACTATCCTACTTACGCAGAGTACGGGCGTAGGACTTTACTACGACTACGAATAGTCAAGGGGTTATCTGAGGAACTTATTATTGCAATCGTAATTCGAGGCATTAAAGACCCGCATGTCAAGGTATGTGCTAGTAACGCGAAACCTACAATCGATAATATGGTTGATTTTTTGTCAACATTTAGTAAGCCTGTTTATAAATCGACACCTACACCGTCATTTACACAAAAATCTAATAAAGGTCAGTTGAAGTCAACTTTTAAACGTGGAAAGCCCTCTGTATTGAAATGTTTTATTTGCGGTGACACTCAACACAAACAAATAAATTGTCCAAATAAACCTCAACAAAAGACCCATTCTCCTCAATTACTTGCGTTACCTAGTAATAGTGATAATAATTATAAATCGGACTTATTGTGCTCTTATTGTAAAAAAGCTGGACATGACATTAGCTCGTGTTTTGCAAAGCAACGTTCAGATGCGCAACGTACCAAAAATAAAGTTAACTTTTGTTCTATCCCCATGTTTCGTAAAAATAATGACGTTATGGTTGGCATCATTCAGGGTATTCCAATTGACATACTTATTAATAGTGGCGCGTTAGATGTGTCTCTAATATCGTCGGACGTTATAAATTATTTTTCGTGTTGTAAGAAATCTATCAACCGCCAGTTAAAAGGAATTAGTGACACAACTATTTTTGTTGAATTTTACGTTACACTTACAATTGAGTTCCCAGAGATAACGTTAGAAGTTGATTTGCTAATCGTGCCTAGAGAATGTATAAACGCGCCTATAATTATCGGTACAGATGTACTTAATAGAGATGGAGGCACGTACGTGCGTACAAGAAGTTTGCAACGTTTAACTCGCGGTCTTTCGGTTAATCGCGTGTGCGATGTTCAAGCGAATAATGATCGTAACGAAATAAAAACTGCATTAGTGCACGATGATTTGTTAAAATTATTGTCAATACGTGATACATTTTCTAAATTTATGATTTCGGGCACCGCTACGACTACCGTGACTACCGGCAAAATGCATATTCGCTTGAATAGCGATACTCCGGTATACTATCGACCTTATAAAATTTCTTTTAACGAAAAATTAAAGGTGCGTAACATTATTAAGGAAATACCTATCCTACTATCGGAAAATATTATTCGTGAGTCGGAGTCTCTATATTCGAGCCCTATACTTTTAGTTAAGAAGAAAGATGGATCGGATAGGATGTGTGTCGATTTTCGTGCGCTGAATAAAATAACTGTAAAAGACAGATATCCGCTACCTTTAATAGACGATCATCTCGATAGACTAGGGAAGGCGAAATACTTTACCACTTTGGATATGGCCACGGGCTTTCACCAAATTATTCTATAATATAGAAGATTCTATACCCTTAACTGGTTTTGTGACGCCTGAAGGGCATTACGAGTATGTTAAAATGCCATACGGACTCGCAAATGCACCTATAGTATATCAGCGAATTATTTCGAATACGTTGCGTGAATTTATCGAATCTGGCAAAGTCTTGTTGTACATCGATGACTGTTAAATATATCATTCGTCAATCGAGGAAGGGTTACAGACACTCCATCATGTGTTGACAATGTTAACTGATTCGGGGTTTTCGATAAATTTGCGCAAGTGTTCCTTTTTATGTACCGAGATAGAATATTTACGAAGAGTTATTCGAACGGATGCATACGACCGGCTGCGACTAAAGTTCTGGCTCTGGTTAACTCGAGTGTACCTCAAAACGTGCGGCAGGTGAGACAGTTTCTTGGACTGGCGGGTTATTTTCGAAAATACATATCTAGTTATTCATTAAAAACGTCTTGTATTGCGCGGTTAACAAAAAAGGGCGTTGAGTTTGTGATCGTGTGGGGCGAGGAACAAGAAAGAGCCCGTCAGGAACTCTTTAAGTGTCTCACCAGTGAGCCGGTATTATGCATTTTTGATCCATAACTATCCACCCAAGTCACACAGACACGAGCAGCGCGGGTTACGGTGCGGTTTTACTTCAGGTTCATAGGGATGGTAGTAAGTGGGTAGTAGCGTATTATAGCCAGATGATAAAGGGGGCTGAGTCCAAATACCATTCCTATGAACTGGAGACTCTCGCGGTAGTAAAAGCCCTGAAACATGTTAGGCATCATCTCATTGGTAGGTATTTTACTGTGATAACCGATTGTAATGCTCTCAAATCTACTCAAACAAAAAAAGACTTGTTACCGCGAGTGGCTAGGTGGTGGGTATACTTACAGGATTTCGACTTTGATATTCAGTACAGGAAGGGAGTATTACTACCGCATGCTGACTATCTGAGTCGAAACCCTCTTGGCACCGTAACCAACATAACCAAACCACGCAATGGGGCTCAAATCGCACAATCTGGCGATGAGGAAACGCAACAGTTAATGCGATTCTTAGACGAGGGACAATTAGACGCCTCAAGGTACGTCAAACGGGGTGATCTCTTGTACTATCGATATATGCCTACTGGTGAACAGGCGCGTCTTGCTTCGTATTTTTCACGACGAACATGCCCATATTGATGCTGAAAAGACCGATCTAATTTTATGATACTTTTGGTTTCCTCGTCTTAGGGCTTTTATTTCCAAATATACTAAGCATTGTATAACATGTATAACTCATAAACGCATGCCGCGCTCCCAATTACAGCCTATTACTTCATGGGCAAAGCCTAACGTATCGTTTGATACCTTACACGTTGATGTATTGGGACCTTTACCAGAATCGCGAGGTTTTAATCACATATTAGTTGCGGTTGATTCCTTTTCTAAATTCTGTCATCTAATTCCTATTCACCGACAAGATTTAACTAAATTAAAGCAAGCTATGCAGTTAATTATTTTCCTATTCGGCACCCCGAATGCCATAATATGTGATAGAGGTAGAATGTTGTTCTGGGTTTTTATCATTTATAAATGAGTTGGGGTGCCAAGTGCATCACATCACTCCCAAAATGCACCAGGCCAACGGCCAAGCTGAACGTTATATCCGCACTGTTCTCAATATGCTTTGTATCGAGTCAAATCAAAAGAAATGTGAATGCGCTGAGGAATTGTGGCGACTGCAATTAATTTTAAATATCACCAAACAAAAAACAACGCAGTACGCTCTCTTAAACTTATTGATTGGGTCTGAAAATGCATTGCCAGTAGTTCGCTCAATAATACACGACGTAGCTTTAGAAAATTCGACTGAAAATCGTGAATCGTTACGTGAATTACGTAGAGAGAGGACAACCGAATGGCTGACTCATAATCAAGCCGAACAAGATCGACGGGTGAACGAAGATCGTGCATCTCCCCGGACTTATAATTTAAATGACCTTGTCTTCGTAATCAAGTATTCTCAGTCACAGGGCAAATTGGATCCAGGAATGCGTGGACCTTACCGCATTACTCGAGTGCTTGATAATGGGCGCTATGAGCTAAAGCTTGTCAGTGGAGCGTATGGCAAGGTGACGTACGCAGCCGCGCAATACCTGGTGCCCTGGAGAGGCGAATGGACCCCGCAGACCTGCGCAGCATTCTTCGAGGGTGAGAAAGTCTGTTTGGTATGCTTAACAGTGGAGCCTATGACTTTGACGTGAAGTCCGAGCGATACATCTTCGACGGCAACACTGATAGGTATGCTGAATAGTGGAGCCTATGCCTTTTAAGTTAGCTATCTAAATAATTAAGAGTCGACTTTTGATGCGCTATTTGGTACCATTTTGTTTGTGATCACTAACGGTTGATATATCTCTTCACTAGAAATTTTTGCTATGTTGTGTAAAAACAGTGTTAGAATTCTTTTTTTCGTATGATTTTCAGGAGAGGAGAATGATTACGTCTTAACAGACACCATGAGTGCTCAGCCCACTTCAACCCGAGAACAACCCGGTTCTTCATCGAGGCCTGACGTCAGACTGTCAGGAGAGGCCGTGTTAGCGAGCAACACCGAAGCTGACTCACAGAGCTGCCCCGACGTCCCCCGAATAGCATAAAAACCGGCGCACCACGTCATTCTTTCTTTTTTTGCCTTGGGATCGCGAGCGAGACAGACGTGCCATTGCGTTTCCATTATTACTTTGCCTCGTTGGATTGGACGCTCTTTGGATCGTCCTGTCTCCGTTAGTGCGCGCGCGTTCCCAGTTGCTCCGTAGCGTATGCGTCGTAGCAGTGCGCTCCGCATTCGCTACGTCGTAGCTCTGCCTACGCGCCCCTACGTGCCGATTCCGCCTTCAGTGCAGCAGTGCCTACAAACTCCTTATAGCGATCGTCAATTCACACTTTATTCATTAGAATAAGGTGTGGATTTACGCCTTGCTGGGGAGTTGCCCTGCTCCTGGCCTCCCGTTGAGTTTCGACTCAACGTTGGGTCACGAGGAGACATCCCCCCTAAGTGTGTGTATCGTCTTCGTGTGCGTACACTTAGTGTTTCGTTCGTCCACGTTTTAGTGTGAGTACTCCTTGTTTTGTGATACGTACACTTGTTACTTGTTTGTGACTCGTGTGTTTTTATGTTATGTTTATTACGTAACTATGTCGGACCATGACCCGCGGCTAAGCCGCGATCACCTGAACTATTCCCGTACGGACTCCGAGTCGTCGTACAGCCCGGCCTCATCGAGGTCCAGCTCACGCTCGACCCAGGACCGCGCGCACCACCGCCCGCTCACCGAACCTAGCTTGTGCGGGCTGGACACCGCCCGCCCCGGGTCGCCTTCGGCATTCTCGCGGGGGTGTACTGGTACCCTCCCGCCCCAATGCCTCCCGACGGCGGCCTGCGACGAGTCTGGGCCCCCGCCCCGCACAGCCGATCAGGGTTCGGCCAACCCTAGGCACGCCTCGCGCCTATCCTGGACGCTACAACGTCCTTCAAGCGGACACTCCCCGCAACACCGCGGGCTCAGCCCGCCCCTCGCCGGCTCCTCAGCCGCGACACCATCGCGCCGCGCTGGCTGCTCAGCCGCCCGGCCCACACCAGTCCACCGCGAGCCCCACAGCCAGGCGACAACCGCCGAGCCGCACAACTTGCCCAAGCTCGCCGCGCGAGTTTCAATACCGCGCGCCTACCTTCCCGCCACAACTTATAAATTTACTTACACCAGGTACTCCGACCGTCAGCTGTCATACGCCGAGGTGAGTACTTCCAGCCTACATGTAGGCATCCACAGCCCCCTCTCTCCGGCGTCGTTGGTAAGTAAGACGCCGACAACCTGCGCCATCCTGGGGCATTTCCGTCATCTTCGCGACATCCTGGGGCACCCACCAAATGCTAAGTACAACGGCCTCTATTTGAACAGATTCAAGTTGAAGGAGGACCCGTCGTGTTCATGTCAGCCAGGAGTTGAGGAGACGGTTCCTCACCTGTTACTCGAGTGCCCGATTTTTGCTAGCAGTAGATATGATACTGAGCAAAAATTGGGCATATCGATAACGGGTGAGAGCCTGTCTTTCATCCTGGGGGGAAAGAAGAGGGAAGTTTTTCTCTCGTACTGCAAAAATATTGTAGAATTTGTAAATAGGAAAAATTGTGATATTTTGGTGTGATTTTAGTATAGGCTCTAGATTAAATTTTATTGTGATACTAGGTTTAAGTTGAATGTGTGTGCCGTATTTTTATTGTTGATATTTTAAATGGTTTTAATTGTATTTTTTGAATTTTATTGTAGTTATTATTATTTGAATTATTTAATTTTATTGGAATTATTATTTTAAATTGATTTTATCGACAAGTGTCAAACGAATTGCGGTTTTAAACGACTGCTATATATCTATTGACTTGTTACAAGTGCTAGTAACTGACAAGCACATAGCTGTATTACTATGTTATATAAAAGAAAATGTACGAAATAGAATAAGGAAGAGACAAAAGAATTAGAAATAATCATAAAAGAAAGTGTAAAATAGATATAAGAAAATTGTAAAACAAAAATAGAAAAAGGATTAAAATCAGAGAAAAGATTAAAAAAGAACAAACCAGCCCTGATTATGTTAGGGGGACGAAAAAAAAAAAAAAAGTACAACGGCCGTGGGATCCGCTTTTCGCCCCAAAGCGAATCAGAGTACAGAGTCGTCAAGAGCTTCTTAACGGACCTGGAGAAGCACGGACAAGCCTCCTGGTTCTGTTACTCGCTGCCTCAAGAACGAACATTCAAGGTAGGTGACATCAGGGGCCACCTTCTTCTATGGACAACGGAGAGATCAGGGCCGGTCTCGCCGAACTGGGATTCGTAGCGGAGCACGTCTCCCTGTTTCAGGCGAGGTCTGATCCCAGCGCCTGTATATTCTTCGCCCTTATCGCTAGGGCCGTTTGTTATATTCCCTTTGGCGGTTTACAATGACATACGGCGCAATCTCTTAGCGGGATCGTGAATAAACTAAAATAGAGGTTTACGGAATAATAGTAATATAGTGTAAATCGCCGACAACAGATGGCGCCACACATCTCGATTCGACACGGCCATCATGTCCCACGTCCGCGTGTGACTGATCTGTAAACAATACAAAAAAAAATACTTGAAAGTAATCTGTTCGGCTATCCTGCCATAAGATTTTATTAATTAGGAGTTTACATTTGTTTCACATGAAAAACATCATAAAATCTCAAAACATCTAATCTAACATTTAATTTCAATGTTTTAAGATATAACGATAAATAATCAAGACGCCACGATCAACAAAGTTATTAGAACAAAAGGTCTTAGTATTCCTTTTTCATGATTTCATGAACATCAACATTCAAAGGGATCACTTTAAACACAAATTGCCAGTCCGTCGGCAGTGGCTAGTCCATCGGCCGTTATGATTTTCCAGTCCATCGGAAGTAGCCAGTCCTTCGGCTATAATTTTTTTTTTTTTTGCCATTCCATCGGCATGTGACTCGTACGCAGAAGCCATCCATCTCAGCTGCGTAAGTGCTCTCCTTCCAAGGATAGTGGAGAGGAAAAAGTACCTATTACATGCTCCAGCGCAACTGGTACTGTCACAAACACACAACACCCAGTCCTTCGGGCATTCATTCAGTGTGAAAAGTGAAACCAAAAAAAAAAAAATACTGACTATCATCATTTTGCGCGATATTTCAGGAACCTTGTTCTCTCATTGCATCCAGGTCAATAGTCTCATTATTATCATCTACATTCATTAAATGAAGCGGTCGAGCAACTTTTCCTACCAGTAACTCGAGCGGACAGCGGAGCGCTTTAGTGACACGGTTCATGGTGGAATTCATGGCCAACTGAATATCACCAAGAACATCCTGCCAAGAACGTTCGTCGGTAGACTAAATCGACACTAACACAACGAGTAAAACACAATATTTCAGAAGTCATATTCACATTAATACCTTGAGCTAAAATTTCACGGCCGACAATAATGTCGCTTTTCAAAAACTGATCAGGGACTACACGATTTAAAATTTCTAAGTTCAAGTCATCAATCTCAGCTTCACACAATCTGTTTGGTACTGTACACACAAGATTGTGTAATACCAGTTAAAGTCACAGTATTACTTTGTCGCTTCCCTGAAAACTCAGATGCAATGGATTCTTTCATGAGAGAACATTCCGCGCCCGAATCGTAATGAAAAGTAAACCGCTCACCAGACATGCTTAGTTGTCCAGTAGGGTTGCTGGTGCTACACAGGTCCACCCGACGTTGGTTGCCGTTGCTGGAGGTCGCGCTGGCCTTGCTGCCACCCGGATCGCTAGCACCGCCGTTGCTGCTACCATTCTTCCCAGCAGTGGAAGTAGGAGCACGGGGACACTTGGTTGCATAATTCCCAATGCCATTACACCTGTAACATGTGACACCAGGCAGGTTTGGTCTTTGCTTGGTATAAAAAGTGAAACTAGAAGAATTGGAACGATTGCATGACCTTTCGGAGTCCTTGGAGCGGCAGTCGGCACTGCGATGTCCCAGTCGTCCACACAGGAAGCATCGAGGAGGGCCTGTGGCGGATGCTCTGGATCGCTTCGATACATCGGTCAGGTTGTCTTCAGTCTTTCTCTTCAGATAAGAGCATGCTTGTAGTTCCCGCTACATTTGCTCACGGCTCTTGATTTCAGTGGTGAAAGCAATGCGTGTCAATCGCCCATCAAACTGAGACACGTGAGACACGTGGGACCAAGGATAGGATTATCTTTTCTGCAATGATGTCCTTAAATCGGGCCACCAGAGTAGTGCATAGTCGCGCAGCACACGATGCCATGTTCTCGTCAACTTTGGATTTGCCGCTCTGTAGATTGATTAAACTTGCGGCAGGCGTGTCAATTACGCCGTATCGGTATAAGAAAATGTCCCTAAATTGACGCCAAGTCATCCCAGCAAATGATATTTGGGATAGCCACCGTGACGCCTTCCCCTTTAGAGCTCCACTGAGGGCAAGAATAAGTGCACTCCCATCTCGCTCTTGTTCAGATAGGCACAAATCTGCAGTTGTGCACCATGCACGTGCATCTGCGTCAGGCTTGTCGGGATCAAAATCGGGTAAAACAACTTTGTGGTTACTCACAGGGCGCATGGCGTTGATGAGGGCCATCATATTTTGATTCTGAACTTCCAGCAGCGTGCGCAGAAGATCTTTGTCCACGCGTGAATTCGAAGTCCGATTGCATCCCACTTCTGATGTCTGATCAGGGGAGGCCAGAGCGGGAACATGCGGGCGATCTTGGGTATCGGACATGTTTGGATGAGATTCACACACATGTAATAAGAAGTCTCGTTCAACGTCCAGTCTATAATTACATCAACCACTTTTATTGACAGAGTCTGATCAATTACAAAGTTTAGTTATATCGAGTTTTAAATGCACAACTATCATTAATTACTAAGAGTTGTAATAATGGCGGGAACAGACAAGTTTCTTGGCGGTGGCTATCTTTTCCAAATTCCCCGAATAGAATCATTCCCAATTTATTAACTTCCTCTAAATATAGCCCGACAAACCAGCCAATTCCAAAAACCATGTCCAAGCTTTTGCTTGCGTTCCACCAATCATAACAGACTTAACACTGTGTACCAACATAACTTAAGTTAACTTAACAAAATCTTTCAAATCTGATTTGCTAAAGTGAACAGGTTTGCCAACATATCAAAACTAATAACGCACAAGCTTCTGCTTGCGTTCCGCCAATCACAAAGACTTAACACTGTCTACCAACATAACATAAAAAATCGTTAAAATCTAATTTGCTACAGTGAACAAGCTTGCCAACATGGCAAAACTAATAAAAGAAAGTTTGCTATATTCCCTTTGGCGCTTTACAATGACATTCGGCGCCATCTCTTAGCGGAATCGTGAATAAACTAAAATAGAGGTTTACGGAATAATGGTAATATGGTGTTAATCGCCGACAACAGATGGCGCCACACATATCGATTCGATCGATTCGATATATATTTTTTTATTTATTCATATAGTCTTTATTAAAAAAGAGAACTACAACTGACGGTTTATATCGAATTCGTAATGCCTTAACTATTCGTAAATTATACATTATTTCCACAATTAAAAAAAACATAAAACTGTCCATAGCCGTCTTAAGCCCGGTCGTAGAAAAAGAAATAAAATTGAACTCCCCAAAGTAAAAACTGACTTAGCGATGAGACAGTATACTAATAATTATATTATCGTTTATAATAAAATAAATAATGCTATAAATATTAAACATAAAACTAGCAGAGAGATAAAGAAATTGTTAATAGAATATTGAAGCCTTTATGTTATGAAGAAACTGAAAAACTAATAGAATATTTAAAAGTATAGATAAAATACATGTTAAACATAATATACCCCGTTACTAATAAAAATATTTATACAGTGAATAAGCAATACAATGTTTTGTCCTCGTCTGTCAGTGACTTTTACAACGTATAAAAGTGTATAAATAAAACACACACAAATGTGCGTGCATGTGTGGGGAACACATGCACATTTATACACATACATATATTCACATATACAATGCACTCCGATCAAAATAAAAATATTATTATAAGTAAAATAAAAAGGTATTTTCAATATTTTAAATACACAATACCTAAGATAAAACTTTTTTATTGTACTCAATAATGATCTAGTATTTTAAAAAATGTATTTCGTATGTAATTATTAGTTTTAAGTTATTAATATTAGGTTATTATTTTCTGAATGCTTGTTTAGATATGGAAGAGCGTTGTTACCTGTTTCAGGCTATTGGCCTACTAGGTAACTTCGATTTCTCTTTCTTACTTTTGTAACTGTTTTTTTAAGGAAATAAAGATTTCATTTCATTTTTCATTTTATTAAACTGCTACCGTAAAATCAAAATGCTAATTCAATTAAACTTTTAAAATCACGATCACTTTTCTTTAAACCCCTTTTTTGTGTCAATATCACTTTGATTTCCTATATCAAACGTAACCCATAATGTGCATACACATAGACGCACCACACAAACCTATTGTAGGTAATGTTACGGTCATTGAAATTCGCATAGTCTAAAAGTAGGTAATATATAGACAAAATAAAATGTACCTAAGATTCCAAATTTACAGTATACAACAAGTATTCCTCTTTTTTCAAACTTACACGCAACACATACACTCTCCGTTGTAACAGAATATCATACGGTAGACCGTATTCAGAGTAGTCATCATAAACAATAGCATAAACTGACAAAGTTCTCTTAGTCTTATCATGTTAACATATAAAGTCCCTTAACGCTTTGGGAAGAAGATCCCAACACACGATATTATTTACAGGCACTTTTGAAATTAAAATTGTTATTTGTTTTACTACATGACTGTGTAGTACCCCAAAAAAGAATTAAGACTGTTTGTACTATTCTCTTAAACCAAAAACAAGTATGAGCTTCATTAAAGTAACTTGTAGGTGCAATTATTACTGTCGCTAATATTCCCTACCCATGCGCCTAACAATTGTAACAATCAACAGTTGTAAACACCTAGCTGCAGCATGTATGATATTGTTAAAAATCAAACTTTAAATTCTTATTTATCAACTGTGCCGATTCAGCCCAATATAAATCGATATAGTATATATCCAATAAATAGGTTCTAGTTTGTATAGATTTTACTATGCTTACCAATTAATAATTATTAATCAATGCAGTCTGCTAAGTCAATATCGACTCGAAGGTCTTATTTCTTAAAACACGCTGGTGTGAATGTATGACACACCCAACAAATAACATGCATACTTAGGTAGGTAATTTCATTATTAGAAAACGTAAATTGAAAACTATTGTCACCAAATATTTATCACTCTGTTGCAAATTATTTGATATCACGAAATGAGATCTCGATAATGACACGACCTTTAATTGCCAAAAGACAAAATAATTAACCTTTAGTATTGCATTTTGAAGTCTACTGCAGTCATTCAAATAATAATTATAATAGGCTTTAAGACGTATGTCGTATGCGCTATGTACTCGTTTTTACTTTACATTCGTTTTAACTAATTTAACTTGACTTCTAAAAACCTTTGCTTATAAAGCCAGTATAATTTAGCACCACTGATGATTTAAACAACGTTCACCAAGTAATCAGCTCGCATCATTGTGAAGCGACTAGACCAGTCCACTAGAGATGTGTATTAGGCGCTGTCGCCCAAGCTGCTCGGTCGCACAGCACCGCTCGCTGCACCCCTTGGCGCAGCTATCAGTACTCGGTAGCTGTTACCGCTCGAACATCGAACTCCACATAAAATAAAACAGCACAACAATAATGTTCATACATCACAACTTCTTTTTAACAAGGGGCAAATGTAGAATTCATTATTCAATAAAATTGACTTTCAGTTCGATTAACGATCTAACAGATTTCCTAAAGGGAATGTAAGTACTGTCAGACACCCACAATACCAGAGGAGTCAAAATGCGTTTACAACCTTTTACATAGTAACCAGGGTCACCGGAGTCCACTGCTGAGCTCTCTGACCCGCCGCAGTCACGGCCACTGGACCGTCGAGCGCGTGACACTGCCGTCGTCACGTACCCACGCCATCACCATCTGCCACGGATAATACGACTGTCACTCAATCACTGTTAAAAAAACAACAAGTCTGGGCATCGCGTCCCGTCTCTCGAGTTTACCGAGCTATTGCCATTACTACATCGCAGTTTGTCGCTGCTACGGCACTGCAGCGCAGTCATAGTAGAACTCCCGGCACTTACCACTCTTTTCAGCACTCGGCCCGCTGTTGTCCAATTTTTCCGCAATTACGCCATACATATAGCTTATCAACCAAGGCATGGTTGCACACATTAACAAACTCGATCCACATTATTAGCACTAATATTATTATCACTTTTTGTAAACCTCACAAAAGATTTTTTTTTTCGCTACAGTCACTTTTTAAAACATGAAAAAAGACTTGAAATTCTCATCTTGAACCAACACGAATACCACTTTTGATTGACGAATACAGGGGAATAAACATGCCTCAAATATCGTACTATATTGAAGTACTGCTTCTCAAACTCAAATGTGGGCTTAATGTGGGTAGAGTTGGTTTCAAAATGAAAATACAAGAAACAACATTACTTCACCTTTATTTTCAATATATAACAATATATGAAGTGTATAGTAATAAAACTATACACTTCACACTATTTTATTCACTTTTCATTGTCTAATAAAGTAATAACGACTCTGCACTTATTTCACAATACTTACAATACTTTGCACTTATTTTCAATATCACTTTTTAACAAGAACAACGATAGTTCCCGAGCCGAACCACTCGCCACGATGTAACGTAGTTACATTTCCTCTCTTGCGTCATCTATGATTTGTATACTTTATGTTCCTCCTTTACAAAATGACAATTTCATATATTTATTTATTTATTTATTTATTTATTTACTATGAATAACCAACAAAAGTTACAATGATACACATTTAAACATACATTAGAATAAGTAAAGAGCTTATTGTACTTTAAATTATAGGTTATTTCATCATGTAAAGTAAAAACCATAAACAAAGAGAAAATTAAAATTAAAATTACTAAAATAAGTTTACAAAATACAAAATAATAAAAAGTACTAAATTTACAATAATAATAATAATAATAACTAATTAATTAATCACAAAAATTTAAGTAGAGAAAAAACGCTTTGCACAGAAAAAACAGCAGCATATAGGTTTAATATACTCAACACGAAATTTAGTCATAAAATTTAAACAGATTAAAATTAGATCAAATAAAATATGTCAGATCAAATAAATGTCAAAGGTGCGATAAATTAATGTTAACGATGATAATAATATAATTAATGATGTCAAGATTAATAATAAAATATTTGAATAAATAAAATAAAAAATATTACAGAATTATGGCACAATTAAGTAACATCAGTGGATTCATAGTACTTGAGGATCTTTGTTTTGAAATTGCGAAAACGATCATGGTTTACGTCAAGATCCGTTATCCTCGATGATAGCTCATTGTATTTACATGTAAGTCTAGTTATGGGGCTATTTTTACCCAGGTTAGTTCTATGGTAATTAGGTCGAAAAAGGGGCACTTGTTTCCTAAAAGATCTCACGGGGAGGAAAAAATTTAATGAAGAAAGGAATGACATGAAGAAATGACATGTCTAAAATATGTCTTCGTGATTCTAATGTTACCATACCAAAATGCTGTAGTTTCTTCTCGTATGAGCAACCACGCAAAGAGTTACAGAATCTATAGGACAGATGACGGACAATTTTTTGTTGAACACTTTCAATTCGATCAATGTGCACTTTGTAATATGGATTCCATACGGTAGAACAGTATTCTAGTTTACTTCTTACGTAACTATTATACAAGGTCAATATTGTAGAGGCTTTGCGAAATTCTCTAGAGTTTCTGATCACGAAACCAAGAGATCTTAAGGCAGAGCTGACCGATTCCTCTATGTGTGGAATAAAACTCAACTTTGAATCAAGCACAACTCCAAGATCCCTAATAGTTTGTACTTGAGATATAGTTGTATTTGATATCGTGTAGTCGCTGATAGTAGCTACCCTTTTTCTTGTGAACTTAATATGATGGCATTTTTTCGTATTAAGGTACATTTTATTGTTGGCACACCATAAGACAAGACTATCGATATCATCCTGGAGCTTTTTTATGTCAAGTTTTGTTTTTATTATCCTAATTAATTTAAGGTCGTCTGCATACATAAATACATTAGAGTTTATCAAGATATCGTTAATGTCATCGATAAAAATGTCAAAGAAAAGAGGTCCAAGAATTGACCATTGAGGGACCCCGGAATAAGCGATAAAAAGGTCAGATTGATAACCATCAAAGCCAACATAGGATGGTCTTTGACTCAAGTAAGAAGAGCACCAGTTTAATAAAGAGCCAACAATTCCGAAAGACCTTATCTTCTGTAAAAGAATGTTATGATTGACTTTGTCAAAGGCCTTTGAAAAATCAGTATATATAGCGTCAAGTTGATTACCATTATCAATTGCATTGATTAGGTAGGTTGCGTAAGATGTAAGGTTAGTGTTACATGATCTACCGGATAAGTAACCGTGTTGGTTACTATTAAGAAGCTGATTTACATGTTTGGAGAGATTTTGGTGAACCAATGACTCAAAAACCTTTGACATCGTCGACAGAATAGATATAGGTCTATAATTGTTAATAAGTCTGGGATCATCTCCTTTAGGAATGGGGACTATACGGGCTTTTTTCCATGCAGTGGGAAAAACGTCAGTTCTAAGCGATATATTAAAAATAAAGTGAAGAGGCTGAGATAACTCGAGAGCACACTTATGCAAGAATATTGGAGGAATTTTATCCAGTCCCGGTCCCTTAGTGCAGTCAAGTTTCAATAGTTTCTTATGTACATCACGTTGAGAAATAAGAAAGGTGCTCATGTAGGTTTTAGGTTCTATTACTGTATACTGAGATTGACTATTGGTATCAATTTCATACACCGAAGAGAAATTCCTAGCGAAGAGGTTACATATACCAGGGGCATTATTTGCCTTAGTATCTCCCAGTTCCATGGACGATGGGTATGAGCTGCTTTTCATTCTCATATTCTTTATATGCGTCCAAAAGTATTTGGGAGTGCCAGGAAAATTATCTTCAATAGTGGAAATATAATCTTTATAACACTGCCTAATCATTTTACTACAGTCCTTTCTAAGAAAGTTAAATTCAATTTTATCAAGTGGGTTGTTATATTTTTTAAATCTTTTATGACAGTTATGCTTCTTTTTCAATAATTTGATTAGAGTTTTTGAAAACCATATAGGAAATTTTGAATTTGATTTACTTTGTGAATTAGGAACATGCTGTGTAATGACATCATCGAGAGTTTTATAAAGGTGATCAGTCATTTTATTAACATCGTCATCATATTGATTAAATTGCTGCACCCAGTCAATTGAATTGAGTGAAGTTGAAATGTTTTGATAGTCAGCTTTATGAAAATTTAATTTGTAAAAATTTTGGGTAAATGAAAATTTAATTTGTAAGAAATATATGTACAGGGTCTGTCGTAACTAATGGATAACCCGTAAACTGGAGTTGGTCCGGATGTGAAACTGTAAGAAAATCGTATTTTCTGGCCAGGGTTTCTAACCATATGAAAATGGCGTAGCATTTTATACTTTTTTATAAATTTCGCTACTTTTTTCGTTCATTCCGTTGCCATTTCATCAAAATTTGGTATTTCTGTGTGATTTTTTTAGTATTATACTCCTGAAGACATGCATTATTTAATTTTAATACAATTTTAGGTGTTTTTAACGTACACAATTTTCAAAATCATCTTTTTATGCTTTTTTTAAACTATTTTTTTCTTAATGTCAACTTTGATCATTTACTGTGAAAAAAAAAAGTATGGCGCTATAGCTGCCCATTATCTTAATAAATTGTCTAGTATATGCAGTTTCTAAAAAGGTATTACAATGTGTACTTTACTAGCAATATTAAGTTACAGGAGCGAGATCAATATCAAGGTCAGATTTCAAATTTTTTAAGTATTGTTATAAAAGGTTATAAAACTTCGTCATAATGATCTTCTTCTACCAAAATTCTTTACACAAACGTTATTGGGCCACTAATAAGGATTTTCAGAAGAACAACAGGTTGTTTTTAGTAAAAAAAAATATCATAACTCCATGGTAATAATGTAATAAAAGTGTTCAAATTTAAAATTGTTGTGTTCTAAATGTTTCATGCGATAAACATGTTGCAACAAGTTTATTCGAAAAAAGGATCATCAGGTAAAAAACTAACAAAGACAGCAATACAATGGGCCTCTATGCGTGAAAAGGACGATTGATGGTCATTGTTACTAGGCAGATGCACACTGTCCCTTTCAAACTCACGGTGTGTGAAAAGGTTAGCATGTTTTTGCCTTTAGGGCGCGCTCCTGATTGTAGAGTGTACACATCTCAGTGTGATTTTGACTATCGCATGTGCTCTTTTTTTCGTTACTTTCGTCAATTTGTTACTGCTTTCTAATATCGGACTTTGATTTGCCTTGTTATTTGGACTTGTGAACCTGGTGATACTGACGACTTAGCTCTCATTTACGGACATTGTTTTGTGCTATCGATTGAATTTGTTGTTTGGAAGTTTTTGCATCATGCCTCAGCAATACACGTGGGCTGAATACACAAACATGCATTACATTTATGGTTTATGTAATGGTAACGCTACCAGAGCAGCAAGTGTTTACCGTGAAAAATATCCAAATGCTCGACATCCTGATTACCGTGTCTTCATTAGAGTGCACAATGCATTTATGGAAGGACGATTTCCTGGCACCGGCATAGGCGGGGCCAGTGAAGGACGACCTCAACGACACAATGCAGCCGAAGTACTGGAAATAGTCGCTGAAGACCCTAGTACGTCCATAAGTGTTATTTCACAGCGTACCGGGATACCTCAATAATCCGTGCGCAGAATTTTAAAAAGGCATGAGTTATATCCCTTTCATTATCAAAGGGTTCAAACACTAATGCCAAGGATGCTGCTGCGAGAGTAACATTTTGTCGCACAATGCTGCGAAAGATGAGAGAAGACCCAAGTTATTTTAATAAAATTTTATGGAGTGACGAGTCAACGTGTCGAAACTATGGTTTTTTGAACCTCTACAATTTACACAGCTGGCAACTTGAAAACCCAAGATTGATACGTGAAGACAGATCGCAGTATCAGTTTTAAAATAAATTTATGGACTGGCATTATTAACGGACAAATCATTGGTCCATTTGAGTTGCCGGCAATATTAAATGCGGATATGTATTTGGATTTTCTAATAAATACTTTACCTGGATTACTGCAAGACGTTCCACAGGAGATAAGAAACGAGATGTGGCTTCAAAATGATGGGTGTCCAGCACATTACGCTGTTCGTGTAAGATTTAAATAATACATATCCAGATAAATGGATAGGGCGATTGGGTCCAATTTTATGGCCTCCACGTTCGCCAGACCTTAACCCGTTGGACTTTTTTTTACTGGGGCTGCATTAAGGAAGTAGTGTACAAGGAAGCAATAAGTTCTGTGGAAGAGTTGCGTACGCGCATTCAAGTAGCAGCAAGTAAAATCGCAGAAGCCGGCTATGCACGTCGGATTAAAAGATCTTTTATTAGGCGATGTAGAGCTTGTATTGCTGCCGGCGGAGGGCATTTCGAGCATTTAGTTTAAGTTATTGATAAAATAAATATTTTTTTTTTACTGAAAACTACCTGTTTTTCTTCTAAAAGTCCTTATTAGTGGCCCAATAACATTTGTGTAAAGAACTTTGGTAGAATAAGATCATTATGACGAGTTTTATAACCTTTTATAACAATACTTAAAATTTTTGAATTCTGACCTTGATATTGATCTCGCTCCTGTAACTTAATATTGCTAGTAAAGTACACATTGTAATACCTTTTTAGAAACTACACATACTAGACAATTTATTAGGATAATGGGCAGCTATAGCGCCATACTTATTTTTTACAGTAAATGATCAAAGTTGACATTAAGAAAAAAATAGTTTAAAAAAAAAGCATAAAAAGATGATTTCGAAAATTGTTTACGTTAAAAATACCTAAAATTGTATTAAAATTAAATAATACCATTCTTCAGGAGTATAAGTCTAAAAAAATCCCAAAGAAATACCTAAATTTGATGCAAAGGCAACGAAATGAACGAAAAAGTAGCGAAATTTATAAAAAAGTATAAAAGCCATTTTCATATGGTTAGAAACCCTGGCAATAAAATACGATTTTCTTACAGTTTCACATCCGGACCAACTCCAGTTTACGGGTTATCCATTATTTACGACAGACCCTGTATAATTACCTAATATAACGAAGACAGTTAAGATAATTGCCTTAACATATCGTACTATACTAAAGTAGGTACCGGCAATCAAAACAAATGTGGGCGTATCGTGGGTAGTGTTGGTTTCAAAATGAAAAGACCAGACTCAACATTACTTCACCTTTATTCTCAATTACTGTAATAAAACTAAACAATTTACACTATTTTAATCACTTTTCACTGTCTATTGAAATAATAACGACTCTGCACTTATTTCACTACTTTGCACTTATTCACATTCACTTTTTAACAAGAACACCGATTCCCAATCCGAACCTCTTGCTACGACAGCTAGTAGTTTAGTGTCCTGAGATCGTTTCTTGGAGGGAAAATGTGATCACTGTCCCCACCAAACCGACCGCGCAAGCTCGTCAGACTACATCAGCGCCATCAACATGGCGCTAGTGTTCCCGCTAATTATACTTCCATACTATTGACTTGTTAGTCAATTCAGCAACCAAAGTATTGACTGCTCCGACATATCGATACCTTCGGGTAAAAAGAGCGGATAATCCATTTTACCCATAATGAGTTATGAATGCAGTATTATTAAATATTTTCCGCTCTATCGATTGGTATATAATAACACTTTCAAATTCGCCAGGACCAGATCACTTAAAGGTCACATTTATGATGTAAGATCCAAAAAAAAATATATTGGTATTACATTGGTGTAATGCTAGATTTGTTTTATGAGTAGGTCGTACTCATAAAACTCCTCAAGATTTGAGTCAAGTATGGGGTATTACCAACGAAACAAATGCACTTGGTCGTAAAAACCAAAGTTCAGTACAATTTTGATTACCAACATAACAAATGCGCTTGGTTGTAAAAACCAAAGTTCAATACGATGTTTACAGTACAATTTGTACAATTTGGTTTAAATATTAAATGACAACAAATTTTATAGAAAATATATAAAGTAGATATAATGGTACATACTCAATGTGTGAAGATTTTGAAGAAGAAGAGAAGATTGATAACTGACGTCCAAAATTTGTGAACTACTTAGGTAATGCTGCAACACACCCACTGGCTCATTTCAGTTTGCATTTACGAAATAAAATGAGCTAGTAGGTATATTGCTGCATGAAACCAAATAAACAATAACGTTATTGATAGTTTATAGTTTTATATTGTTATTTAACGTCACCAAAGTTTCAACGTTATGTTATTAGGAATAAGGCAAATGGTGAAAACTTTGATCGCAATGATTGTTCTATGCATAATATTATTATTATCATCACTAAAATTAATTTCATATTTTGTTGACGCATAACAAATATTATAAAGCTTTTAACGTTACTATCATTAACGTAAATAATAAAATAAATTAATAAAAAAACCGACTGCGTAAAAACTAATGAAAACAAGAAAGTCCAGTTAATTGAGACTTTTGTTATCGAATATTATTGAATAACTATACCTACCATTGAAATAATTTGGTGATCGATACCCGACCCGCAACGAAGCCCGAACAACATCCTGATAAAAAGATATTTAAAATAGAACACACGTTCAATTCAGCTTAAGTTTTTGTTGAAAAATAAAAATTCACCTTCAAAACCCCAATAACATATTAGTCTCGCCTGGAGTTTAATTAAACCTATATTCTAAACGAGACTTTTCTTACCAGCGAGAGCAATAATAATGCATCTTTACAATATTAAGAGTATATTTTATTCAAAATTAGAATTAATAATCAACATTGAACAATACCAAAACATATTACAACTTTACAATAATAAGAGTGTATTTTACCAATTCAAAATTAATCACTAATAATCAACATTTGTTTTTAAAACTAATCTAATATGAAGGATGAATCTGATGATGAAGTTGAAGTTAGTTAATATCAGGTTCCAATTTGATTTTACGGACTGTTGATCACGTCAAACGTGAATTATAATTGAACCTTCTAATTTCAATATTATTTTTACTAGAAATCCTTGACCGCAACAATAGATATACTTATTTTTCATACGTGTATTCGGAGGTGGGGAGGTCCTCACCTGCGATACTTTAAAACACGAATATTTTTCAGTGTTTGATACCTATTACTAAATATCTTAAGGTATAAATAGCGTTGTGAACGCATTAAAAATATAAATATTTAATATAAATATGTGGATGTTGTGTAGTAGGAAGATTTTAATTTCAGTGAATTTTTAAATATAAAGTGCTGAACGTACAAATCACCCATCGCCCCACTTAAATCAGATCAGCGCCCTCCATTTTTTTCTGGGCCCCTTACCGCCCCCCTCTAAGCCTCCAGCGCAGCGCAGACAACGGGGCGTTATCGTCCACTTGAGAAATACTGTTCTAAACTGAGAGACTGACATTAAAATAAGGTTTATTAATAAAAAAATAACATATATCACTCAAAAGAGTTACATGAAAAATTAGTTTTTTAGTCTATATTTTTTTTAATTTTGTTTTAAGCTTCTTCTGTAAAGTAGGGTTTTGGATTTTTCGACCTTTCTACCCCAAGGTATCGATATATATGTACAGCCAACCGTATAACCGCCTTTTTCTTGTAAGTCGGTTAACAAGGTCTAATTCGATGAATTATTAGGTCTAATTCGATAATCATTATCTGCCTAGAAATTGATGTCAATACATCAATTTCTAGGCAGATAATGAAGTAACCCTAAAACGGGTGAGTTAAGCAAAGCTGAATAATGTATTAATTAGCTGGTCTGTAATCCGTTTTAAAATGAGGGTAATTAGGAATTTGTTTGAGCTTTACGAGCGGCCAGTGCGCCACAAATTAGAATATAGAGGTGAAGTTAGCCGTTGTTTGCAGATTGTTTGTTTTGATAATTTGGTCAAAGGAGTAATAGTTTTATTTACGACGGGCTTCCGTTTACAATATAATATTAAAATTTACACAAATAAAACATTTTGCGGGACTTAGTCTAATTTTGCGACGAAGACCTGTGACAGCCGTGGTCTTCGTCGTGTCACCTCGCGGTTTCGAGTCGGGTTCCATGAGTATGAGAATCGTCGTCTAATATAATATAACCGTATAAATATTAGTGAAAACCTAATTTTTTATGTAGAAAATATGTATATTTTTATATGATATCTTCTACATAATTTTCTTCTCTCACTAAGTTGTACAAATAAGTGTAATAATATACTCGTGACCGTCAGCTGGTTTATAGCGCTAATTAACCTTATCATAAAAGTTCTTTATGAGCTAAATGCAGTTCATGTCGTAAATTACTAAGCGGAGATACCACTAGCCAGATATGCAGTTTATATTTTCAATATAAAAACAGGTCGAGATAATTTGATTACTTTAGTAGGTATTATAATATTATGAAACAAATTATAATAGTATTTATTAATATGTTAAAATATGGTTCTTTTATTAAAACGTACTAGCTTAAGACCGCGGCTCCGCCCGCGTAGGCAAATGCAGTATCTCACGGGAACACTGTACTTTTTCGGGAATAAAGTAGTCCTATATCCAGAGCTCAAACTACTACCATACCAAATTTCATCAAAAAGTAGTTGCGTGAAAGAGTAACAAACATCCATCCATCCATCCTCACAAACTTTCACATTTATAATATTCGTTGGATCAATAAAAAATTTAAAATAAAGGCGTCAATATCGGGTCCCTATATTTTCGCATAAAATCATATTATATAATAATTTCATTTGTCTTATTAATAGTTACGCATAATATTAATTTGGCATAACTGTTTATAATTTTTTTGACATAATCACTTTAAGCATAATAATCATCACGCATACTTATTGTTATGCATACATCAATTTACGCATAATGATATTTAAGCATACTTTTACAAAGCATAAACAATAAACATATTTATGTAAGCATAATCTTATAAAAATATTTAGAGACTTTTTGAACGCGATAAAAAGTTCTAACCTAAGCTAACTTAACCCAAAACTACACAAAGTTTATTTCACGCCAGGCTTTTGTGAGGCCGTGTTACCACTTCGAAGACGTTTTGTACGTGATAAAAAAGTTCAAACCTAACCTAATCCAAAACTACACAAACGCTATTTCCGGCCGTATCAACCTATTTACCTATTATTACTCTATGGTACCGAGGTAGGCCTCAGTGTTTAGTGCATTGGCGCTCAAGCTGGAGGTCGCGGGTTCGAATGCCGCCAGGGAACAAAAAAAATTGTGTTCTTGGGTCATGGATTAAATATAATATGTGTGTAATATAATAAAAATCTTAAATATAAAAATCTGAAATATAGTATAAAAAGTATTAAGTATATTTCCGTTATCTGGTACCCGTAAGACAAGTTCTACGCATACTTACCACGGGGCCAGATTGACGTGGTATGAAGTGTCCATAGATATTATTATTATTATGCCACATTCAATTAGGACAAAAAACATTAGTTTAAATTATAATTATGACTAATGATAATTATTGTATGCCAAGAAACAGGTATGCCAACATTAAATTAGGACATAAAACATAAGTCTAAATGATAATTATTACTTATGATAGATATGACTTATATTAGTATGCCAAGAAAGAAGTATGCCAAAGTATTATTATGACAAACAAAATATATATTTATTTTATTTTATTAATATAATATTATATTATACTAGCTGATGCCGGCAACTTCGTTTGCATAGAACTAACGGAAACGGAACCCTAAAATAAAAGTAGCCTATGCTAGCCCTTATAATATCAGCTATATATGCCAGTGAAAGTCCCGTGAAAATCGGTCTAGCCGTTTCAGAGATTAGCTGGAACAAACACACAGACTGACAAACGGACAGAAAAATGTTAACAATTTATATTTTATTGTAAGTACCGATCATACTTTTGCATTAAGTGAAAATAAAAGCTGTTAATTTGAAATTACAAACAGACACTTCAATTTCGTTTATCTGTATAGATATAATATATTATATTAATTATCTGCCAAATTCACAGTATGCTCATGTGCAGTCGCAAACTATTTTTATTCGCACGATCAATAATTACTTTTTTCACTTTTTACATTTACACTTTTACACTATAACACTTTTTACATATAACTATATTATTTAATAAAAACAATTTTTTAATTTTTAACGCCCCTGCACTGCCCTCTGGGGGTGAAACATCATAAAATTCTTAGTAAACTCAAAGCTGCTAAAAAAAAATGTTTTGGTCAAGTTTCAGAGTTATAAAAGCTATAGATTGGAAGATATTTTTTTTTTAATTTTCAACGCCCCCGCACAGCCCTCTGGGGTGGAATATCATAAAATTATTTTTTAGTAAATTCAAACATGCCAAAAAGAATATCCTGACTAAGTTTCATACCTATAAGAGCTGTAGTTTTAAAATGTGATTTTTTTTTAATTAACGCCCCCGCAACCCCCCTTGGGGGTGGAATTTCGTAAAATCCGTTCTTAGCTGACCTCTACTCGGTGAAAAGAATATTCCTACCAAATTTCAAGTATTCAGCTCTAATGGTTCCAGAGATATGGTGATGAGTGACTATATACGTGGAAATCTCTTATATATATATAGATTGAGGTATGCCACAATTATGTCAAAAAAATTATGCGAAAAAAAGGGATCCCGTGAATATCTGAGTCTGTGTTCATTTTTAATTTGGAGGGTATATTATATTTTCTATAAGTACAGGTCGCCGTGTGGTCGAAATTCGCTTACTTAATTAATATAAATTTTTTTTTTCGAATTTTTAATTTTGGTGCTCGACATTTTGGAAACGAAGAATGATATTCAACATTTTAGAAGAACACCTCTGGACAATCTAGTCAGCTACAATTTGAGCCTAAAACAATGACGATCGGGTTAAGGGTTTGCCCTGTACCCTTTTTGAAAAAGAAATGAAATATCTTTTACTTTAAACAGAGAGACAATCTGGTTTATATATTATAATCGAAATCTCGGAAACGGCTCCAATTATTACTATGAAATTTAGTATGCAGGGAGTTTTGGGGGAAAAAAATCTAGCTAGGTCTTATCCCTTAGAAACTGCGCATTTTTAAGCAATATGTGTTTTTTTCTTTCGTCGTGCAAATATATTATATCAATAATTTCGACTCTCTTACGTCAGTCTGATTGGCAGCTTGGAATGCGTACCGATGTATAAGTTTTGCGTTGTTTGGAAATATGGAATGTGGTAGGTTCGAATCCCGGTCAGATAAATATTTTTGTGATTCTTATTATTTCTTTAATATTTTTTACTAGCTGGTGCCTGCTACTTCGTTTGCGCAGAACTAAGGCAAGCAGAACCAGAACACAAAAAACGGAAGCCTAAGATAAAAGTAGCCTAAGTTACACCTTCTAACATCAGCAATCTGCCAGTGAAAGTCCCGTGAAAATCGGTTTAGTCGTTTCAGAGATTAGCCGGAATAAAAGGACAGACAGACAGACAGACAATTTTTTTTTATTTGATATTTTGATGTAAGAATATATATACATACTTTCAACATTTAGTAAAAAGCTGTTAATTTCAAATTACAAACAGACACTTCAATTTTATTGAATTTTATTTATTTGTATAGATATTTATTTTTAATTATTTTATGAATCTAAAACTCCGAGCGAAGCTCCCAGGTAAGAATACTTTAAACGAGACAATCTTGTATATTATATACTAGCTTTTGCCCGCAGCTTCGCCCGCGTGGGAGAGTGTTCGTGGCAAAAAACTTCTTTAGCAAATATATCTGCTATATAGTAATAGCACAGAGTTAAAATATATTATTTTTAATAAATTTAGACGCATATTTTTTAATTTTAAGATATTTCCTAAATTTAGTCTCCTAGATAAGAATCATTAAATTGTATCTGTCTAAATAGCTTCTGAAAATACCACATTATTTCTGATCATTTTTTAAACTTAGAATGGGTATAGTAATCTATTCTCAAAAGATAGACATATCTATCGGGACTTTTTTGTAGACCTATAAAAGATAAACAATTCCACCATACATTGTTTTGTTATTGATCTCCAACGGGTTAGGTTAGGCAGCGTTTTTGATAAAAGTTCCCAGACGGCTTGATATTTTCGACACCTTCAACAATTAATATCGTCATAAATCAAACACTTTCCACAAAACCTTAACAAATTATTATCGACTTAAACTTTCCTAAGGAACCACTCTGTCGGTAAATGTAAACGGCATTAAAATTCTTTCAGTACTTTTTGAGATTATTGCGTACATACAGACAGACAGACTCAGCGGGGCACTTATGTATTTTATGTCTGTTTCCTGATACTAAGATACCTCCCCAATAATTTTCAGCTAAATCGGTTTAGCCATTCGTGAGTTATTAATGGTGTAACTAACACGTCTTTCTTTTGTATATATAGATAATCGTAATCTCGGCAACGGCTGCAAGTATTAACATGAAATTTAGTATGCAGGGAGATTTGGGGGATAAAATTGGTCTAACTAGGTTTTATTCCTAGGAAACTGCGCATTTTAAGTTATATAATTATGTTTTTCCTTTCGTCGTGCAACAATACATCAATAATTTCGATTCTATAATGTCAGTCCAATTGGCAGCTTAGTTAATTTTCGCGTTGTTTGGTAATTCGGAATGTGGTGGGTTCGAACCCTGGTAAAATATTTTTGTGATTCTTTTTTTTTTTTAATCTACTGGAGCTCCGAGCAAAGCTCGGTGACCCATATACTCGTCTATTATATAAAGTAACATGTCCTGAGTGACTGATTCATCAACGCCGAGGCAAAACTACTGAAGCTAGAAACGTAATATTTGGACCGTGTTTTCCTTTATACTTCCGTATAGATTCACTATTAAGGTATTTTGTGAATCTCACCCCCTAAAGGGGTAAAAAAAGGTTTCAACGTTTGTATGTAACGTTTTTGTTTGTGGTCAGATCTGTTTGAAATTTCGTGACATTGCTCTTTGACATGATCTACTAAAATTAATTCAATATTTTGTAAAATCGTACTATTAATTGGTAAAAAGGTGTATTTGAATGAGGAAAATATATTAAATGACCATTTTGGCTTGGAACTTTGTAAATGTAGTCCATATGAAGGTTATATTGTGAGCGTGCCATTTTGACTCCCAAAATGAAAACGCAGCAGCCACAATAAATGAAATTTTACTCAAGTCATTTGAAGCAGATGAAGTACAATATAAGTCAGTGGAATCAATAGTACAAACTGATGATGCAGTAAACTATCCCGTGGAGTTCCTTAATACTCTTAGCCCAACAGGTCTTCCACCAGATAATCTCCGTTTGAATATAGAGCACCAGTTATGTTATTAAGAAATATTATGCCTCCAAAATTGTGCAATGGCACCAGACTCCAGATAAAAGTTCTCCATTGCAACATTGTCGAGGCTACTGTATCACACTCACTAGATGTGCTCAAGGGAAAACTGTATTCATTCCTGAAATACCATTGATTACATCAGAGTTACCATTTGTATTTGAAATACTGCAGTTTCCTCTAAAAGTATGCTTTGCCTACAATTCAGCTCACGGGGCAGCCATTGAAATTGGCTGGGAGAGACCTAAGAGAGAACTGTTTCTCACTCGGACAGTTCTATGTTGCGTGTTCCAGAGTAAGTTCGGATAGCAGTCTGGTGATCCTTGCTGTGCACGGCAACACAGTTAATGTTGTATATAAAGAGAATCCGCATATAGCACAATACACTCTAATAATAAAATAATCGTAAACCTTTTTTTTTTTATTATTAAAGCATTATTAAAGTCTCTTTCTAAAAATAATATTAAATTGTTCAAAAAACATACAGTGTTGTTTGTGATTTTGACATTGAAAATGTCTTTTCGTTCGCTCCAGTATAGGGGCCCATTTCACGAAAAAGTGCGATAGTGTGCGAAGTTGTATCTCGGAGAATTATGTAGATATGATATCCAATAAAGGCTCAAAAGACGCGTATTCAAGAGAGCTATCAGATGCAAAAAGAATTATTCGATAAAATAAAAAACGAAAAAGGTTATGGCCGAAATAGTAGAAAAAAAAAATATTTTCCGAATTTTCGATTTTCGAAACGAAGTATTAAAAATTTGAGACAAATTCCTCTGGACAATTTAGTCAGCTGCAATTTTAGCCTAAAACAAACACGATCGGGTTAAGAGTTTACCCTGTAGCCTAACGTTATAAAACAAACAAATAAATATCTTAAACTGTAAACGAGACTATCTTGTATGTATATAATCAGAATCTCCATAACGGCTACAAGTATGTACGCTATTTTTGTCGACACAAGGGAAATCTTCGTAAGCTCTGCCTGAGATCTGATGAGTTATCTTGGGATTTGCTCATTAAAGCCTTGCAACAACCCGATGGCGTAGGAATATCTTCTCATTGTACATTTTCTTCTACAATGTTTATATGGATGTGCAACACTACTTAGCGTAGATAAAAACGTCATTGAAATTAAGATTGTGAACATAAAGTTAATATTTCGAATTGTCTCTAACTAATGTCGGTCTCATGACTTCTTTAATTTTGTTTTGTGCTCTGAAAATTATTAAAAACTAGCTGGCCCGACAGAAGTTATTCGGTCCTAACTATAAACTATAAATACACATATATAAACACATACACCTACATCTACATCTACTCCCTACACCTACACCTTAGTCCCAGCCTTAGGTCCACTTGCGCATATCCAGGTTAAAGTTAAAATCTGAGATAAATATCACGTTATTATATCCTCTTTCTTCATATTTATTAAAGAGAAGGCACCATTATACACATACAAATTGTGTCGTCGTGCACTTTTCTTTTTTTTTCCCGATGTTTCGGCTACTTTCCAGCAGCCGTGCAGCACCACGGCGGCTAGAAAGTAGCACTCACAGGAGGCACCGCAACACAATCCGTAAGTGTTTAAGAGAATGAGTAATATTCGCGTAAACATAAGAAATCAATATCTACACATAAAATAGTAGATATAACGTTAGCCACCTACGAAACGGTATACTTGACAGTTTTTCCTGTACAGATAAATCGGAGCATGTATGTTTCACAACTGTGCAGTGTGCAGGTTTCCATACATTATAAGCCTGTTAGGTTTGCCTACACAGTTATACCTGACGGGTATAACTGTGTGTGCAAACCTATCAGGCTAATGGCTAGCTTTAAGAATGCATTGAGTCATCAGTGCAAATATCTAAATGGCTTACTTCAGTTGATGAAAGTGAACACGGTGAACACGTAAATAAGCGTCAATTTTTACATTTGCACTGATGACTGATGATGTTTATGACAGATGATCCGGAAACGTCAGGGATAAATTGCTCCAAATAAAATGTACGCCCATGGGATCCGGTAATTTGTTCGCCGCAGACTTGTCAGGATGAGGAACGATCCGCGTCTGGTGCGGATATTAAGTAAACGAAGCGATTATACTGAACGGTGTGTAATGGTTATACAGGGTTAATTTTTCAAGTGGGCATAGTAGGTTGAGCGACACTATAAGGAATATTGGATATACCGAAAAATACCGGATATATAAAATACCGAAATAGGAACTCGATTTTGATAGACACTTAAACTGCATTATTAGGTTTTTGTTATATCAATATTCCTAGCCAGGAATCATGGCACTGTTTTTGAAAATGAAAAACATGCAATGTTGTTTGTGATTTTGACATTGGAAATGTCTTTTCGTTCGCTCCAGTATAGAGGCCGATTTCATGAAAAAGTGCGATAGTGTCCGAAGTTATATCTCGGAGAATTGTGCAGATATGATATCCAAAAAAGGCTCAAGAGACGCGTATTCAAGAGAGCTATAAGGTTCAAAAAGAATTATTCGAGAAAGCAAAAAACGAAAAAAGTTATGGCCGAAATAGTGAAAAAAAATTTAAAATATTTTCCGAATTTTCGATTTTGGCGCTCGATATTTTGGAAACGAAAAATCAAAAATTTGAGACAAATTCCTCTGGACAATTTAGTCAGCTGCAATTCGAGCCCAAACAAATACGATCGGGTTAAGGGTTTACCCTGTAGCCTAACCTTATAAAACAAAAAAATAAATATCTTATACATAAAACGAGACTATCTTGTATGTACATAATCAGAATCTCGATAACGGCTACAAGTATTTAGATGAAATTTAGTACGCAGTTAGTTTTGGGGGAGAAAAATCGATCTAGCTACGTCTAATCCCTTAGAAACTGCGCATTATTAAGCAATATATGTATGTCGTGCAACAACATGTCAATAATTTCGACTCCCTTACGTATGTGTGATTGGCAGCTTGCTTTGCAAGCTTTGCAGCAGCAGCTTTGTATATCCTAGCAGCGATCCTATGTATATTTTTTTGGTAGCATATGCTTGGACTTCTTCAGAAAAAGTTGAAAACGCCATATGTGTCCATATGAATTTTGGAGGAGTTTCCTCGATTCCCCATGGATCCCATCATATTGTCAAAGTGACCTTTTATGTGTGACTCCACATGTATAATGACTTTAAACACGACTTTATCTCATCCGCTCGTGTGCTCCTGGGTACTACGGGGATCAAAATAAAGAGCTTGAAGAGAAAATTCCAAAAATATACAGCAAATACAGTATAATAGTAATAGCTAGTTAAAATTACTATTTTAACTAGCTCTCGAATTTAATTAAATTAAAAATACTTACAGCATATAATTTTATGTAATTCACATGTTATCTTTATATGAGTAAATAAAGCTACTTGCTTGCAGTGTTTACTTGTGACTCATAGTGTTCTCTATCGGGATATCCAAAAAAAAAACGATTTTATTTAAAAGATTTATTGAAGTTAAAAATTACAAACTATTTTTACATTTAAACTTAACTAAAATGAATCAGATCTATGTTGGATCTAAACTCAAGAATTAAAACTAAATTAAGACTACCGACTTTGACCGATGTAAGATCTGAAGTGTCCAACTTAACTCCAAATTCACGGTCCCACGGAGTTGGGACCACCGCGATGATGCGGCGACAGCATTTTCAGTATATGACGATTTCTTTCGTAATTTTTGAAGAAACTGCACGGCATGTATTTTCTTTATATTCCAAGAGGCGGCTTCAATTATTATATGTTATATGTTAACTATAGTCCATGAGCATCTTCGACTGCAACTGACTGATGATGATGATTCCCATATAATGGTATTCGGCAATTCGGTGCTAAGTCCATATTACATAGGGGGTACATATGTAACATGTGTCACTAAGACCTATTCAGTAAAAACAACATTCAACATGGACTACACACAAGTGCAAGCTAATATTGAGGACATGATAAAAATGTTTCACACTAAGATGTCAGAGTTCCAAGCTGATCTACAACAGGCCACCTCACGTAAGCCACCAAACACCATAGCAGCACTTAACACTGAATTCCAAGCTTTTAAATCTTAGTTTGTGGTGCACTTAACATCCTACGAGCCGAGGTAGATGCACTGGCAAGAGGCCTTGACCGGAGATCGGAGACACACTCTCGCCGCAAAATATTACCCATACATAGTGTTCCTGAGGCCAATGACGAGGACACCACAAGTGTTATTGCGGCATCTTTGTCCACTAAGTGCAAACTTTCAGATTTAACACCTGACAAAATCCGTACTTGCTATCGTATGGGGAAGCCTAAAAACGATGATGCTAGCCTTCAGCCGAGGCCCGTTCTTATAAAGTTTAATGATGTATCACTCCGTGAACGGGTATGGAACGCTAAGAAGGCATTCAAAGGAAATCACACTCAGGATTCCTTACTTAGTCGCGACACACCACATTCATGGCGGCCAGAGAGCATTTTAGCGTTTCATCATGCTGGACCCGTAGCGGCTGTATCTATATCAAAAGTCCTGATGGCTCTAGGCATATTCGTGTAAATAAAAGATTGTTGGTACAATTACTAATGTGGACTGTATTCAAGTAGAAAGGTACAATATGAATTAAAAAACGATGCTATATCTAATACGGCTTGGCGTGAAGTCCGGCCGGCGCCCGGCCGTGAGGTGCGCGCGGGGGGAGGATCTATACGCGCCGTAGACGCGGCAAGCTGTGTTCACTGTGCGCTGTACAAGTACGCAGTGTCGCGAACACAATATACATTCTTTGCTATTATACAATTGCTAGATGCTTTAATAGCGCGATGCAGCCGAAATTACGTAGAACTCATTCATATTTTGACGTTCTAAACATGACATTAAATAAATTCAAATTTAAATGACAAAGAATTATGTAGGGTCAGCTAATTTAATTTCTCCTAATTCACATATGTCTAACAAACAGAATTATTACTTGCCTCATCATGGAGTGATTAGAGAGTCAAGTTCAACATCAAAGTTGCGCGTTGTTTTTGACGCAAGTGCCGTTACGTCGTCTGGTAAGAGCTTTAACGACATACAAATGATAGGGCCCAAAACTCAAGATGACCTCATGTCTATATTATTGAGATTTCGTGAACACAAATACGCAGTAACTGGGGACGTAGAGAAGTTTTATAGAGCTGTGTTAGTGCATGAGTCACAACGCCCCTTACAGCAAATTATATATAGATTTAATACTAATGAATCCTTTAACACGTACACACTTAATACAGTTACATATGGTACCTCATCAGCTCCATATTTAGCCACAAGATGTCTAGTGTCTCTTGCTAACGAAACATCTAATTTAATGGCCCAACGCTCTATTAAACATGATTTCTATATAGATGATTATTTAGGCGGCGCAGACTCTATAGAATCAGCCATTGACCTAGTTAAGGATATAAAATCTACTCTAGAATCAGCAAATTTTAACTTACGCAAATTTCAATCAAATAGTCCAGTAATTTTAGAAAACTTAAATTTTAGCAACGATTGTATTCATAAAAAACTAAATTTAGACTCCTCGCCTTCTAAAACTTTAGGATTATTCTGGGATACTTCACTTGATACCTTTTACTTTTCAATTAATAATTCTTTTGAACAAAAGTACACAAAACGTAACATTCTTTCGTTTATCAGTCAAGTCTTTGACCCTCTAGGCTTAGTAGGTCCTTGCATATTGCAGGCAAAAATTTTACTGCATAAATAAAAGATTGTTGGTACAATTACTAATGTGGACTGTATTCAAGTAGAAAGGTACAATATGAATTAAAAAACGATGCTATATCTAATACGGCTTGGCGTGAAGTCCGGTCGGCGCCCGGCCGTGAGGTGCGCGCGGGGGGAGGATCTATACGCGCCGTAGACGCGGCAAGCTGTGTTCACTGTGCGCTGTACAAGTACGCAGTGTCGCGAACAAGGCACAAGGTTGAGACATTGGCCGACCTTCAGAAGTTGCAGACAAAGCATCCCAAATCGTTGGTATATTTTGTATATTAATCAACTAGTACCTACATAATATTCAAAATTCAAATTCTTTATTTTCTTTACAATATATATAGTATTACATAGTGTGGAGACCTCCTTTTAAGTTAAATACTTGTGTTAGGAGAATCCCGCTCCTTCCTTCCGACAATTATTACTATTTTTATTAATAGGTAAGTACATATATTTTATTTTAGTTATTATTTTTAAAAATTGTAAGTTTTTTAACTATAGAAACAATTTAACTTAGGAGTGTAACCTTGCCTGTGTGTGTGAATATGTGTGTGTGTGAATATGTGTGTGTGTGTGTTTGTGTGTGCGAGTGTGTGTGTATGAGTGTGAGCGTGCGTGTTTGTATGGGTGCGAGTGTGTGCTCATATTTTACTACTAAACTACTATGTGTTTTTTATAGACTTATATAATATTATACTTATTAATATAATTATTTAATAATAAAATAGGTTTTATATATAAATAATATAGTAATACATAAATCACTGCAATAGTAGTTCAATGTCTCCATAATTAAGGGTTTTTAACCAATTTAGTATAGTTTTTTTACATTTTCTGTATGATAGTGAGTAAATGTGTTGTAACCGATTGATTTTATTCTATAATATGATAGAACGTATAGTAAATTGTTGTTTAGCAAAAGATGTACGGACCGAAGGCTGAAATATAACACAACGAGGGTTTCTTTTATTTAATATATCTGGTTCTACTTTAGTATTTTGATGTACTTTCAGTATTGTTTGTAGTATATAAAGTTTTCTTACTGTTAATACATTAGCTTCTTTGTATAATAGTTCTGTACTATAGAGAATTTTCTTTTTTAGCGTGATTTTGAGCAACCCTCTTTGTGCTCGTTCTAAATTTAAAATGTGGGTTTTGTATGAACCTCCCCAGACCGTGATAGAATAAAGAATTACAGATTGAACTAAGGCGGTATAGATATATAGATTTTAATATCCATAATGTTTCTTGAGTCTCGAAATAGCCAGTTTAGTTTTCTTATGCGAGATGCAAAGGCTGTTAGTAGTGGGATCCATGATAATTTACTGTCGAGGATTACACCTAAACATTTTGTAGAATTTACCCTTTCTATTGTTTGACATATTGTGCAGTTGCTAGTTATTTTATTGTTACAAAAGTGGGCTGTTATATTGAAATTACTGGGGGCTTGGGTTAAGGAATTAATAGAAAATGTTATATAATTAGTTTTATTGTAAACAAAAACAATGTAGGCGTAACGCGAGGCACAATAATTAAGAATCGGAGAATGAATACTAATGCAATACCTATGAAGTATGAGTACAATCAAGCCATTGTCGCACGGATCGCGACAGATGACGTCATCGTTACCAATTCAGCGGAAGCCCGCTTTCAACCATTCAGAAAAACTTCAACAAATTCACAATTTTTTCACCATTCACAAAAAAAAAATCTTTTTTTTCGAGTACCAGCTAATTTTGCAAATAAAAATGATTAAAAAAGCGAGTGATATTACTGGATAGATACTTGTTCACGACAAACGGAAATATTGATAGTAATAATAATTAATTATTAAGCAAAACATTCTATAATGTATCTAATATCTATTCTGGTCAACACATGTTTTGTTTCTTTAAAAAAATTTCTGTTATTGAGTACTTGTATGGCCCTTTGTATGTGATAACTAATGGGAGATTGCCAACAGTTTTAGTTATTAAAAAAATACATTTTTATCATTTTGTTAAAAAATACCCACCTCTATAACACCTTTGTTAGCAAAACAGCAAAACTTCGCTTGATGTTTTTCATTCGGGTTTAGAGAGATTTGGATCATCAGAAGTCATAGAATATGTGGTGGGTTGTACCTCTAGTACTTTTAATTGACGTCTTTGAGCAGAAGATAAGTTAGGATATGACCAACTACTTCGATTTCCCCGGTTAATTCCGTTTATTTTCACAACACAGAAAAAAATTGTCATTATGATGGTTTTTAGGTTCTCACCAAATCATGGGTGCTAAGTACATTGTTGCATCTCGTTTACACTGGACCATAACCGTAGACATACCACACATTTCCGCCATATAACATGGATTGTCCTGATTTATTTTAAAGAATTGATGATACGCAGTTTTCACGAAGTCCGATATAGATATTTTTTGAATATATATTCACCACAGATATAGAGTACTCTGAATTAATCACACAACGGCTATTTGACCATATCCAGAATATCCAGAGACCATATCGAAAACAACAATAAAATATACTTTAGTGGCCAATAAAAACTATAATCTAACCAAAAATAGTAAATGACGAAAGAGAAAAACTGTTGCCATATTTAAAAAGTACGCGTCTTTTTGAGATAGAAACAAACATACACTTCCAGTCAGGAAACAGACACTTTTTTTTTGTTGACCAGTTTATTAATATTATATAAAATACCTTCTTTCGAGAATAGCAATTTAAAAATATGCGATATAGCAATAGCGAAATATGCTGATCGTAACAAAACGAACACCTATAACAAAAGCTGCGGGTATAGAATTATATTTTAATTTTATCTTATTCAACGTTATCTAGGTATTTCTTATATTATAATATCTTCTTCAAGGGACCTTGTACTATTTTTAGCTTAGAAGCTTTTTGTAAGATTAGGAATCTGACAATAGTATGGCTACGATATAAGTATAGCCTTGAAATGGTTCCATAAATATTTCTTTTTTTCCACAGCGATACACAAAAAATATTAAACATACAAAATGTCTTCAATACTGTAATTTGTTGCGTGTTATTTTGCGCCTGGAGGTATAGAAAAAATTGTGTTTAAAACTCTTTGCGTTCTGCGAACCACACAGTGAGGCCCGGCCGGTCTAAACTACGCTGCGTAATTAGACAGTGGCACGCACACACATGTAACGACGCCGACGATGTACGCCTTACCTTGTAAGGCCAGCTGTCGCGGTGAGTGGTTTCAATCGAAATCAGTTATTGTTTGACAAAGCTCTGTCTTCTCTTTTTTATTAGTTCTGAGGCTTAAAACAAGTACTTTCAAGTGGAAGGCGCCACATAATTTACGATACAGTTTATTATAAGCTAAATAATGTCTAACAACAGGCTTTTTACCCGACTACGGCGAAGCAAGAAGAAGAATGATTTTGGCGTCTATGTATGTATGTTTGTTCCCTCGTAGCGTTTAAACTACTGGTCCGATTTTAACAAATGAGGTGTCAATAGATTCGTAATGACGCCGCGGGTAATATAGGCTATATAATTTTTATCAAAATTTTGTGTTTCGAAACTTTTACCTCAAATTCTAACATGTAAAAAAATTAAACCGAAATAATTATTACGTGTTTGGAGTCAAAAGAAAGGTCTTGGTAAGCACACCACAAATATGGATAAATATTATATAAGTAATATCATTTTGTTTTTGTTGTGTGTTAAAATATACGTTTAAAATGAAGTCGTACAATTCGTACTAACAGAGTTGTCCAATTTTCGAATGTTACGTAACATAAGACTATAAATATATAATTTATATATTATTTTATTGTTGTACCTTCGCAGTAATATTTTATTTTATATAGGTTTCATTATAGACAATACATAAGAAAATAAAAAATAAAAAATAACTCCTGAATTGTCAAGCAGTGAACGAGCTGATGATGATGAATTATAGCTGAGACCACTCTCGAACATGTCAGCTTTCAAACAAAAAAGACTAGATTAAAATCTTTAATTAAAAATTTTAATTAAACATGCAGACGAAATAAATTATTAGCATATTTATTACTACGTTCGATAGATGTACGGGTCTTACATATTTCTGAATCGCAGCACCACGGCTCTAGCTTGACCATTTTTGTACCTATGCATTTCTGGATTTCTAACTGCACTACTTTCTTGTTTCGGTCTTTTTAGACACCTTTTTTTACGTAGTCGGGTTATAGTTTTTTTTTAATTATATTATAATATTTTATATTATATAAGACTAGGGTACTGACGTTATAAATGATTACTAAACACCAAACAAAATATAGTTGACGGTAAGAACAAATAAACTACATTCAGAGTTGTAGTACAACTACATACATTATATTATTATGATTTAATAGATTTAATAACCCATAACCCCATACAATATAGAAATTGTTTTAAAAACGGGTTTGCTTAAGCAAACCCAGTTTCTTTAATTAGTCTCAATCGGGTAGACAGTAGGTAACTAGGTACCACATTAGGCTGGGACTATATGCTCCGGAATCCGGAACGCCGCGCGCCGGTGAAAATTCAGAGCACTGAAAGTAAAACTCTGCATTAATACAATAGCTTAACACTCGAAACTGGAAGTTTCGAGTGTTAAGCTGTCATATAATATGACATTGACATTTGACTTGATACTCATATCACATGTATTCGATTTTCAACTTTATTGTATCAGCGCAGAGTTCTATTTACAATGCTCAGAATTTTCTTCGGCGGTCCGAATTCCGGAGCATATAGTCCCAGGCTTACAGTCATCTATCCCTGCCGAGATTGTAAATTAATGAGATGGCAGATACTTTGGTTGTATAGACTGGGATCAGTCCCAATTGGATCACAATATTTATTTGACAGCATAGAAATACTTGCGAACCGTAAATACAGACAGTAAATCTTATACTTTAAACGAGACAATCTTGTATATATATAATAATCGGTATCTCGAAAATGGCTTCAAGTATTACCATGAAATTTACTATGCAGGTAGTTTTGGGGGGACAAAATTGGTCTAGCTAGGCCTTATGCCTGGGAAACAACGCATTTTGAAGTTATATATTGTTACGGGTTAAATTAAAATGAAAGAGGTATTTCCCGTGACTTATATTAAGAAAAATAAGGGGCGTGAGTAGAAGGCAAAAGGATCTGGCTTAGCCTCTTTGGTGTCTGTGGTTATCGAAGGGGCTTTAAGCCATGTGGGAACTTAGCTGAGTCCAGGAGCACGTGGTGAGGGCGAACTGGGGCTGCAACTTCTGGTAGCGTCTCTCTGTCACCGCTACGTCCGATCGTCGTCGATAGATCGTCCAAGGTGGCGGTGCAGCTTGATTCCAAATCCAGCAGTCCAGTCCGGAATATCTAGCGGCCTCAGAAATCCGGTCATGGGAAAATAGCCAATACTCCTTGTATAAGGGTGCCTTTAACCCGGTATATAGATCCCTGGAAAATTCATGATGAACGTGTGGGTAGGAGTCCCGTCACACAGCGTGATCTTAACCCCAAAGGATCAAAATCACGGGCTGTGTGACCATCACAAAAATGAAGGGTAGGCAAAAAATAAAAAGATAAGATGATATTAAGGACAATTATTATGATACAAACATCCTAATATTTTAACAATGCTAGATCGGAAAGACGAAACTACAAATTGAGCACGTGGCTAATCAAATTTTTCTTTTAACAACTAATTTTACCAAGGTGATATTTTACATAAAAGATAATGTGTTTTAATTACAAGCGTGATTTACCAAATATTCGCAACACAGATATAAAAGATAACTCACCGTGAACGCGGGATTAAAATATAAGATACACTAGTATCTAGAAATACTTGAACTATAAAATTCGGCAGAAGTATAAAAGCCCTATCATCTCGCGACAGCCCTTATATACTCCCACTGTCATTAGGTTTTTTTCTTTAACTGACAACGAGCGGTAATGCGTAATCCAAATGCCACAATAAAGATGAAGAGATGAAGCTCCAGTTAGAAACGTTTGCCAATAGATGGCGTTGTCTAGCATAAATTAGCTTTTATTAATATCAACAACAGCTAATAGATGACGCTATAAGCATCGTTATCAGCTATAATAATGCGCTATAATAGTAGCTATGCTACATATCCCCCCCTGTTACCGAAGGATTTTGATTGTTCTCAGGAAAAATCCTGAAACAGCTACAAAAGAAAAAAAAAGTTTAACTTGTTAAAAAAAATTGAAAATATTTATAATATTTAGATAAAATTGGTAGCTTAAGGTCTTTTAAATGCCAGGCACTAAGATCTTTGCCTTGCATGTCTTGCAGAACGTAAACTAAGGTAGAACGCTGACCTACAATTTTACATTTTACAAATTTAGGAGCCAATTTTTTGCTAAAATGTTTCTCCTTGTCGCTGAGAAAATAAGTTATCTTAAAAACGACATCACCAACGTTAAATTCAGTAGGCTTTCGTTTAAAATTATATTGAGCAGTGCTCTTAACATGAGCTTGCCAAAGACGCATCTGAACGTTGTCAAACAAAGATGACAAAAATTTTCAGCGTAGGCGTCACGAGGCGAAAACACGAGGTCTTTTATACTGTCGGAATCTATGTAGTGAGTACCGCAAGACACTAGTTCCCTACCATAGACCAAGAAAGATGGTGTAAAACTCATTCACCGAGTTGTTGATGGCGAATTGTATTTCGGGTATATGTACATCCCATGACCTATGGTCTTCTTCCACGTAGGTCGAAATACAAGTGATAATAATCCTATTGTAGCGTTCGACCGTATTTACCTGAGGGGTATAACGCGATGTTAAATAAACTTTAGGTATATTATATATTTTTTTAAACCTATTAGTTTCGTTACTAATGAACTGAGGGCCATTATCCATTATAATAGTTTGTGGTACACCATGCACCAAGAAAACACTATCTACCAAATTTTTAATTATGATATCGGATGTAGCACGTTTCATAGGAAAGATAAGGCAAAATTTTGAAAAGCAACAAGTTACAACTAAAATAAAATTATTACGTTTCCTAGTAGTAGGTAATGGTCCCATTATGTCGACAGAGATGACTTGAAATGGTCGTGAGCAGTCTTTAGGCGACCCTATTCACCTAAAACTTTATGATTTTGAGATTTATACTGAAGACATTTAGAACATTTAGAAATGTAAGAGACGACATCGCGATACATATTAGGCCAAAAGTAGTTAAGTGCGAGTCGCCTATAAGTTTTAAAATTCCCATGTGACCAGCAGTGGGCTCATCATGGTTAGCACGAATAATTTCCTCGCAAAAATCGTTAGGAACTACCTCTTTCCAAGAAAATTCAGAAGTTAAGTTATGTTTATTTTTAGAAAGCCTAAATAATCTGTTATTTTTAATCATGAAATTTGGGAAAGAAGATGGCGTGTTATTGCAACCGTTAAAAATATTAAGATACCAGGTATCAGCGCCGGTATAGTTTGTCCAAGCAGAAATTGCGTTGACGTTAACCGCTCGAGACAAAGCGTCCGGTAGGTATAACGTTATTTTCCTTTCCTATGTTTAATTTCAAAATTAAATTCGGAAAGTCTGACACACCAGCGAGATAGCCTACCAGTGGGGTTGGACAAAGACAATAACCATTTAAGAGCACTGTGATCAGTATAAACTGTAAACTTTTTACCGTTCTCTAAATAACAACGCCAGTGTTCTAAAGCTACAAAAACTGCTAACGTCTCACGCTCAGTAATCCCATAAACTTTCTCCTGTTTAGTTAAGGAGCGACTCATGTACGCGACAGGGTGTTCTTTACCTTCGAACTTCTGGGTGAGCATGGCCCCAATACCATAGCTGCTGGCGTCCGTGTGAACCTCAAAGGGTTCATTGTAATTGGGATAGCGCAGTACTGGCGCGGAGACCAAGCTCTCTTTAAGTTTATTGAATGCCGAGTCCGCCTCAGGAGTCCACTCGAAAGGAGGGGCATTCTTACGTGTAGACGTAAGTTTATTTAAGGGCCCTGCCAGAGTATTAAAATTAGGCACAAACCTTCTGTACCAACTGGCAGTACCAAGAAAACATTTTACACTTTTCCTACAAGTAGGCGTAGGAAAATTTATGATCGCGGCGACCTTATCAGGATCAGTACGAAGACCGTTACCGTCGATTACATAACCTAAATATTTAAGTTGAGGCCGAAAAAATTTACACTTTTCAAATTTTACAGTTAAATTAGCTTCCTTGAGGACTTGAAGAACCCTCAAAAGAGTAGCTACGTGTTCATTATAATCCTCACTAATAATAACTATATCGTCTAAATAACAAAATGTTTTATGACCAAAGTTACCAAATAAGGCATCTACTAAACGCTGCTGCGTAGCAGGTGCATTCGTCAAACCCAAAGCCATGCGTTTAAACGAAACATTCCACGACCCGGAACATAAAAAGCAGTCTTATCGCGATCAGACTCATTAATAACAGTCTGCCAAAAGCTGTTAGAAAGGTCAATAGTACTTAGGTAACGAGCGTCGCGTAAGCTGTCTAAAATCTCCGAAATGTATGGTAAACTATAAGCGTCTTTTTTAGTAACAGAGTTTAACTTACGACTATCTAAACAAAATCTAAATTCGCCAGTATTTTTCTTAGGCACCACTAATACAGGAGAGCTCTAAGCAGATTGGCACGGCTCGATGACGTCCATAGCCAACATTTCGTCAACCTGTTCAACTAAAATACGTTTATTTTCAAGCGACAACCTATAATAACGTTGACGGATAGGTAACGCATCGCCTGTATCAATTTTATGAGTGATAAGAGAAGTTAAACCTAAACCTTTCTCTTCAAAAGAAATAGACCGAAATTGTTTCATTATGTAGTCAGCTACCGAGCGCTCAGACGAACTCAAATTTTCATAGCCGTTAATGGCCGGCTGGGTCACCTGATGAGGTTAGAAGTAACCTGAGGAACTACGTATAATTTTAAAATATGAAATTGATCTTCAAAACGAATTGGTAAATTTATATAACCTATAGACTTTAAGCATTGACCGCCCGCGGCGAAAATTGAAATATTATTATCATCATTATTGATAAGATAGCCTAGCTCAATAATGTTTAAATGAGAATTATTACCTAACAAAGAAATGCAAGAACCCGAGTCTAAAAGACCGCGCATGCTAAAAGCGTCTATATGTATATTGACATAAGGTCGAGAATCTAAATTGTTGTTAATACATCGGACTGTATTAATAGTTTAATATTTAAAAAGTGTGCCTACAGTTTTAACCCATTGTTTCCGATCATCAAGGTCGGAATGGTTAGGTATAACACGATCCTAAAAACTAGTTTTTTGAACGAGGTTTATTAAGACAACGAGTACAATCGGGCCGGCGCACGCCAGGATTGCCATAGCCAAAACAAAAAGTCTTCGACTTATCAGCTGTGCACTCATAATAGCTGTGCGAGTTAACCTTACAACGTAAACAAAATTTAGGGATATTCGATTGCAAACTATTAACATGATTATGTGAATGTTTAAAAGCAAATGTTAGCATAGCAAGGTTTAATGTTGTGTAATAAGTTTTCCAACTTCTCACTCTCTGGGACAGGTTTAACAAGACGGTTAACATACCTTCCATTATAGAAATATAAATTGTAATGGTTTCTTTTTCGCCCTGAGTTCTACTACGGATTTCCGACATAAACCGATAATCAAAACTCGGTTTGTCAAAGTCACAATACAAAAGATTTAAAAGTTCTGACCAACTGTTAACATTTTGATAAATACTTCTATACCAATGTAAGGCATCACCAGTAAAAAGATCAAAAGCGTGAGAGAGAATCTTTGAATCGCTAATGTTATGCTGTGTACAGTACTCATTCACTCTGGATATAAACGCGCGGACACAAGACTTGCCATCAAATTTATTTTTTTGTAAATCAGCTAAATTATTTTTTTCACATTGAACTGTAATATTTAAAGGAGGCATAGGTGGTGCTACAGCAGGAGCTGGCATCACGGAACAACTACTAGACCCTTTTAATTGATGTAATAAACTCAAATAATTTTGAAATCTTTGTAAGCAACTATTATATTGTACGGCAAACTGTTCTATATTATTAGTAGAAATTCTATTAATCCTATACTCAATGTGGTTTAAATTATTTTCAGCTCTAAGCAATGAGTTACCGTCGGAGTGAGAATCTAATTGTAATTTTATTTTTGTTAGGGTTTCCTCAATCCCCGACAAATCATCTTTTATAGAAAGACAAGAGTCTAAAAGTCCTCAGACGGGTAAAGCTCAGCTAATTTAACTATATGATTTCTCAACTCCACCACGGTGGAAGCTGGTGTTTCATTTCTAACCAAAACTTCATACTCCAATTCCAATTTTTGAAGAGAAAAAAATTTAATTTTCTCCGGCATAATGAAAAGTTAAGTTAAGTTGTCAGAAGTAAAATTTATTAAGAAGTTAAGTAACTAAGTAAATTCAAAAGTTTAAAAAGAAATTAAGTTTTTCCAAAATAAATCAATTAATGAATTTATAAGAAGTTAAATTCAATTTTAAAAGTTAAATTACCAAGTAAATTCAAGAAAAATAATCACAATCCTAAGGGTGAGTATATCTGTGTTGAGAAAATACAAAAATAATCAGATGTATTCTCTAAAAAATAAATATGAAATGAAATAAAAAATAATCTACAATATAAAAATGAGTATCAATATCCTGCAAAAAAAAGAATAATAATAAATATATTTACTAACAAAGAATATATTTAATTGTTTTTATAAATTTTATATTATGTCCACTGAGAAAAAACCACAGGGTTCCTTATGGAACCCTAAAAAAACTGTAGGTGTGTGCTTGTAACGTTACCTGCCTCTTACACGTGTCCGTTACGTAACCTTAACTAATTATACCCCGGGCCCAGACGGGTTAAAGTACTGAGAGAGTTGGATATTAAAGACGGCACAAGGCAAACACCAAATACTGGACACACAGACCCAGGAAAAGACACCAGATGCCAAACCAGATGAAACCACGTTTATAGGCGCCAATTGTTACGGGTTAAATTAAAATGAAAGAAGTATTTCCCGTGACAATATATATTAAGAAAAATAAGGGGCGTGGGTAGAAGGCCGAAGGATCTGGTTTAGCCTCTTTGGTGTCTGTGGGTATCGAATGGGCTTTAAACCACGTGGGAACTTACCTGAGTCCAGGAGCACGTGGTGAGGGCGAACTGGGGCTGCAACTTCTGGTAGCGTCTCTCTGTCACCGCTACGTCCGATCGTCGTCGATAGATCGTCCAAGGGGGTGGTGCAGCCTGATTCCAATTCCAGTAGTCCAGTCCGGAATATCTAGCGGCCTCAGAAATCCGGTTGTGGGAAAATAGCCAATAGTCCTTGTATAAGGGTGCCTTTAACCCAGTATATAGATCCCTGGAAAATTCATGATGAACGTGTGGGTAGGAGTCCCGTCACACAGCGTGATCTTAGCTTCAAACGATTAAAATCACGGGCTGTGTGACCATCACAAAAATGAAGGTAGGAAAAAAATAAAAAGATAAGATGATATTAAGGACAATTAATATGATACAAACATCCTAATATTTTAACAATGCTAGATCGGAAAGATGAAACTACAAATTGAGCACGTGGCCAATCAAATTTTTCTTTTAACAACTAATTTTACCAAGGTGATATTTTACATGAAAGATAATGTGTTTTAATTTTAAATTATTAAAATAGCGTGATTTACCAAATATTCGCAACACAGATATAAAAGATAACTCACCGTGAACGCGGCATTAAAATATAAGATACACTAGTATCTAGAAAAACTTGAACAATAAAATTCGGCAGAAGTATAAAAGCCCTGTCATCTCGCGACAGCCCTTATATATTCCTACTATCATTATGTTTTTTTTTTTAACTGACAACTAGCGGTAATGCGTAATCCAAATGCCACAATAAAGAAATATTAGAGTTGAAGCTCCAGTTAGAAACGTTTGCCAATAGATGGCGCTGTCTATCATAAATTAGCTATTATTAATATCAACAACAGCTACTAGATGACGCTATAAGCGTCGTTATCAGCTATAATAATGCGTTAAAAATGTAGCTATGCTACAATATAATAAGTTTATTATTTCGTCATGCAACAATATAATATCAATAATTTCGATACTATTGTGTCATTCTGATTGGCAATTTGGTTTGCATTTTTTGCTCTGTTCGGTAATTCGTAATGTGGTGGGTTCGAATCTCGGTCAGATAAATATTTTTGTGATTCTTTTGATTTTTTTATATTTATCAGAATACCGAGTAAAGCTCCGGTTACCCAGGTACTTAAGTATTACATAACTACAATTTTTAAATATAGCGTACGGCGTACCTTACCCTAGCTGTTAATACAAATCTATTGACACCACAGTTTAGGGTACTACGGTGGAACAAACATACATACATTCATACATATATACAAACATATACATAGACTGCCAAACACATTACTCTTCCTTTTGGCTTCGCCGTAATCGGGTAAAAATATACAGGATACAGGATGTTTTTCCTGATTTCCCATAATTCTATGGTACCTCCTAGCGGGAGTTGGGACCATGGTAATTAAATGAATCATTTTGTTCATTTACTAAATATATTAATATTTCTATGTCGTAACGAATGGAAAAAAATTGGACGAATTTTTTTATCCAGTAAATTAACTATGTATTATTTCTCAACAAATATTGTATTATGTTTAACAAAACGTTAAAATTAAATGGACATAAATGGTATTCTTTGGTGCATTTCTCTAGACCGCCTTCACTAGATCTTCCTAAAAGGAAAGCTGATTTAAATACATCACAGGCTTCTCGATCCATATTCGCTGGAGCCAAACTGAAACAAAAAGATAAATTAATGAAATTACAATTAAAATGGTAAGGTAGTCAACACTATGCAAAACACAAACCTAATAACCTATTTTTTTTACAAAAACTATAACTCGACTAGGTAATTTATATAGCCTATGTTACCCGGGCCGTTATTGCGAATCTTTTAACATCTAATACATTAAAATCGGATCAGTAGCTTAGGCGCTAGGATGGAACAAAAATATAATAAACATAGATACTGCTAAAATCATTACCCTTCCAATAAGATTCGCCATAGTCGGGTAAAGAAGCTATAAACCGTCCAAGTGCAAGTCGTACTCGCGCACTAAGGGTTCCGTACCAAACAAAAAAAAAACACTACTTTGACTTCTTTTCTTTTTCTTGTTAACAGATAGTCGGACACACGGAGGGCGAAGACACCCATTTTTAAGGATAAAAACGGAACGCTATTACTATTAATAGTGTCCCGTTTTACCCTTTGGGTACGAGACCCTAAAATAAGCCCACAAAAATGTTTCCAGTGCTCTTTAGCCCTTACGAAGCACTCTTATCTGTGTTGAAGAAGCAAATTTAATACAGAATACGTAGTAATCACATAAGTAAACTGGTCATGGCTAAAGGCCTTAGAAATAATTGATATCTTCACTTTTTGCTGGTTTCGGCGGACTAAGTCGCGTCGGAAGTTAAAAAGAAATAACCGATACAAGGTTTCTGAGCATGTCAGGACGCACAAATAGGTTTTCTTTGATTTTTTTTTCAAAAGTTCTTGTCCGATTTCGCTCAAAAAAAAATTACCAAAGAGTTTTAAGTGTGATCTATCAGCAACGAAACTTACAAGTTTATATCTCCTATACTCGTATCAACGATACCACACGATAAGGAAGTATGAAAAATATTTTTCACCCCACTTCACATGTATGGAGAGACACCCCTAAAATATAAAATTATGATTATTTTATGATGCCAAAATCGAGACCTATACACAATGAATTACCACCAATTATTGACCAAATTTCATCCATATATGTTTTTAATGACAGACAGACAGACGAACAGAGCGAAACTATAAGGGTTTCTTGAGTATTATGGAACTCTTGATTTATTTTTGTGTACGGAACCCTAACCGAACCGTAACCTCGCTCGTTTGCTCGGAGCTCTAGTAAATAAAAAAAATTAAAAGATTCACAAAAATATTTATCTGACCGAGATTCGAACCCACCACATAACGAATTTCCGAATGGGGAAAAAAATGCAAACTAAATTGCCAATCAGAATGACACAATAGTACAGTAGTAGTTCAAACCCACCACATTCCGAATATCCAGACAACGTAAAAATTAACAAACTGCCAATCGGACTGACATTATAGAGTCGAAATTATTTATTGATATATTGTTGTACGACGAAAGAAAAAACATATAACTTTAAAATGCGCAGCTTTTTTTAACGGACAATTGGCCCACCACACTTATCCACCACTGCAACTCCTGTGTAGCCAAGATCGACAATAGTCACCAACCGCAAAAACCCTTTGATATGATCTCAGGTGTGCCCGGGGGACATGCTAAATCTGTCGTGGAACCCGCAACGAAATTAATCAGAAGATTGTAGGAGGAGTAGGAAGTATTCCAGTTCCCCTCCCCAAGCAAAGCGGGAGACAGCAAGAATTGTGATGACAAAAAGTCAGAATTAAAGTGGAAGCACCACGGGAATAACATGTTTTTTTTTTTATGACTACAAGACAGAATGTTATTAAATGTTTTAATTTATAATATGACAATTAATTACAATGCATTTATAATGACAAAAAGGGTTGCATTGTTTCCAATAGTACTTATGACAAAAACGTTTGAATGCCCGGAAGTTCTTCGCGCAGCCCACGAGATCTTCATAGTACACAACTCTAGAAACGCAATGGACGCTGTTCAACATTTCGATTCTTTTGTCATACCAGAGATCACACTCCCAGAGTATGTGATGAACAGTACATAAGGGCTACCTTCGGTCGAACACTCGCATAGCGGAGACGAGACTAATGTAAATCCAAAAAGTTTCGCTTTAAAGTTTCCGTGACCTGTCAAAAATTGTACGACGTAGTGATCTATTTCTATCCATAGCTTAGAGAGTCGATCGCGTACCGAAGGGAAGAAATTATATAGGTGACGCCCTTTGATAGTGTTGTCCCACCGTTCCTGCCACTCAGAAATTAGTTTCTGTATAGAAATATCTAATGGCTCGAATAAACTAGTTATCTTATTACTCTCTTTCGCGCTTAAAAACTCAGGGTTAGTCATTTTTTTATTTTTATAATATAGTGCTGCACTACTCTGTATCTCTAAATCTACTGGTAGGACTCCGGCCAAGACTGGAAGTGCTTCAGTACTTACGGTACGGTATGCCTTACATAAAAATATTAAGGCGCGACGTTGGCTTTGCAAAAGTTTACGACGGGCCGCTCCTATTGTAGCCCTATCTGCCCAAGCCGGAGCGCCATAGCATATGCTGCCGAGGTACGTCGCATTATAAATTATTTTTAATGTTTTAAATGAAAGGCCCTATGTCGACGTTGATATTTTTGTGAAACAATAGAAATTCCTTTTAGCTTTCTCACCGGTCTGTATTATATGTTCCAGGAATGTAAATTTATTTTCTAAAATAAGTCCTAGGCATTGAGTTATAATGTACTACAGTACATTATAACTCAATGGTCCTAGGTAACAATGTGACTGTTTAAGTTTCACATTGATGTTGTTCAGTTTAATGCAAGGAGTTGATATTAATGAACTTTTTAAAAGTACTTGAAAGGTTTTATGTGCTGCAAATTCTAATCGATTTCTGTGGCCCCAACTCGATATTACGTTGAGGCACTTGTTGGCCTTGTTTTCAATTTCAGATCGCGAATTGGCTTGAATAATAAGAAAACCATCGTCAGCATAACCTATCAGAGAGCACAGAGGAGGCAAGAGAACACATAATAAATCATCAAAACTTATATTCCACAAGTGCGGCGATAGTACTGATCCTTGAGGGCAGCCGCGCGTTAAGTTTTTGAAATGTGTGTAATGGCCGAGTTGGAGTTTTGTTACGCCGTTGCAAAAATACGAGTAAATTAAATAATAAATATTACGATAGCAGCCTCTGTTTCTTAACTTCAGTAGTAGCATGGGCCACCAGGCATTATCGAAGGCACCCGCGATATCCAGAGATATACCTACTACATATTTACACTCCGATAGATTTACTGTTTTTCTGACTTCGATTGCTGCATCCACTGTTGACTTTCCGGCGGTAAATCCAAATTGCTGATTATTAAATTTCGGTCCACCGGGTAGCAAGCGGGGAACAATAAGACGTTCTAATAATATACCTAAGCATGATAATAGCGTTATAGGACGGTAGGATTTCGGATCGTCTGGTGGTTTATCACCGATTTTTGGAATTAATTTTATTGTGCCTATTCGCCAGATTTTTGGAAAAGTGCCTTCTGCAATACATTTATTAAAAACCTGTAATATAGATGAGCCTACCGCTAGACACGCCTGCTTAATCATAATATTAGATATTTTATCCTCGCCTGCTGACTTTTTCGTAGGTAACAAATTAACTGTTAAGATGAACTCATCAAGTGTAGGTAAGTCAGATACCGGCGTATTGATGGGGTCTAACATTCTGAATCTTATCTCGCGTTGAAGATCATTGTCCAAGTCCGGCTTGTCGTCTGGAATTAGTACGTCTAGGTACGCATTCGCCGTGTGTCTTAAGCTATGAGTATACGAATTATTAGTCTTGATATTTGAAAAATACTGTGGAGCAGTGGTATTATTTGGTTTGAGTTCATGGTATAAAGAAGACCATGGTCCCTCCTTATCCAGCCTAAGGGCAGCATTTCTCAACATATTATTTTTTGCTAAGGTAACGGCGGCGCGATAACGCGACCTTGAAGCCCTAAGGTCAGCTAGGTACGATACGTAATTATAGTCCAATAGACCGAGTCACTGTCTACGTGCATAATTAATTTTCCGTCTGGCTCTCCTAAACTCCCAACGCAAGTTATATAAATTATCGTGCCACCATTTACACTTATTTTCTGTTTTAAGCGGCCCTCGGCCCAGGGCGGTGTCGGCACAGTAGACAAAGGTGTTGGTCATTATTTCCGCACTATCATTTGAGTTCAAGTCTGGATGAGTGAAATCTCTGGAATGAGCGAACATAAGGGACCGGAATAAATTCAAATTACCATTTTTAACATTATATTTATAATCTTTCGACTCAATCACGGGACAACTCGATGGTGCGCGAATAAACTCAAAGACAATTAAACGATGGTCGCTGCATGACGCATCAGGGATGACGCGCCAATTTATTATATTGTTATAATGGACGTACACGCTGGAAAGCGTGACGTCGATGGAAGATTCACCAGAGGGGCTGCTAAATGTAGGTGGTACATTGGGAGTGTTATGAATTTGCAGGTTGAAATCTGCTATGAAGTCTTCCACTGAGCTACGACGGTCGCGGTCAGTGTATCTAAGTTCCCCATGCCATAAGGGCGAAGAAGCATTTACGTCGGCACCAATAACAATTTTATTCCCCGCAAGACATTGTAGGACATGACGTACTTGGTGTAAGTGAGGACCTACAGGATCGGAGTATTGAAAATAACAACTAACTACGTACAATCTAAAGTGAAGACACGAAACCTCCGCTACCCCACAGTGAGACGTTGACAGATTTGTAAGGGCCGTAATTGAAAATTTACACTGAGGTGTGTAAATGCCGGCGCGCGCTAGGTTGTTAACTTGTATCGTGCAAGACGTTAGTGACGCGGATTAATATTGATCTTGTATGAGAACTAAGTCTAAATTATAATCCTACACCAATTTTTCTAATTCAATCGTCGCGTGCTTATTGTTATGTAGGTTCAACTGTCCTAAAACTAACTTATCCATAGCGAGTTGTTAAAATTAATTGCTCCATTTTTGCCTTGTATGTTGGGCAGTCAGGGGACCCCGTGGGATGGTCGTTAGGTTTCTTGTACCGGGTGCAGCTTCCGCAAACCGGTTTGAAATCTCTTAATTCTTTTTTGGGACAATTAATTGAGGTATGTTTATCGGCGCAGTGACAACAGCACGGGTCTGAATCGCGGCAGAATTTAGCAATGTGACCGTATCAAGTTCGACGTCATCGATGAACCGACACATTGCCAAGTCAATAAAAAGTTTTTGTTTCGTTTCAATGAGATGTTTCCGAATCTTTGGGTCTAACTCTAGGCCCATTTATGCGCCGTCTAATAATTTTTGTCGAGTTCATAAATTGTTCCTGAGTCACATTAATCTCGCCCTTAATATTTTGGTTATAAAGCGATAAAAGGAAATTTTCGTCCATAATATTTTGCGGGACATCTTTACGCACGTTACGCCCTCGCGGTGTTTCTAGACGCAGACCGGCTGATTTTAAGCCTTATACGGATTTTAATCTACTGACTTGTGACTCCCTTGTTAAGCACAGGATCACGCCCGAATTAGATGTCTTTTTGACGCCGTGGATTTGAAAGCCGTCAGATGGGTTGATCGCTTTCATTAATGCCTGTTTGGTCTCGTATGAGGATTTTAATTCCGCCGATTTGTCTTGCGTCGGATAAGCTATTATGCACGTTTCAATAGGTGGCACCGACTTCGCTAGTCTGAGTTTGAGCGCGACAGAATAAGAAACTGGCGGCGCTGAGGCGGCTCGTTGCTCAACCTGAGTAGTAGTTTTGGCGGTCAGCAAATCCTTTTCCAAATTAGCGAGTTTAGTTTCTAATGACGAATTTTTAAGGGCCAGAAGTGAGACGATGGCCCTTAATTTTTGTGTCATGTCCATTATTTCTGCTTTGTATGCGAAGTTATTGCGACGAGATACTGTGTCGTTTGCGAACTCATTTATTTTAGGCAAGTATGAAGAGGCCTCGCGAACTAGCTCGTAATAATTGCACGTATCGTCGGGGCCACGGCTTGTATCCAATAACGAAATTACGGGGGACGGTTGATCGTCCCTTGTGGGCTGGTGGCGCTTTTCGTCAGGTGACAGGGAAGAGGGCGATAATTGTGACAATAAACGTTTAGCACCTGAAGAAGTTGGCGGTGAGCGGTGAATTTTGTAATTTTTCGAAAACTGATTTTTATCTTTATCCGGTGGCATATTATGACTCGACATTCTGGCTAGGTACTTTCTAAAACGATTTAAATATTACACTTCAATATGCAATAGAAAAACAATGGCCAAAATAAAGATTAAATAGGTAAATAACTAACAGCTGTTCGAACAAAGCGGCCGGCGCTGCGCGAGAGCTACCGACAGTAAAATTTTTTGCCTACCTACTTGTTGACAACAATAAAAGTGAACAAAGAAATCAACTTACCGAATTAAATCCAACAAACCACGGACAAATGTGTTTAAAAAACTTACAGTAAACGTTGCTCACACCTTTACCTAGCTTATTACACACACTCAGCACGTATTTGTTGATTTTAAACCACTGAAAACAATTTATTTCCCGGAGCGAACTTCAGACGGTGTTAGATGTACGAAGATCGCGGGGGGAGAGCTCGCGGGGGGAGAGGCGCGGCTTCCAGGGATAAAACCTAGCTAGATCGATTTTTCTCCCCCAAAAACTAGCTGCATACTAAATTTCATGTAAATACTTGCAGCCGTTGCCGAGATTACGATTATTTATATACAAGATTGTCTCGTTTTAAGTATAAGATAAGTACAACTATTTCACTTGGACGCCCTTATGATCGCGGTGTCCGCTATTCCAATGCCCGGTGGTGGCCCCCTGCAAGACCCCCGCTCGAACGCGCATAAAAGAACTGCAGCAAAGAAATAAAATAATATTTTAAAACCCCGTACGGTGAACACCCACGGCCTCAGGCTACACAAAAAATAGGCGCGAAATTATTGTAACGTCATAAAATCCTACAAAATATTTATATATTTTATTTATTTATTGGCCAGTTCATATTATACTTGATTCATATTCTTTCAGTTCAGCACTTTGGATCCAGGGTATGCAAAATCTTATTTTTTGGTAGCATATGCTTAGACTACTTCAGAAAAAGTCGAAACCACCATATGTGTCCATATAAATTTCGAGGCGTTCCCTCGATTTCTCATGGATCCCATCATCAGGGATCTTTTATGTCAAATGACCAATTCGGGATTATACCCTATATATAAAAAAAATAATTTTGAAAAGCGGTCCACAGACGGCGGAGTAATCGATGAATATACAAAAAACAAAAAAAAAATACAGCCGAACAATCTCCTTTTTTTGGAAGTCGGTTAAAAATACCATAAAATATTATAGCATCTTCGCTATCTGCGATGCCTCTTACTATGTAAAAACATATTTTTCAATAACTTCTTTTTGCGTAAATTGCTCTACGCCTATATTTTCATGCACAGCATTGGAATATTCCCTATGTAAAAAAATATCGGTTGTCTGTAAAGTCGGTTTACTGACGATAGTTGAACGTGACAACGTCATAAGAAAATACTGATGGATCGCTCACTCAAGTAGGAGAGAGACAGATTCCGCGCTCTCGCTTGCACTTCAAGCCTTAAATGGAACGCCTCAGAGCGAGGTAACGCCGCATGAGTCATGTTTTTTCGTGCGTGCAGCCGGCTCCATCGAATTATAAGACGTTATCACGTCAAAAAAATATCTTAATATTTGCTGTAATTAGCAAAAAAACAGCATTTTGTAACATTTGGCATTTACACCAATTTCCCTTTTGCAAATAATGTGCTGATGAAAAATCTTTGTAGTAACAGCGCTATTGAATGTCGAGGAGTGCGGGTTACAGCAAAATCGCTTATAACACTTATGTAACGCAGGGTGTTTACTACATTTATAAGATGATTTTATATTTATATTTTTGTATTATAGAAAATTTCTAGTTACGCCAACTTAAGATTACCAAAGCTTATTGGATTTTGATATTTATGCCCTTTTCGATACTATACTTGTCTGTATTTAACATGTGCATTTACCGCCATTAAAACACGCGCTCGCGCATGTTGCACCGCGGCTCACCGCGTCGTACAGTTACTGCAGGAAGGCGTTATGCTAACAAACTGGAGTCATTTTAAAACGTAAATTTTACATCATAAATAATTATATTATAAATATCATCTTATTAAATTTTAATGATATCTTAAGCTATTTATTTAATCTTGATATGGATAAGTAAAGTGAAGTTAACAGTTAACTTGTAAAGATATCATTATTATAACTATGAAAACAAATTTTGCGAGTCGATTTTAACCCAAGCTGTCATGGCTCTTTTATTATAATGCAGAAATGAACTCTGTCTGTCTGTTACCTTTTTACGCCTAAATCACTGAACCGATATAGATGTATTTTTATACGAAAATTAAATTTGATATGGATAAGTAAAGGGAAGTTAACAGTTAACTTGTAAAGATATCATTATTATAACAATGAAAACAAATATTGCGAGTCGATTTTAACCCAAGCTGCCATGGTTCTTTTATTATAATGCAGAAATGAACTCTGTCTGTCTGTTACCTTTTTACGCCTAAACCACTGAACCGATGTAGATGTAATTTGATATGAAAATAGTTTTAGATTAGGACATATGATACTTTTTATCCCGGGAACACTTAATTTTCTGTGATAAAGGGTTTCCACGAGGACGAAGCTGCGGTGGGTCGAAAGTCCTTATCCAAATAAATAGCTTACTTACTACTTACTAACCTCTACACCCTGCACCTACAACCAACACCTACAATCTACATCTACAACCTACAATCTACACCTGCAACCAACACCTACGAACTAATCTGAGACGCGGCGCCCGCCGATTCAAAATTAAAACCCTTTGACTATAATAACTTAATTTAGTGAATTATGAAAAATTCTTCCTTTTAAATATCTAGACGCCGATAGGATTGGAGACAGTCGCTCAAACAGGATGCTGCAGATAGTCGAAAAAGGGATAAATAAAATAACTTACAAAACAACACGTATGAAAATGTTGAATGGAAAATGATCCTCGTATCGAGTCAAAGAGTAAATCCTAGAAATAATTAGGTATGTCTGCAAAAAATACAAAAAAATAATATAAAAATAATAATATAAATAATAAGACAAAAATATAATTCTCTCAAGGTTTGCTGCGGAATATAAAAGTTTAAAAGTAAGCAATAAAGTATAATATAAATAAAATAATAAAGTATAATAAAGTAATGCTTTAATTGATTCAGACGAAGAAGACATAGAACAATTAATAGAAAATGATGCAATCAAAAATTTATTATAATTATTATTATATTTAAAAACTTTGTTTTGCTTTAAATTACTAATTAGGCTTAGCCAAATTGATATTTTTATTTACTATACTCTGGCTGCTAACCAAAAATCTCTGATAAATGACAAACCTTAAGTTATTTAGCTCTTATATCAGTTAAAAACCTGTAGATATATCATAGGATATATTATAAATAGTGCTGTTGTATTTTGAAAGGAAGGTACTATATTTTTTGTATTATTTAAACCATCAGAGTAATTCCTATGCTAATAGAATCCGGGGTATATTATTGATATCTAACCTGTAATGGTGGACTTTATGTCAAAGTATTGTACTTACAATACTTATATATTATAGTAATGTATAAAATATAAGTATTGTAAGTACAAAGTATTGTACTTACAATACTTATACACAATACTAGCAACCGCGACCCTGGTAGCCTCCCATAAGTATGGGAGGCTACCAGGGTCGCGGTTGCTAGTATCAGAAGATCACCTTAATGTTAATTTTGGTAAGATTTTAATAGTTTTTTTGATACCAAAATTATTTAAAATTGTATCGAAGTATTTCCTGTGCCAAAGAATCCGGGTTAACTATTCTTCTAGGTGTAAGGAATATTTTAATTTTGGATCTCACAATTTACCGATTTAATACTGATTTTTGTTCCTAAACATTTTTAAAAAGCTTTTAATAAATGTCACCCATACTTACATGGTTTTTATTTTAGTGACCTTTCATAACTTGGCAAAGAAAATTTAGACAAAAATGATTAATTGTAATAAGTAATTACAGGAACTTTGGTTTAAAGTGAAATGTTTGCTTTGGAGCAGCCCATCCATTTATCTGCTTCATTTACAGCATTTTTGCGTAACAGAAAAAAGTGATGATGTTATAATTCACAGAACATAGACTAAAACAAACATCTCGTAAGTTTTTGATAGTCTTCTTGATAAAGAAAAAAAAAATACATGTTTGTTCCAAAAATTACATTTATAGGTGTAATAGTTTAAGTTATGTTTTTTTTTTGGAAAACCTCTCTCTCTCGTTTTCTGGCTCTGGTGAACATTTTGCATTTTGTGGGTTACATCAGAATAGCTTTATACCATCATGAGATGTGACCGTATATGAGAACAGGTACGCTTACCTTCAGGATATAAACCAAGCCTAGAGCATGTCTGGACAGTTAGTGTCTGATTTCCTCTAAAATAATTTTCCTTAAGAGTTTTTAGCATGAAATATTAGCACGGAAACTTACAAGTTTCTATCGCTTAGAGCTCTGCTTGAGCTTAGAAAGGTGGACGGACGGACGGACTAACGGACGGACTGACGGACGGACGGACAGACGGACGGACGGACGTACTGACAGATGGACAGACAGACAGGCAGATGGACGGACAGGCGGCGAAACTATAATTCTTCCTTGAGTACTAATAATGGAACCCAAAAAAACGAGTGTGCTTTAGACCACAAATAAAATAAAATGAAATAAATCTCGCAAAGCGAACTACTGATTGAGATATATATATTTCATGCACTGGCTATGAGAGAACGAGAGAAAGAATATGTACGCGCGCACTGCTCTCTCTTGCTCCTATAGTAATATACGAAACGTAACTCTCTCTCCTTTCATCTTCACTAACTTATATCTCCCTCTCAACTTCCGTTCGCATCGCCCGATCACACTTTTCGTAACGCTCTTGTCACGCACTAACCAGCTTACTCCCCAAGCCAAGCGTGCGTATGGAAGTATTGTTTCAAAAAGTCATGACACAGATTAGTAAATAGTTGTCACGAACTTAATATTTACACATAAAAAGTTGCTATTAGCTTCCTTTAGCACGAGTATTACTTAGATTACTGTTGCATATTGACAAAAGTAAGTGTCAATGTCATTTTTGACATTGACAGATGTCATGAAGTAAAGCCTATTGAGTTTTAGCTTTAATTTTGCAACAGTCAAAAACATTCCACATCTATATCCGTTTTCCAATTAAAATTATCTAATGATTGCGTGTTTTGCTGTCCAAACGAAGTAGACACCTCTATCGGGCTATCTACATCGCAGCCATTTCGAAAACTAAACTAAAATAAAGTCCATAAAAGGCGGTAGCCGGTGCTAGCGCCGGCCCTGCTGGTTGCCAGGGAAGTAAAAATGTATGAGTGCATATATGTAATATATGGCATGTTTTTTCACCTAAAGGGTCAAAAAGCATGCCATACCAAAATCTATACCTAGTAGCAAAGATTGTTTCAGTGAATAATTAATTATAATAAAACAGTAAACACTAAAGTTGGACAAGGTTTCAAAACAGAAGAGTCTTTAAAATTGCATGACTGCCTTTTTTTCATGGTTCCTTTGATAATGGATGAACCTTTTTATTCAAAATATTCATGTAATTTTATTTTGAATTATTATTTGATGTGTCAGTTTTAAACACATTTATAAAATTTTAACAAAAATGCTTTTTGAAATTCAGTAAAAAAGTTTCTACAACTACAAAAATAATCAAAAGTCAATTAAGTCGCAACAGACACAAAACACACGATAACACGATTTTAAATACAAAGAAATGGTGCATGTCACATAATAGTATGTAAAACTCAGATGTAAAAGGCAATAAGGCAACGATGACGCAATAACGACGTCACTTCCGTTCGCAAAAATGCGTGTTATCTTTAAGCCGGTTAAGTTTTCTGACGTTCGAACAATTTGTACCTAATATGGAAAGTAAAAATCATTTTACTTCAAAACTGATACATGAACTCTTAATTAGTAATCAAGTTACAATTAAGAGTTCTTGTATATTTAAGATTAATTAAAAGTACCTGGGTAACCGAGCGTTGTTTGGAGTTAAACTGATAAATTCTAAAAAATTTCATTTATCACAAAAATATTAATCTGACCGGGATTCGAACCCACCAGATTTCGAATTTTTGAACAAGACAAAAATTATAATACGAATGCATACTAGATCGATTTTTGATCGTTAAAAAAACTCCCCGCTTACTAAAAATCATGGTAATACTTGGAGCCGTTTTCGAGAAACCGTTTATATATATTGTAACAAAATCTTGGAGCATAAACCGAAATGATGTCCCAAAACAACTTTCAAAAAATACTACAAGCATGTCTCTATTTGCAATATACTATTTTTTACAATTTTATCTCTTCTCTAGTCTCTAAATCTCTATATATTTTAATTTAAAGTCCCCCACCACGTATGTCTGTATGTTCGCTATAATCTCAAAAATTACAAAACGGATTTTCGTGCAGTTTTCGTTTATCGACAGAGTGTTTCCTTAGGGAGGTTTAGATGCATAATTTGCTAATGTTTTGTGAAGATGGATTGATCTATGAGGATAATTGTTGAAGGTGTCGGAAAAAATCAAGATGTCGAATGTCGATGCTTTTATCGAAAACGTTGCTTAATCCTTTTAGTCCTCCTTCGTTTCCCTTTTATAGGTCTACAAGAAAATCCGCAATAACATGCGTCTATATATATAATATATAATAAGAATATCTTATTATACCTTTTCATTTACATTTACATTCTGAATAAAACTTATCCCAAATAATGTGGTTTTTTCAAAAGATTTTTAGACGGATACAATATTAATCAATTATCAAATTAAATACGTTAGTCACTTATTAGTATGGATATAGTATTTAATTCACATTATAATAGCTCTTTTCAACATTCATTTTTAAATGAAATCTTTTTTTACTTACATATTTAAAAAGTACGCTCGAGAAAAACTAATTTAATCTCGCGCACGATCCATCGCGCCGCAAGTTGAAACGATGTGACGAAGCAACGGACGGGTCTATTACTACATAATATAATATTGTAGTAAGCGGGCAAAAGCTAGTTATATTATAATATATTATATTATAAAGCAGTAAGCATTGAGGTGCTTATTAGGGATAATTTAGAAACCTTTTGTGATTTTACTAACAATACCCTTTTATCGTTGACATAATAAAAGTATTTCAAGCAGTACGGAACCAGGGTGTATAAAATTTATTATTCTATTTAGTCTACACGCGCCACTTATCTAGCTTGTTGTTCCTGCTTAAACTTTCAAGCTTTATTTTTGCTTTATAAGCTTTTAAAAATGGGGTTTTATTTAAGTTTCTCATCTGAAGAGTATCTACTTTAAACTTTGTTGACAACCTTTTTTTTAAATACATACTTTAATCAAGCTCCTTATTACATCGGAGTATTGTTTCAAATCATGATTTTGTACAATTTTTATCAAAAAGGCCAAGAACATAATATTTTGAAAATCACAGGTCGACTTTTTAGTCTAATAATCAATAAAAACCAGAACCAAAAAAAGGTGATTTTTCACCTTTTTTTGGTTCTGGTTTTTATTGATTATTTTCGGATTGTTTATATCGAAAAATACCCATAACTCTATTCATATTTTAAAAGTATGATTTTGTTAGTTACACGTAACTTTGGGTATATTTGATATGGATATTTCATATTTTATATTTATATTCCATATTTCATATGGCGCTTAAACAGAAAGACAAATCAAAACAAAAAAAAAATCTCTTGCATATTTTAAGAGCATTAAATGAGCACTAAATAGTAACTAATTGGCTTTAGAGTCGGGTCATCCTGATTTAGGCTTTTAGACATACCTACCGCTAATATATATATATTATATACCTACTTCTAAGCGCTAGCTTGATGAAAAGGTAGCAGTTTTTGCTGCAAATCTTACAGAGCACAAAATTTGCGAATAAATTAGCACTCAATTAGCACTAAATGTAAATACAAAATGATAAGTGATTTTGATAATTTTTTACGCTAGCTTTATAGACTTTATGTTTGGTTCGAAGTATTGCTTGCTTGAAATGAACCCTTCTTTGGCCTATTTTTAATACATTTTAGACGTATTGCATAAAATTCAACAAAATTCGATTGTGACTAGATATATATTAATTGAAATTAAATGATTACTTTTGTGTTTATAATTAATAATTTACGAACAAAAATCAAATGTTACTAAAGAAGAAACGCCAGTTCTGATCTAAAAAGCCTGAAATTAACACCTACACGGATGGGCGCATCAATATACGCAAACTGCCGCAAAATTGCACATCAATAATGCTTTCTTGAGCAGTTGCATCGGATCTGAAATTTTTGTTATAGGAAACAGGATGAGTAGGTAAAAAGCTACCTAGGTGCTTGAAAACACAGCCGAAATGATTGAATTTAATTTTTCTGTGAGCAAAATGCTCATATCGCGGCTCTTCGTGGTAGAACCAGAACTGCATTCATTTACTTTGATCAGCTAAAAAACTGAGCGGAGCCGAGAATAAACTTTAAACCACCAAACGACGTGAAAAGTCTGTCCCACAAAAAGATCAAAATAAACACCGTGGAAAATTTGTTTTTCAATTTAGCGATGTACTCACTCGAGCATGCTGATGAGACCTCGGCGGAGCCCATTGTCCCCCGGCTGCGAGCCAAGCGCACAATAGAGGTACCGGGCGCACTGCACAGGATCATAACGGAGCATCTGACCCCATCTCACCCTCGGCATCTGCACAGAACGAGCCAAATTATTATCACACACTCAAAATGAACTACACTCGCGGTATCACATAATAAGCGAGACTATTCCGAAATAAACTTTTCATTTTCCTTTTATTAAAGTAACATTGTAGTTTTGATACAGTAATGAAAAATGCTTTTGGGCATACGTTTATACGAGCTAGGTTTTTGTGTTGTGTTATTACTTGATGTTTTCTTTTACCTATGCCAGCTCGTACACGGGGAAATGGATGTTCATTAAAAGCATTTCCGACCTCTGATGGACTAAAACAGTTTTAAGCCATGACCTAACTATTTTAAATACTGATAACAAATGGATGACGAAGTCATCTAAAAATTATTTTGATTTTCACATGATGGGTGCTCCTAGAATCTCAATTCTCATTGACATGGAAAGACAAGTAGATACATACGTTGCCTCATCTTGTTTGGGAATTCCTTTACAAGTTATCTCATTTTGCGAAAATACCTTTAATATTAGGCAAATTTTATACCCAGGAAATGTTTGTACGAAAGATTCATCTATTAATGTATCGGAGCGTAGAAATTCCACTATATTTGATCATACTACACTCGAATTTGACTTTTTTCTTTTATTTCAAACGTCCTAAGCTACGGAAAAAGGCAAATTAAAATACGAAAAAAGTGGACTGATATCCTGATAAAGCTCCTGATTTCTTTTGACAGACCGAGATAATCGACAGCAAAATCCGTGATAAATAAAAGCCAGTTTATTATTTAACGTAAAGAAAGATCTTCGCTTACTGTGGGTAGGTTGCTTCGTTATTTTATTTATTTTCGTGTTTAATGTGAATAGTATAGACTTTTTAACATCATCACAACTCAATATTGACCCTCAGCGTCAGCTCAAACGGAGCGGCGTCGCGTCGCGTTATATGCAGAGCGGTCTAGTTTGACATTCGAACTCTTGCAATATCTTATTATACATTTCAATTTTGAATCGCTATTTTAAAAATTCAGTGTCGCGTTGCATATTGCCTCTCATGAACTGACCCTAAATGTCAGATGATGATGCCATTAAAGGCGTTACAAACAAGATGCCTGGATATATTTCATATGACAGTACGAGACTATATAGCAAGCGATAATATATTTTTATCTTAACATGAAATACTATAGTATCTTCGCCGTCTATGATACCCCTTACGCTGCCATTGTTGCGATCGAAAAGCTGAAATGGGTTTACTTTAAAAAGGAAACGCACTTTATCCTATAAGCAGAGACAAGAAAATAATATGATTTATATTCCACGTGTATGCGTAAAAATGGAGCGGTTGTAAAAAACAAATTATCGTTGAAACCCTTTTATCCGGAAAGAACGTGACAGGATAGGGTCGAACAGCCCGACTTGATGACCCATCAGATAGCTTACAGCAGACCATAAATTGTGACCCTATCTACTACTAGATAGGAATGGAAATCGCCACTATATGTAAGGAAATGCTTTAACAAAGTCACTTGGTAACAAAGACATGGTTATGTTATCCCACAGACGTTTTTAATAATGTTATGTGCATAGAGATGTGAAACTACGCCCGAAATTAATAACGTATCTAAAATCATAGATTTACCTCAATCTTAGATTCTCAAACAAAAATTTACGTAAATTGAATCCTAGGATCGTTGACATGTATTGAAATCTTGATCTCAGATAGCTAAAATGAAAATAAGATTGATTATTAATTTCGGGCGTTGTTTGGTAAAGCTTTAAATTATACTAGATTTTATCCGCGGCTCCTCCTGCGTAAATACAGGAACGGGAATAGTGAAAAAGCGGCCTATGTATTATTCTAGAGCTTAAAGTACCTTAAAAATTTTCATCAAAATCCGTTCAGTAGTTTTTGCCTGAAAGATCTTATCCATAAACCCATCTTCACAAACTTTCACTTTTATATTAGTAGCATATTCATGTATATTACGTCGGGAATCTACTAATGTATGGCGTTACAATTATGCTAAAATTATTGATACGACCCTCAGGATAACAGTCGGGTCTAAAATGAGAGGATATTTTATATGCCACTATACTAAGTCTAATATGATAATGGATTTATGTTTTGGAGATAAGCCAAGGTCCCTTCAAATGAAACCATTCCAACCATAGGGAATTACGCCTGCTCCATTTTAAACTAAAGTAAGTAAATGTCTTTTGCAGTATATTATATTAAATATAGTTATATATTATTTTTGAGGTAGTTAAAATGGTAATACATTTATCACTTTTATGTGTTTCCAAAATAAAAGAGTTTGTTGATTGGTTACTGGAGATACTCGTAGTAGCAAACAAAGGAAAATAACTGTAATAAATTTTGCTCACAACTGTTAACTGTACCAACTAACAATTCGAGTTTAGTTACTGTACTTACGAATGTAAATATAATCACGACTACAAAGTAAATTTGGTTAATTTTGTTAAAGAAGTTAATATCTATGGACGCTATCACACCACGTCCATCTGGTCCCGCTGTAAGTTATCGAAAAACTTGTGTTACGGGTACCACACAACGGAAATATACTTATGCTTATATTTAAGATTTTTATAACTAATTAAATAAAATGTTAAAAGCTAAAATTAACTAAAATCTATTTAAAATATTTACAAACTATAAAAGTAGGTAAGTACTAAACAAAAAATAACTAATCCAAAACTTAAAATGCTACAAAACAAAGAAATCTCCCAGGTCGTCCCCACCAGGCAGAGTACCTAGAAGACTCAAAGAGTTTCCTCGCTGGATTGCGATACTTATTCTCTGGGCCAGGTAGGTGCCGGCTCTGCGGTCTCGGGTGGCCTCAATGAGTTTTTGGAGATTTCTCTGAAAAGTTTGTGCGCACCCAGACCCCACGTACCTAGGGTTTCAACCTCAAACGGTTCAAATATATTTTTTTTTTATAATCATATTTGCGCCGCTTGAGGTTTTCCGCCTGATTGGCGGCCGCACCTGCAGAACTCGAGGTGCCCGGGACATGGGACGGAGCAAGTGTATCGACGCAAGTAGCGTCCCATACAAGAGCCCGTCCCACTCTCCAAGGGACCAGGGACATACCGTCTGATCTCTTGCCATCGTCGCGCGCCAAACCAGAGGGTTCCAGCACAGCTGGCACTCCGGCGGTGACAAGAGCCCGACGGATGAGATCGTTCAGGCAGTGATGTCGGGAGATGCGGCCGGCGCTTCGTTGACAGGAAAGCCCGTGGTGTCTGAGGCTGTCCACGTTTGCAACACAAACACAGCGATGGGGGACGACGTGGGGGTTGCCAAGATGCAGGGAAGTGGCTAACCGGAAAGCTGTTCGATCCAGCAATGTGCCCGTATTGGGTGACGGTAATGCTTGTAGCCAAAGGCCCGACTCCCACTTCTCCGCAGCTAAGAGCTGAGCCTGCTCCACAGGACTGGAGGACGGACGTATTAAGAAGATTATTCCATACCAGTCTGCAGAGTGGCTCGTCCCAGAGCCTTTGGGAAAAAGTAGTATCAGGCAATTCGCTACAAGCACTAGTTGCGCTCCAGGCGTCCTTGGCCTCGTCCAGAAAGGGAACTGTATTGGAGTAGGATGGGTGATGTAGTATTTTGGAGATAAGACTGTGGTTCGCGTGGACTGAGGACAAGAAGGCCGGAAGCGATATGTCAGAGGGCTTTCGAACACCCAGGCCACCGAACCTAACTGGAAGCGTTGCCTGAGTCCATGCGCAGTCATCGAAATTTGTATTCAAAATAGTGGAGAGCTTTTGTCTTATGGTATCATCCAACTGTTTGAGAAGTTGAGGGAACTTCCACAGTTGACAACAACGTAAGACATATGTCAATTTAGGTTCGAAAATGCAAAAACGGATTAGGGTAAAGGCCATGTGACAGTTAATTTGGAGAAGGCGGTCTAAAGTTTCATTAAAATTTTGTAATTTGTTATCTATGAAGTCCGGGAGAGATTCGTCTAAAATAGGTGAGCCCAAAAGGAAGAGCGAATCCTTGGCAATGACAGACAGTTGTGGAGCTATTTCTTTAAAGCTGGATATAATCGCGTTTCTATCCCCACAACTGTCTGGCACAAAAAGTTCGCACTTACCTAGGTTCAGCTGCAGACCTATTTTTTCGAACTCGCGGAAAGATTTTTATTATACAATCACATATTAAATACACATCGATGACCCAGGAACACAAATCTTTTCGGTCCCTGGCGGGATTCGAACCCGCGACCTCCGGCTTGAGCACCGCACTGACCACTGAGCTACAGAGGTCGTCATACTAATATATAATAAAATACTCTGAGCTATTAGAAAACCAAACTTGAACCAAATTCTTGGAATTGGTTGAACGATCTTCCTACCTTCCCCAGGCAACTCAGGGGACCATAAGCAGTGGAATGGGGAATATGCATTATTTTTATTGGCTTTTAGGAAAGTACATAATAAGCCAGAATATTGTCTTTACAATACCATATCTACGATCAACCGCTGACGAAATAGAGCCATCACAAACGCTCTTTACAAATTATGCACGAGTGACGTCACAGCTGTTGAAAATGTATGAAGATAAATACAATATTTATTTTAGTAGCTTAAATACTGCGTTTATGTATATCATTGTCGTAACAAAAAATAACATAAATTAAGGATTTGAACAGTAATTTTCGTTTTTCAATCATAGCAAAAAATAGTCGTTTTTTTCAGTCTTTTTAGTCCTGTAACGGACGAATCGAACGGGGATAGGCTGATGATGATGAACTGATTACAGCTGTGTCTGTACTTTTTGCATTTTTCAGTCCAATTGCGCAGATTTAAAACATAGTTCTCCACATTCCACACAAACCGAGGGTCCGAACACACAATACCTACAGCTCCAAAGAGGTAAAAATATATCGCAAAGGGATTACCTGTCTCTCTCGACTGTCAGTTTCCCTCTTGAACAGTAATTTTAACACCTTAGACGCGGTCAGCGCCTGGTAGTCTTTGACTAGAATATGCACGGAGTAAAGTACCGCAGCTAGAGCGCCCAGGACCAATATTAATCTGGAATCCAATAATGGTTATATCATAAACTATAATGTTATTAATTTCCAGTTAGTAACCCCCTATTTTTATACATTGTATAAAAAATAGGGGGTTTTCCGCTTTTTTTCTAAAATAAAAGTGTCTAGCCTCAGTTATTTCTTATAACATCAGCTGTCTGCCAGTGAAGGTCTCGTCAAATTCAGTCCAACCCAAGCAGCCGGAAGCCAGTACAAACAGACAGACAGACATTAAATCCTGGACTGTGTAAAATATTTTAAAAAAGATACAATATCGACTGTTTGATTGCCACCTAAAACGTTATTACAAAAAATAAAAAAAATAAATCATTCTGCTAATTTTTATCACCTAACCAAATAATTTGTTTAGGCTTGAGCTGGGCTTATTTATTTTTGGTATGTTTATATTTGAAATCCTTTGCTTTAAATAACTCTTGAAATACTTTATTGATTACATACCTTTTTCTGGTAATATATTGTTGGGTTTCTTTTGGAATGCGTGCGGTGCGAGCCGTAAGGGATTAAGGCTGGGACTATATTTTCCAGAATCCGTAAGGCCGAGGAAAATTCAGAGCATTGAAAATATAACTCTGCGCTAATAAAATGGAGCTGAAAGTATGTCATATATGCTCGACACTCAACGCTCCCATTTTCAACTCTATTGTACTCGTATTAGCGCAGAATTTTATTTTCAGTGCTCTGAATTTTCCCGGGATCGCCGGATTCCGGATCATTATATTATAGTCCCAGCCTAAGTTGTTTCCCAACCATCACAAACCTTAAAGTAACGGTCAAATACGTCTTAATTTAAACTTTAGTAATAAATTTCAACTTGATGTAAATATCTTCCGTGACAAGAACATGCATTTAATCAATTACAAGTTAAATAAGTTAATTAAATAATTTCTTAAAAATAACTTCTGATTTGGTTCTGTTACAAAATTGGCGTGACACTCTAGAACACACATATTCAGTTTTCATTATAATTCCTTAGGAGATTCTATTAATAAGCTGTAACTTTTTTCTATGTGACCATAATACGCACTTTTTTTTGTTAGGTAAAATTAATTTTGTTAGTCAAAAAAAAAATTTACCTCACTCCCATTACGCTGGAAACCACACGCGTATTACATAATACGTACACTTTCTTGTTTACTTAATATTAAAATGAACCTCGGTACATATCCTGCTAACCAACAAGAACTTTTATTATAATGCGGCCAGTTTGAAAACACCAGCTTTCGTCGCGACTACAAAACGGCGAACGTACTTTTAAAGCCGGTCGTATTACTTTCAACATTTACAACAAGAAAGTGGACGGAGTTATTACCTTAACAAGTTTCTCATTCGATTCCGCTTAAGATTATGCAAGTCAAAGAGCCCAGGTCCTCTTAAAGTTTTCCTTACCGGAGATTTATTCATGACTCATCTTAGAAATAATATCATCATAGCCCAGATTTGCTCTTACAAGATGAGATAAAATTATACAATTTTTGAACAGTTTAAGTTTACCACCTTACATTTTTTGTCATAAAATCAATTTTTAAGTGAATGTCTAGCGTAATAACGTTCAATTAATTCAATATAATATATTAATTAGACAATACTCAATATTAATATTACACAGTAACATTCTTACTTACAATATTTTTGTATAGATAAATTTTATTATGTTGGCATGTTCGCCCTCGCACCCACAAGATTTGACAACTCTACACGATTTTCAGCTCTATTGCGTTAACGCAGAATTCTATTTACAGTGCAGATTTTTCTGTCGCGATCACTAAAAAACGCTAGTGGGAACGTACTGTCATGCAATTTCACTATACAATATGATAAATGTTTTGTCATGGTTGTAACAATATTTTGCCGGAACCAATTTTTCAGAAGACATTTTATATGCAAACCTTCACATAAAAAGTATCGATTTGACACGTGACCGTCATTAACAGATTTTTTTTATCACGTTGTATTTGTAAACAGAACTCTAAGCCGAGCAAAAACAAAAAATATTTGTCTCCTTCATACCCAAAAGCTTATATTATGTGCGCGAAAGTGTGACAGAGTGTGTGTGCGATAAACACAAACGTAACTATCTATGTGTAGACGTGCCAACAAAACTATATTTACCTATACTGCATTTGTTAATGTTGTTCTAAACATAAATATTACATAAATGTGAAATATTAGTCTGTTAACATAAGGTTCTATAAATGTTCAAATTAAAAGTTTGGAGCACACCGAAACAAAATTTTGAACATTTCGAAACGAGAGCTCTCAAAAACGCAAACTTCCTGTAACTATTGGAAGCCTCAGTAAAACATCGAAAACATTCTAAATAAATCCGAATCACGAAGAACACATTCTATAAATCATTATAATAATCCAGCACTAACCTCCCGCAGCGACACCTATGACCTATGTCCTTAGTCCTATAACATCTTTGATGAAGCTTCGGCTGTTATCTAGGTACCTACAATCGGGTGTTTCGAGAGACACAGGACATGTTTTGTAAGAATAATATACTATACATGGTGTTTTTTCAGGCAGTGTCCAAACTTTCAGGAGTGAATAAACTCTTGTCACAGTATACAAAAAAAATCAGCTGTTTCATACAAAAGGGCATATGTAGCATTTTGTAGGAAACCACTGATTTTTTTTGTATACTGTGACAAGAGTATATTCACTCCTGAAAGTTTGGACACTGACTCAAAATCACCTGTATATTATACAAAAGCTCAAGTATTTGAAAGATGTAAAATTTCAAAAAATTATGAATTTAGGACACCCTTTTTTAGGGCGACGGGACGCCGCGCTACGCACCGCACGCCGTTGTACGCTCCAATCACGCTCAATGTCATAGGCGCCAACAGGGGTCAATAAGAAGACAATTATATGTAACTAGCATTTGCCCGCGGCTTAGCCCGCGTAAAATTGGGTTTTAAACGCTTTAAAATCTTTATAATAATATAAATACTCTAAAAACTTTCATCCCCTATTTTACCCTCCTAGGGGCTGAATATTAGAATACGCTGAAATACGTAACTCATTACTTTTTCCGTACTCAATTCGTGTGAGATATCATGCAAATAAATGTCCAGTGAATAAAAATCCCCTATTTCATTTATAAAAATTCTGAATCGATATATATATATATATATATATATATAACCTTTTTTAAAATTTAATTTAATTTCAGAAACAATTAGGATTTTTTCTAAATTCCACCCCCAAAGGGGTAAAATAGGGGATTTTTATTGAACGTGAGATTTTGCACCAAAATGTAACTCCTCAGTCTTCAAAGATACGCGTTTGGAAATTTCGACATTGTTTAAAGAACTGCAAGCATTTAACTACAGTAATGATCATCATCATCGTATATACAATACCTAATAACTTGGCGCGTATTCAATTAACCATTCGATAGTTTACTTTAAAAGTTCTTAAAATGTGTTAGTAATAATAATATAAAAAATATTACTAAAAAGAGGATAATTATTATTTTAAAAACAAAAAATTAAACAGACTACCAAAGTAAAAATACACATAAAAGTATAAAACAAATCTTATTTCCTAAATAATTCCCTTTTACCCCACCACACAAGTCTTTAGAAGGTCGGGGCACTACATGCTTTTTACTTTCCTCACGATGTTTTCATTCACCTTTGGATCGTCCCAAAGCGTGAGGCTCCATTATAAAAAATTATAAAAAATCTATGACAAAAAATGACGCTTCGTCGACGCAGTGCAACGCACTAATGGATCTTTGATGTAGGTAACTGAGAAATCAGAAAAGTGAAAATTGATAGAAGTTAACACGGAACTGTAACTAAAAACTAGGAGAAGAGAGATTCTACTGAAAACTTGAAGAACACACAACTTGAATTAAGAAATTGAAACGCTTTAGATATTTTCTTGAAACAAGTTACATTTGGTAGGTACATTTTCTCTTCCTAGTTCCACAACATTAACATAGATAAAGTTATGTATCAACGTGATGTTATCAATTACATCTATTATACCTTTATGCTGCTTATCAAAAAATTTGTACGTATTATTATTATTTATTATTAATAGTAATAGGCTAGTTTTATCTATCAAAATCAAATGATATAAATTTGTTATTTAAATAGTTTCTATCATAAGAAATACGAATACAACACTATTTTGTTATAGAAATATGCGATTTATTTATAATTTGGAAAAAAAAACTGTAGTTTTATTATCTGTATGTCACTTGACCATAAACGCCAACCGCCATAATATTTATCTTGTAAGTGACGTCATAAGAACATAAATCGAATAAACAACAGCGAAAGTAAAATCTAAAGTTGATGCACTCACTACACACGCACATATGACATTAATTATTTGTTTCTGTTCATATTATGACGTCACGATAATGGTGGCTGTCGTTTTGGCGCAAACATTCCGGGAAATAAAAATACCAGTTGAATGTCGAATCGATATGAACCTTATAAAATATATTTGAAAAAAAATGTACAATAGCTAGGCTATTGTATAAAATGTACAATAGGTATTCAAACAAACAAATCCTCCGCAAAACCGGGCGCTGTACTGGGATTTGTATGCAATTTTTTTCCGCAGTAAAGTGAAAATGATATACGTGCACCTTTTTCATTTAAATGTGCAATTCATATTAACTAAGTGATCAAAACGTTAATAATATTTAAGTAATATTGTAAAAACAATTTGTAATTATTACTCAATTACATTTACATCTTATGTACATACAATAATGACATAATACTTGAGGTAAAGTGACCGATCATACCAGATGGAAGCAAGTTGTTACCTAATGTATTTATATCTGAAGATATACATCTCGAAAATAAAAGTGAGTACATATGTACATATAACGAAATACGGCAAATCTTACTTTAGCCCGCAGCTTCATTAGCGTGGAAAGACATAGTTTCTAGGGTTCCGTAATACTCAAGGAACCGCTATAGTTTCACTCTATCCGTCCATCTGTCTGTGTCTGTCTGTCCGCCCTTCTAGCTTCTGTAATCTATATAAATAAAAATGAATTATCGAAATATTTTGTACGCGCATAACTTCCAAACGACTGCACCGAATTGGATAAATTCTTCTATATGTTCGTTATTGTCAGGAGAAGGTTTGTATGAAAAAAAAAAATTAAAAATGTTTAAAGAATGAAGCTAATTGAAGACAAAAAAATATGGCGGTACGAAGCTCGCCGGCTCAGCTAGTTATGAATTTAAATGGATGAAATTTGGTATAGTTGTAATATTGTGTATATATCTGATAATAATTTTCCATTTCAGAGTTGCATCTCCATAGGTACATGTGAAGGGGACATGAAAAATATTTTTACAAAGTCAACCATTTTCAAGTAATCGGCCTCCAAAACCATTTAGAAATTGATTTTGATAAAAAAAGGGTTTATAAGTTGGTATTTCTAAAATATAAGAGACAGAATTTTATAAGTTTCCATGCTTATAGGTCAAGATAAAAACTTTTTACGAAATTTATTTTAAGCGAAATCGGACAATAACTTTTGAAGTAATTCAAAGAAAACCTATTGCGCGTGGCCTATGACATGTCCTGACATGCTTTTGGTTAGGTTATTTTTTAAACCGAAAGCAAGTCAAAGTTAAGCTCTGACGTCACTGCGACCCAAGTCGATCTATTAAGTTGAGACATAGCTTAATATGTTAAATCGAAAGCTATATAGCTCATTTAGATACTTTTATTATAAAAATGAAAAATTTGTTTGTTTTATATTATATTATGTTTTAAATTGTAAACTTAATATAATATATATTACTTAATATAACAAAAGTCAAAAGTACACAAGAACATAGAGAGCCATGCATCATATTCGCAAGGTGTGCAGTCGTAAACAAAATCATTTACTTTATACAATAAGCTTTAGTACAAATACGATTTTAGACTACTTTTTTAAATTTATGTATTTATTTTACAATTAATATTTAGGTAAAAAATGGGAATGGCACTAACGGAAAACAGCTGCTGGCCCATAGTTTTATGAGCAAAGCCCAGTCTTGATTTACTTGAGCATTTCATTGGGACCAACTAGAGGGTAGGCACTATATGCCAAAATTTTGCCACGTTTACTTTTGTAAGGCAAACAAATTACCTAAATAGAAAGACAAACATTTATACTTAGTTGTACCACGGAGAAAATCACGTTTCTGGTTATGTGCAGTTGAACAATGTTATAAAATTACAAAACCACACGTTGCATAATAATCTTGTTTGCACCAAATGTGGTTATGCTAGTGTCGTATGCTCGTACTGTGCATTGAGGACCTTTTGAACTGAATCCTCATTAATACTTGTTTTCTTATGACCACAAGTACAGTCAAACGTGTGCAAAACACGATTGGACATTACCTTGGCAATAAGGGTCAATTCACACCGTGACGATATGCGAAGCTACACGTTTCATTTAAACAGGGCGGTGCAACCTGCGGCCCAATTCTCGTATTTAACTTAGACTTTCAACTTCCAATCAATTCATTATAAATTAATCGTCCTGTCATCATAAATGAACCGAAAGTCGGTATTCTAATATACTATTTTAGTACAATTAAAATCCCAACACAGTCATTTTTAAATTACATTGACTACAATTCATAATTGGGCATTTACCTACATGTAAAAATTTAGTTTTTACATGTAGTAAATAAATTAAGAAATAATAATAATTGTATGCTTAGTTTTATAATTATATGCATTTCGAAGTCACAAAAAAGTTGAAATATTTTTTTAAAACAAAGTGTATAAAACCTACATAATTAGTTTACTTACTTACATCAAATACAATAAGATTTACTATGTTATGTATCAACATAAACGCGCAAAATCACTAGTTATCAGAAATTTTGTGCATATGGCCATACATTTCGTAGCAACATTACTATCGTGTGTATTACCTACTAGTACGACATTTAAATGGGGCGTTTTCACGAGACTCACAAAAGTGCTTCAAACAATCCGCAATGTCTTTGAATTTTTTTTTTATATCTCTTCTGTTATAAACTTCTTTCTCTTCTTATTTTTCAGAGAACTATTCATTTATGTAATAAAAAAAAATACAGGAAAATACCGTATAAAGCTAGTGCAAGGACAGCTGCTGTTACTTGACGTTTGTAAGATCCAGTGTTGCCAATTGTCAGTTTTATTGATGGCGTGCACAATGACTTGAATCATTATTATTTATTTTAATTTTTAATAATATTGCAATTAAATGATGTATTCGGTTTTATAAGTTTTTTTAGTATACAAGTTATAACGTACCGAACGGTACTTTTATTTTGATTTTGACATGCAAAAAAGTGATTTGTGTGTAAAGTATATTTTATGATATGACATCCCCACATGTGAAAGTGAAAAAAAAAATCCGGTTGGCGGTTCGGTTCGGGTCAAATTTATATAAATTAAGAGAATAATGTTTAGAAAGTGAATAAGTGGTTCGGTCAATCTACAGTCAGGCTTCGATACAATAATAATCGCATCGCGGTAAATTTCGTCATTTGACGTTTGTTTGGCATTTAAGAGAATACCATTTTGCTGTTTGATATTATCCAGATTGTATCGAAGCTGTATTATTGTTAGATTGAAATAGCAGAATCGACCTTCTGGCATTCGAACTTTTACAATGGAACGTGTATCTTCTTGTGTAATAAATAATTAATAAATAATTTCAATTCTGAAATCTTAATCTTAATCTTAATCAATCTTAACCCGGCGAGCGCAAGGTTAATATGTGTTACATCGAGCGTAAGGTGGGTGCAGCACATCCATGTAGCGGACTAGACATTTTAATGTATTCATAATATTTTATTTATATTTTTATTTACTAAATTTGATTTTTTATTAAATAAGAACAGATTGAGAGGAAGAAATAAGGCAAACGATTAATATTTTGTAGTCTTTGCTTACGAAAATAAAGGAAAGCATAGTTTTTTATTTAACCATAGCGTAACACATAGAGTTGTTATTTATTAAAAAAGTAAACGTAGAAAAAAAAAACGAAACCTTGTAGTTGAGTAAATTTGGAAACAAATGATATCTAAACTCATTCGATAACCCTATCTATCTCATTGTTCAAAATCACCTTCTCTGGGCAACATCAATTTCGAAGTCACAACAGGAATCATCACAAGAATTATCATTATCAGCTGATTTGAAAAGACTTAATAATCTTCTTCTTTCTTCGTATGATCTGTTAACAATTTAACTAAAATATATATAAAAAAACTAAAATATAACAAATATAAGCCAAAAAATTTTTACCTCGAATTTGTAACACGAAGCGTAAGGTGGGTGTAACACACCCAGGCGCAATATGAACTCCTTCTGAACACCTCACCAGGTGGCGGACAACTTCGACGTGAAACGCAATGCTTACTTCCCCCCCCCCCCCCCCCGCAGCTACTCAGATTCTCAGACACACAACTCATTTTGACATACGAAATAAAAAATATCGAACGATTTATGTGTACGAACGGGTGTATTACACCCAAGCTTGCGCTCGCCGGGTTAAAAATTCAGCGCTATATCGCGTATCGTTTTGTTTCGGTGTGAATTGATCCTAAATAACTGATGTTTTTAAATATTTTACATGCACCTGGTAAAAGAAAATTTTCATAGACAAAAGAATTCACGCTTTACAAAGAAGGTACATTTTAAAATAACATTTATAACTTTATAGTAGTTCAGAACTTTGGCTACGATTGTAAAAGTTGAAGCCAAGGAGTGTGCCAATATAGTGGCACATAGATATATGTAGTTTACACAGTTTCTGGACATGTTCCACGAAAATATGGAACGCTACCTATATATAATTTTTACATACGTATTGTAGTTTATTGAACCTTCGTACTATTATAATATTATTATAAAATATTATAATAGATCTTAGTTATAAGTAGTAGTTATAATAATTATATTCTTAAGATACTAAAAAATACTATAAATTGATAGATTCAGAGAAAGATTAATTATAATTGTATTAAATTTTATATTACATTCAACAAACAATTCAAGCATTATATTAAAAGGAAAACTGGATAAGCCTAACGAAAATTCCGTTCAAAGTAGTCGCGCCGTTTTTGTCGAGCCTAAAAATTGATGATGAAAGTTTACATTGAAAAGCTAGAATTTTTATTACTTTTCATTTTTAATTAAGAATTATGCGTCGAAAAAAATAAAACAAATATGTTTTGGAATGCTCATATCAAGCCTTTTAAACTTCTAACAGTTAAAATGGTTGAACCAGTATCTTCAACTTGAAATTTCGACCCTCCCTTGGACTTAAGACAATTTTTTTGTGATTTTAACAGAAATTTTGGAGTTTTTAGATTTTTTCTTGTATTTCTCAACAATAATTCTTTGAGAGTGTCGAAAAAGGTGTGCAATTTTTGTGGCAAAAACGGCCGTAGGTATCTTTTTCACGTTTACTTAAAAGTCAGATTTTTTACAGCATCAAGGAACTGTAGACGTGAGTATGAGTGATCTTATAAGAATGTCGTTTTTTCTCTTGAGGTACGGAACCCTTAAAAATTTGCTTAATTATTTAATTCGTCAATTATTAAATAATTAAATTTCATATCTGTGAAAGATCAGCTGTTTCATACAAAAGTTCCCTAGCACCTAATTATTACGAAACAGCTGTTTCATTTACAAGCGACACCTTGACGATGAAAGATAAAATTATTTGATCAATTCAAACTATCTCAAAGACTGAGTAGAACGAGAACTTTGAAATACTTACAACATATTTCGTTTCTTACAGAAAATGAAAACAAAATATTGAAGCTGCATCTGTAAATTACAAACAAATGGGGGAGACGACTTCGTGTAAAATATTTCGTTTAATTTATAAACTCAGAAACATTGAGGCATTACTACTTGGTAAACGTAAAAATTATATTTTATGTGTATTTAGTATTTAAATGCATCTAAAAAACAAAAAGTTTCAAACTTTTTCGCTTAGTTAGTAAAAAACCGATATCATTAGTTACACCTAACCACATAAACTACATCTTAAACAAAAATATTCATTATGATACGTATGAACTTAAACGAATAAATTTCGGAGATATTTAATATGTTCCTGGGCCCTTATATTTCATCCATTTGTACCTAACAGTGAAGTCACCGTTAGGGACGACTTTTAAATGGAGCGTTCTCACGAGATTTTAGAAGTTTTGTAAACAAATCGCTGTGCCTATGAAAATAATTATTTTAAGTACACTGTTTCTTCTTAGAAGTGACTCATATTTAAGAGCAGTATTCAGTCGTCTAGCCTATTGTGTACCTACGAAGTCGCATGAAATTTCATTTAATATTTACAAAGGATATCCATCCAACTTCTATCATTCAAGAGCCATCTTTGAGTTATTTTACAACATAATATAACATTTGATTGCTACGTACGTAAGCAATCTTGCGAAAGTAACTTTACTTGTTGGCATAGCACACTTAGCCACCATCCTATTATAATACCAGCACATAGATGGCGCTTTTGCGCCATCTGAATATAAAGAATATATATTTACAACCAATACAAGTTATATTTCAGCTATAATGTTGTATTTGATGTTTTAAAGAAAATTGCCCAAAATATGTTGTTTTGTTGTTTGCCGTCGAGTTGTATGCTTGCTTATATTTTATTCTTATCTTGTTTTAAATAAAAAAGGATTGCAATTTGAATGTCTCGCTAAAACTCGAGAACGGCTTGACCGATTTGGCTAATTTTTGTCTTAAAATAATCGTATCAGTTCAGGGAAGGTATAAACGGTGAGAAATTTTGGAAAAATTGCGGGGAAAATATTGACACTATATTTATATGTGCAACAGAACAACGGGACAGCAAGTATGTAATAAAAAATCCCCTTCGCTCATTAACTTTGAACATTGAAATCATTAAATCCTATTTTATTTACATGTAAATACAAACATGTACATTGTACAGTTATCAAAATTCTTCACAGGTCAATAATAATTTTACACGACGGCTAACGATGGCTAATGCGAGCGACATTTTCTAATACTTTAATTTTATTATAGGTAGAGGGCGCCTACAACACGTATACATGTTACTTTGTGTGCTATCTATGAATAATCATGATGTGCCACGTTAAAAATAAAATAAAATAAAAATAAAAAAACGTTTATTTGACTAATTAGGACACACACTACAAGTTATTGTACACATTACAATAAAAACACAACAAAATAATATTAAAATAAGATAAATAAATAGCATAAAATGGTTCTGCCAGAATCAGATGGTCGGTAGTGCAGTGTAATGCCTAATCATCAAAATGGAGTACCACTCAGGCGTACCACCACGGCGCAAACACCACAGTGCCTGGTATTATGTGCTTCCATCGGTACTGTCATTTGAGGGACAGAATAACACTCGGCAATAGCTGATAAATCGTACATAATATGCATAATTACATATAAACAAGATAAAACATTAAATATATTGTATACCATGGGACATGGTGTTACCGTGTGACTCATCACTTATTACTCACTGTTGCATACTTACACGTTACTGTTGCATATGTAATTATAAATAGTATGTAATGTCAATGTCATATTGTCTAATGTCACTTTGATGACTATGATTTTATTTTGAATACTTTAGTTTGCCAAAAGGTCCACTTGTATTGTGGACGTATCTGTGATAAGCATCTCTCTGATATGTACAATATAACACGTAAATAAAGAAGATTCAATATATCATTGGTAGACCCTAACATAAGAAGGACATGCAAGAACCAAGATGGCGGGCTCACAACAGTAACATAGATGCTTATATTATGTGACATGGCGCGCATAATCTTTCTTGTGTGGACGCCTCATTGTAGCAGTCGCGCTACCGCTGCACGTTTTCCATAAAATTTAAGTTTCGACACTTAAGTGTGTATATACTCGTATATATTTTATTGTAAACCTCTAGTGGGAAACCGCCGTCGAACGTTTCCTCTAAATCGTCAGGATATAAAAAATAGAAAATTGAAAATTTAAGGACTTAAGGCACATTCTTCAACTTTAAGCACATCAAGTAGAAATTATATTCATAAGATGAGACATTACATAATTTTTTTAAATTCTTTTCATTGTTAAAACACGTTTCATTGTAAGAGTTCGAATGTGCAGCATGTGTAGTGTATGGCTGTTGTCATATGAAACGTGTATCTTTTTGTGTAGTGAATAAAGTTCAATTTTGAATGGCAATCATAAAATGCAGCGTCGCGGTAGCGTTGCGTATCGTCGCGGTGTGACCCATACTGTACTTTGTATGATTTTTGTACTTAATTAGAAAATAAAGACAGTTTGTGAAAATAATGAATTATCAAACTTTATTAAAGCTATGTAATGTAATTTATACAAAACAAAACATCATAAGTTCTACATAATTAACAATAACTATCTATCTAAAATATTATTTATGAAATAATACACAGTACGCACATAAAACCTAGTCAAATCTTATTCTATTTTATTCACAAAATGAGGTAGGTACACATTATGCTTCCTACTATTATACAATCTTTCTGTAACATTTTATACTACAACTTCTGCGTCTTCTTCTACTTTGGTTATAACTGGTTTTTTCTGATTTTTATTCCCTGTAACACATAGAAAATATTATCTTTGTTATACCAATTCACATTTTACCATTTATAACTTAACTAACATATTTTGTTTCCCGTGGATAGAGCGCTTATATCGTATTCGAAAGATTGTAGATTCCATTCTTCTTCAGAACCAATGACACATTTTCTGGTCACGAGTACGGAAGCTCTTACGGTGAGGAAACGCGCACATGGTTTTCCCCAGATGGCTAACACGGTAGACAGCTTAACTAATATTAAAAACTTATTTTTGTCTAAAATAATACGATAACAATTTAATTTAATATATATTTCCAGTAGAAGGCCTAAATATATTCCGCTCTTACCTTATTCTCTTACGTTGTAAGATAATAATAATCAACCTTTCATTTATTTAATAATAATTTTTAACAAAAAAAAAACAGCCAAGAAAACAAAAATATTTTTAAAACTGTATTAAAAAAACTATCTTAAGAAAAGATCTCCTTTTCTTCCTTTTTTGATTATTTACCTAATCAATATTTTTATTTTTCAAAGTCGACACATGCCAGCACAAACATTCTCAGAAATTTATGTACATTTATAATATTATAATTTATGTTCACGGAAAAGTGGGCTGGTATAGTTTAGGAAGATTATGTAGAGATGTAATTAAATTTTTGATTAATCGAAAAGGTGATCTTATCTTAAGCTCTCTTTTTCGATTAATCAAATCTTAAGCTCTCATTACATTTTGAGTTTTTATTTTGTTATTGTAATACACAACTCAGCATTCAAATCTGTAAGTGAACAATAAATCATTTCTATTTTCCCACCCTTTTCTACGGTAGGATTTTTTCAAATTTATATGGGACAAACGTCTACATGAATGATGATGACGTATATAATTTTAGGAATAGCGAATGTTTAAAGATATCGAAATTGGTTTAAAAGACTAAAAGAAGTGCGGTGTATATCATCATATTAAAATGTTGTATGGTGTGATGATGGTGGTGATTATGATAATGATTATTGTACATGACGTAGTGGAATATGCTTGCAGTTCTTCTAACAGTGGCGAAATTTCCAAACGTGTATCTTTAAAGACGGAGGAGTTCTGCTCCGTACTTTTTGATCCAGTTTTAAAAATTCTTTACAAATTTACATCACTTTACCTGGGCATTATATAACTTCACTTCACTTTGTAATATAACTACTTTATATTTAAGTGTATATCAAAATATTTTTAAGTTTTAACCAATATTGTACTTACATACAATGGTACTGAAAAATACACCGGCGACATGGAACTTAAATGATATGTATACATAATAACTGTCATATGAATGAGATACATAGAATATGATATTCTTGAGGGTATTTTCCATACTGACATCGATAGAAACCAGTTTATTGGACCTGAAACAAAGTTGAATTGTTGAACATTATGAATTGATGAAATAACAATGAATTTTCTATGAAACCAATGTCCATTCGCGTTAAGTCGTCAGTGCAAATGTTAAAATGGCTTACTTCAACTGGTTAATTTTGACATTTGCATTGATAACTTACTGCAAAATTTAACCCGAATGGACTACAGTCTACAATGCTTAATTTTTATACTCCTTTACGTAAAGGGTTAAGTTAACCTCGTTTAATTACAACAATTTTTTCAGTCAGAGTGCTAAGTGTGAGCATAGTTTGGTAGCATATGCTTGGAATCCTTCAGAAAATATCAAAATCACTATATGTTTCCATATAAATTTTGAGGAGTTCCCTCGATTCCTCATATATCATCATCATCATCATCATCATCATCATCACTTTGGTGACAACGGGACCAACTTCGGATTGTACCTTCTACAGCAAAAAAGAATTTTGAATATTGGTCCACAGACGGCGGTGTTAGAGTTGAACATACAAAAAAAGAAATGACATGTGCAGAGTACCTACACGTGGCAGAAGTGACACATCATTCATTATTTAAAATCCAAAAATACTCTCATCGTGCCTGACGTTAACTCAACAACAACAGCCCGAAACTCAACAACGCAAAATCCAAGCGCCTACGTAAGTGCGTTACGCGTATCTGCCATTAGTATTCGAAATTACTCATATTATGTTATTTGTATTACACGACGAAAGGGCCGCTTTTTCTTGCCAGAAAAGGTTAAAGACAGCAACGTTGTGTAAGTTATCCGTTGTGTTAATATTTTTATTTGTTAGTGGAAATCTTGTTAGTTATTGGCTTTCGGCTTTTATCTAGACTTATTGTTTTCAGTTTTGTTATACTAAAAACTGTTGATTTTCGGAATTAATTAAGTATCATTATAAATCTCGTAATTGTGTCTGACGTGATTTATAATGATTACAGGAATCAATCATTTAATTATTATCATGATGGTTTTGCATAATTAGAGAAGTTAGAAGTTTGGAAAGCGAAACTATAAGAGTTCCTTGAGTACTACGAAACCCTAAAAATAACTTGTACTTGTCAAAATATCATAAAATTCAACTTGCATATAAACTAACTTTGTATTTATAAACTGACCAATGGAACCTTTGGACTTACCTATATAATATTATTATATGTATCAGAAATAATTTGAGACCTATCATCTCTTTTGACAAAATATTATTAAAAAGGATATAAGGCTTTTGATTTTCATAGCATTTTTCAAACTAAAGCCATCTTTGGGCTATTTTATAAAATTATATTTTACTGCTATGTAGCAATCTCACAGAAGAGTCTATTGGGTGAAGTACCAAAACTTATCAACATTTTGATTTTCACTCTAGCACATAGAGGACGCTTTGTTCCCTACGTTTCATGATGAATGGTAGTACGATAGAAGAATTAGAAAATACAACCAAGTTGTATTCCATACGGTACCTGGCGTTGCTAAAAGATGGTGCTAACGTTTCTGCTTGTTCAATAGCACAATTTTCAATTAAATAGAGGTCGTCCTGTGGATGAAATTCACCAATTAATTATAATTAACAAACAGTTATGAATTATCATTTTTAAGTTTAAAACTTGTAAGGGATTTTTAGCATTTTAGATAGAAACAAAATGTTGTGACAGATTGACAAATGTCAACTTGTAATAAAATTGTATCTATCAAATGCACGGTAATGTGTGTTAATAGTCTGAGGCGAGTAGTGTGTTGTTGTTATTTTTATTATTTTATGTATTCATTAAAAGTATTAGCTTTATGCACACCGCCCTCAACATAAATTTTAATTTTGCCAAATATCATACTCCTCCAGTTGCACAATTCTCGTAAAACTGTACTGAAAGTTTATGCTTCATGTATTAATATAAGTGCTTGGGTAACTGAGATTTGCTCGGAGCTCTAGTAGATGAAAAAAAAAAAGAATCACATAATTATTTTACCAGGGTTCGAACCCACCACTTTCAGAATTTTCGAACAACGCAAGAAATGACCAAACTGTCAGTCGGACTAACAATATTGGAGTCGATATTGTTGATATGTTGATGCACGACGAAAGAAAAAACATATATAACTTAAAAATGCGCAGTTTAACAGGGATAAGTCCTAGCTAGATCGATTTTTCTCCCTCAAAACTCCCTGCATACTAAATTTCATGTAAATAATAGCTCCCCACACTGATTTCAGTGACGGTGGCCGGTTTAATTGAAACCAGGCCAGCTACGCAGGAGTTATTTTATAGTGCCCAAGTGTGTGCGCAGTACACAAGAGCACTCTCTCTTCCTTTACTCTCGTAACCCAGTGGGACGAATAACCGACACGACTGGTGAGATATCAGGCGCAGGTCCGACTTTTTACATGCCCATCCGACGCATGGATCATCTTTCTTGTCAGACACTCAGGTGATCAGCCTGCATTGTCCTAACCAAACTTGGAAACAAGATTTATGTTGTTCCAATGCGGGAATCGAACCCACGACCTCCGAGTCGAGAGCCAAGCTCTAAACCACTAGACCACGGAGGCTGTTAAGGCATGTAAATACTTGCATCTTGCAGCCTTTACCGAGATTACGATTATATACACTGGCGGACACATAAACTGCATCATAGTGCAAGATAACTTTCAATGAAATATAATTACTAAAAGTGCAAACTATTTTGATTTCGTTCAATGATAATGCTAAGACTGGTTCTTAATCTGATAAAAAAATCAATTCATGTGTGTATAGGTCAACTTTACAAGCAAGCATTATCCTGCATCAGAATGAAGTTTTCGCCTATAAATCCGCTAAAAGGGTCTAAAACATGAGGGTCCAATATCTCTGTTATATAGCGATGTGATGTTAAACCATGGTTACCACGGCCATGTGTGTCTGCGTCAATAAACACAAGTACAGTTCGAGCATCCATCGATAAGCCGCCCCAAACCATACAAGACCCGCCTACAAATGGAACCCTCTCCTCAATGCAATTTGAGCATATCGCTCTCCTCGTCTACGCTAGAATAGTCTGCGACCATCAGCACCGTACAAACACTGTACAACAGCTAAGTGTTCACGAGCAAATCCTAGTCGAGCTTGCCTGTGAGCTGCAGACAATTTTGGTCCATTTGCGGGTCTGAAAGGTGTAATATCACGCTCTTTTAGCCTTCTTCTTATGGTTCGTGCACTAACTACTACGTCACGTACCTGGTGGAGCTCATTTTTAATGCTTATAGACGTTAAAAACCGATTTCGCAATGAAGTTGTCACAATAAACCTGTCGTCACGAGACGTTGTCACCCGAGTTCTTCCGGTCCCACGTCTTCTTTTGAATGAACCTGTCTCCATAAACCTTCTGTAAACTCGGGAAACCGTAGACTGTTTCACATTTAAATCTGCAGCAATTGTTCGTTAGTTAGGCCTTGCTGCACTAGAGCAACAATTTGTGCGGCTTTTTCGGACGATACGTCCATATTCGTGAGAGAAAAACGTGTTTAAAATGAAAACAGACTAGCAATTAAACAATTAGTAACGATAATTCAACATGTAACAAAACAAAAAAAAATAACCATCAATCACAATATTAACGTAACGAGTTAATCATTAGTAAATTGACAAGATTTCTTCTATAGAATATTTTCTTTCTTTTGTGACAGTACCATATTTAAATTTGATTTTGTTTTTGTGTTTATAAACCTACATACAATACAAACAACAATATATTATGTAAAAAGTTTGCATATTTCGTAATAAAATTTGATAGAATGTCTTCTTGCACTATGATGCAGTTTATGTGTCCGCCAGTGTATATACCTACAAGATTGTCTCGTTTAAAGTATAACACAATGATGACAATTTGAAAATGACCAAAACAATATAAAGTAGCTTAAGCAGTGGGAACTTAGAGCATCCAAGCAAAATATTGTTAATGCTCTAAGAGTGAGAATAATAACATTAGATATGAAATATTTTACTGGTCAATGGTGTGAATAGGGCAAAAAATTATAATTCGGAACTTTCACACCTAACTACATAATTAAACCAAGCGCGAGTGAGACTCGCCCACGTATGGTTACCGCACTATTAAACCAATATTCTACATGTTTACATAATATTATTTCGTTATTTTTGTTACCACGTAAGTCTTCCGAGTAAGCGCATTTTACAAGTTAAATACCTATCTATGTATATTATTTATGCATTTGTAGTTTTTCTTCAAAGTTCATGGACTACCGTCATGAATTTTTTAAGATTTTCCGAGCCAACCGCTTAGCTTTTAAAGGAAAACGGACGGACATGCGGAAACTATTAGGGTTTCGAGGCCTAAGCTACGGAACCCCAAAAATTACTGTTTTTTTTCAAATCCCTACAGTACCCAGCCTAAGGATTAAGAAGTAATTAGGGATCTCTAAATAGTAAATCCCTACCCTTACTTACCCAAACGTAGAGAATTACATCAGTAAATTATAATTAAAGAGCAATTATCTTTAATGGCCGCACTGTTGTTTGCACCCGATAAACGTAAGTTGAAAATAAAACTAACTACCTCTTTAAAGGATTAGGACCTTTTTTAGCCATTTGAAAAAAAACCTGCCAAGTCGCGTGTCAGGCCACGCATAGAATAAGGTTCCGCAGGTCAACTTATAATATATTATTCTTGTACGATGTTTTTTAAGTAAGCGCATTTTACAAGTTAGGCATCTATAATTCCTAAATTAACAAAGTTACATAAGCCGTTACTTTTCATTCAAAATTCATCACATAGACCATTATGAATTTTTTCAGATTTATCGAGTCAGCCGTTTAGCTTTTAGAGGTGGGGTGAGAAAAATATGCGATTTAAAGTTGAATATCTCATGAACGGGATACCTAAAAGAAAAAATCCTCTTATCAACCTCTCAATGTTCTCTTAAAATTGTATTGAAAGTTTTCTATAATATTATGACTACCTTTTGCCCAAAAATGACAGACAAATCTTAGAGCGGCAGCGACGAGTGAGCTGCTGCAGCGCATGTGTCAGCGAATTACAAAAACAGTGATGAGACTGTCGTCATTCAAGACTATTCGCCAGAGAAGTAGCACTAGTAATTTATACCAGTCGGTCACTATTTAATATACTAAATTATAAAAATACAATTTTCCACATACGGTAACAAAATTGTTTTTGAGTACCTAACTAATTCAATGGACTATCTTGAATTTCACTTAGTCTATACGACATCTCATAACTTTTTGCGAAGGTAATACTTGTTTTTTTTTTTTCATTCAGGTTTTATGGGATATAATATAATTATGTTTTTTGGGATATAATATAGTCCCATAGTGTCAACGACGATAAAATATCTACAAGCGATTTATCTTCAGCGGCTGAATATTTTATTATGTGCGGCCATGACGTGTGCTGTCCTATGGTCTCATGATTTATGGAGCTCGTGTATATAAATAATGAAAATGCGATCAACTTCCAAGACAATTTGACGGCTGCAAAACAAACTTGACGACGTGAATTAATGTTTGATATTTGTAGGGTTCCCTATTACTAAGATTCCACTGTCTGTCCCCCTGTCTGTATGTGTGTCGCCTTGTGAAATTTTTACAGATCGTGTTAAGGACAGCGGCCTCGCAGTGAAATAACACATAGCGAGTGTATATACGAACGCTATATAGTGTATTAAATGTTTTATAAATTCTTAGAGTGAAAATTTTAGTGAAAAATAACACGTGTTAATTTCATAGCATCAGTGTAGAATAGTTATTTTTGAATGTAAGCTTGTTTTAACGTAAATATTTTTACAGTACATAAATAAAAGTGTTGTAAAGTAAATTATAAAGATCTAGATAGATAGATAGTAAATGGTTATAATATAATGGTTATTAAAATATATATATTAAAAAAATAGTGATGAAAATACATTTGGTCGTACTTTCCACTTTTTATGTGAATATTTATGATTATACATAAGTGTGTGTTTATGTAATGCATTGTATATATGGGAAAGTCAATAAAGAGTTTCGCAAAATGTGTTTTACTATCCCTCTCATGGTAAATAGGAAAATCGGTGGAAGATAAGATAGTGCAAGTGAGACGGCAAATCGTCTCAAAGGAGACATGAGCTAGAAAAGTAAGCCGATTTTTGTGTACAACTTTCTCCTCAAATTCGTGTCGTATTATACGCCTCCGTGGCCTAGTGCTCCTTGGCCCAGTGGGTTACCTAGCCTAGACCGTTTGATTCGCACTCGAGAGAGTGCAGTTTCGATTCCCAGGTAGCGGGCTTCGACCTCTTGGTTGTAAGTCCTGATGTGTGTCTGAGTGGTGATGATAATAATACAGCAACAATTCTTATATTCTCCTTTATTGGTGCTTAACACTGACTACGTATTACATATGAGGTAAATGCCTAATACAATAATATACGTCTACACTATTTATAGCCTTTTGGCCAACTGAAATAAACAAACTAAATAGGCTTTACTTCATGACATCTGTCAATGTCAAAAATGACATTGACACTTACTTTTGTCAATATGCAACATCTCCCTTTTCGAGAAAAAAGCAAACTAATATTAGTATTAAGTAACTTACATAACTAATAACAGTACATTACTTATCTACTCAAATTTCTCATGTATGTACAATTTAGGACGTCTCACACTTCTACCAGACCTGGTTACGTAACCGGTATTTTCTAGACTTTCCATAGGAACACAGTTATCATCGATAATGCAATTTTGAACAGGACCGTCTCCGAGCTCTGCCGAACTCATGGGATCTATACTGTTTATGGGAGACATATCGTCAGTGCTGCCGTTGCCATAAAAAGAAGGTGGTGGATTTGTATTTTTTAAATTCTTTTTTCTAGGTCTAATGTGTCCCCTATTCCTCCTATACACAACACCATTTGGATCCACTACATAATATGATCTACCACAACCTAATTTCTCTTTAATTATTCCCGGAGACCAAAAAGATTTAGGATTCTTTTTGAAATAAATGTCATCTCCAGGCTGAAACAAATAGGATGTATACTTCGCATTCCTGTCAAAATAAAAAGACATTCTGTCTCTGCTTTTGTTGTGACATCTTTCAAACGTCGAAAATTTGACCACTTCTGGAATGAGTTTTCTGTTTAGAATTGGTAAATTTACTCGCAAGTTTCTAGACATTAATAATGCGACCGGACTGGGAAAATCTCCCTTAGCAGCGTTGCGGTAGTGTAGTAACGCCAAATGTATATCCGAGCCATCTTCCTTGCATTTCCTTAATATGTTTTTGACAATTTTAACTCCACTTTCAGCCTGGCCATTAGACCTGGACCAATAAGGACTGGTAGTAATGTGTTCTACATCCCAATCAACAAGAAAAGACTTGAATTTGCAAGAGTTAAAAGGTGGACCATTGTCAGATATCAATATTTTCGGGATACCATGTCGAGCAAAGAAGGATTTGAGGTTTTTAACAACGTTATCGACAGTGTAATTCTTATGCAAAGAAGCTAGCTCTATGTACTTGGAATAATAATCCATGCAGACAAGGAAATTTTCTCCATCAAAATATAATAAATCTATACCTACCTTCTCCCACGGAAGATAAGATATCTCATGGCATTTTAACGGTTCCTTGGGTATGTTTGCCATGAATTTTGCACACGCTGAACATTGATCAATTAGGTTTTTAATATCCGCGTTAATATTTGGCCAATAAACTGTTTCTCTAGCTATGTTGAGTGTTTTATTAATACCTAAATGCACAGTGTATTTTATCTAAAATCTGTCTTTGCAAGGATTTTGGAACAATAAGCCTTTAAATATTAAGCCGTTCATTATATGTATTTCATTTTGAATGTTCCAATATGGTTTCACAAGACAGCTTACTTTGTCTTTGCTTCTTGGCCAACCATTCTGAATATAAGACTTGAGCAGATTTAAAGATTCATCATTTTTACTTTCTAATAATATTAATTCTAAATATGGCTTACTCACTGAGAGATTAGAAAATATTGAATTTACATGATATTGTAAGTCTTGTTCATACTGAGGTATGTATGTATCACTGAGTGAGGCTCTTGACAAAGTATCTGCTATATACATATATTTACCAGGTACATAAACCACTTCTAGGTCGTAACCCTGCAACGATAACATCATTCTTTGTAGTCTAGCAGGTACTTCATGAAGAGGTTTTTTAAAAAGGTAAATTAAAGGTTTGTGATCAGTATGAACAGTTGTTTTACTGCCATAAATATATTGGTGAAATTTATTACATCCAAATTGTATGGCAAACAATTCCTTTTCAATCTGAGCGTAGTTTTGTTGAGAGGAGGTAAGTGTTCTTGAACTATATGCAATGGGTCGTTTGTTTTGCATCAATACCGCTCCCAGTGCATTCTTTGATGAATCTACCGACAAAATCACAGGTAAGTTGCAATTATAATTAGTTAACACAGGTGCTTTGGATACGACTTCCTTTAACAAATCAAAGCACTTTTGACAATTTTCATCCCATAACCATAATGTATCTTTTTTTAACAAATTTCTTAAGGTATTAGTTTTCTCTGCTAGATTTTCTATAAACGGTGCTAAAAAATTAATCATGCCTAGAAATCTTTAATATTTTTTGGTATGGGCATATCTTTTATGGCTTTAACTTTCTCTGGATCAATTTTTACACCTTCTTTACTAAAAATATAACCCAAATATGCTATTTCTTCTAGAAGAAACTTGCACTTGGCTTTATTTAATTTTAAATTAACTTGCCTAGCCCTTTCCAAAAACATTTCTAACCTTTTATTGTGTATTTCAATTGTTTCACCGTATATTAAAATGTCATCACACCAAATTATTATACCTTCAATGTCTCCGAAAAGATCTATCATGGTTTTATAGAAAATTTCTGTAGCCGTGTTTATTCCAAAAGGTAATCTTAAAAATTTGTATCTGCCAAAGGGAGTTTGAAATGTACATAGATCACTACTTTCTTTAGTTAATTTTATATTATAAAACCCAGAAAACGCATCTAAATGCGAAAAATAAGAGGCTTTGGACAATTTAGACCTGACTTCATCTATATTTTTAATTGGAAAATGACATCTCAATAAATTTTTATTTAAATTTCTAGGATCTAAGCAAATTCTCAATCCACCATTCTTTTTCATGGCTATAACTAAACTACTCACCCAGAGAGTAGGTTTGTTCACCTTCCGTATGACTCCCATGTTTTCCATGAGTTGAAGCTCTTTCCTTAACGGTTCAACCAACGCGAAGGGTACCTTTCTAGGGGGGTCAACGCACGGAATAGCATCCTTCTTTAGCACGATGCTGTGTTCGTATGGGAGGCAGCCTAGACCCTGAAACACATCATTATATCTGGTCACAATTTTGTCACAAGTTTTTTGATACACATTATACACATTTTGCTCAACATTTTTGACATTCTCATTCTTTATATGAAAGTTTTTTGTTATTAAATTTAGCTTTATACAAGTGGGTAAACCAATCACAGTTGGACAATTTAATTTAGTTACAACAAAAGTAATGTTTTCTAGTTTTGTTTTGTTTTCTACTAAACAACAAATGTTTGACACTGAAATTATCGGAATTCTGTGCCCACTGTAGGCAAAGATATTATATTTTTTACACATTTCTTTACTATGTTTGTCAAATTTAAGATTCAATTCTTTAAATACTTGATAAGACATCACATTTATGTCTGCTCCAGTGTCAATTAGGCAATCTACATTTTTGTTGTTTATTTTAAGAGAATAATGCCAGGAATTATTTGTGTTAATCAAATTTGTACTAGCATTTTGTGACTTTATGTTTTTAATGTTGAATAATGCCCCTATTGTAAATCTCTCAGCCTCAGCACCCTTAGGGCTTGATTCATCATCGAGATTTATGCTACCTACCCCAGAACCAATAGTCCTGACATTATTTTTCTTAAAACATAGATGAGTAAAATGTCCATATTTAAAACATGACCTGCATCTGTATTTCCATGCTGGACAGTTGCGGCGACCATGCGATGTGTTGCACTTTACACACGACGATGTTCTGGATCCAGGTGTAGCTGACCTTGGGTGACCTTGGCGTGATGGGGATCTTGAGTTTTTTCTCTTCTGGTGTGGGGGGAAACTGGTCCGACGATTTTTGTGTAGCTTATATACTGTGGCTTCTTCTTTTCCATCTGCTGCATTGATTGATTCTTCACTTTTCTGCGCCATCGTGAGTGTTCTACAGAGGAGTTTGGCTCTTTCTAGGGATAAATCTTGCTCTTGTAGGAGCTTTTGACGAAACTGCGAGAAGTTTGTGGCCATATTAGCAATGAAAATGTCCCTTGTGGGAATCGCGTAGCGAACCAAACTCACAGGCATGACTTGCGTTTTCTAATTCCATTAGAAAGTTTTCCAAGGATTCGTTCACACGTTGCTTCAACGTAAAGAATTTGTGCCGCGCCACGGTCAAATTCTTTTTGGGTTCAAAATACTCGACGAATTTTGCCTTGACTTCTTGGAATGTAGCAGTGCTTAGGTCCAAATTGAAGGAATTGTAGATATTTAGGCCCTTATCTCCCATGGAATGCAGCATGATTGCTATTTTTCTTTTGTCTTCCGTTTTCTCCATGCCCGACGCCAGTAGGAATATTTCGAATGATTGGGTCCATTTCTTGAAATTTTCAGCATTATTGTTAATAATTTCTGTAGAGATCTCAAGCTTCTGCACTCCGTTTCCTGCCATTGTTAAGTTCCCACACTCAGATTGTCTCGAAGCTTCCGGAGTTTTCGATGTACCCCCTTTTGCGTTCATGATTTTCGTTTTCTTGACAACTTATTTTTTTACTCCTTTTTCTGACACCATGTAGCGGGCTTCGACCTCTTGGTTGTAAGTCCTGAGTGTGTCTGAGTGGTGATGATAATAATACAGCAACAATTCTTATATTCTCCTTTATTGGTGCTTAACACTGACTACGTATTACATATGAGGTAAATGCCTAATACAATAATATACGTCTACACTATTTATAGCCTTTTGGCCAACTGAAATAAACAAACTAAATAGGCTTTACTTCATGACACCTGTCAATGTCAAAAATGACATTGACACTTACTTTTGTCAATATGCAACAGTGGAGTGTACCAATGAGACTGTTTCAGATCTCAAGTACATTATACGGACGCTCTAACGGTGATGGAAAACATCGGGAGGAAGCCCGAACATGGTTGGACCCGGACGTATTGACCAGTCATTCCTCTGGACTAGGCTAGTCGACCTAGTCTAGAGACCAAGCACATACGGCATTCTCATAACATAGTCATGTTATGAGAATACCGTATGTGCTTGGGCAACCATGCGACATTTAAAATCGACTGTCCCAGGCACTACAGTATTTCAAGAGTGGTTACTTCGCTCGGAGAATACTGTATAAACCATCCAATAACGAATGAAAAAGGCCTAAGTTTTTTTTTATGCGCCTCGCTCTGACCATATGGATGTAACCTTGCTATCTTATGAAAAATCCTGTGGAAAAATACTGTCCCTTACAGATTGTGTATTCTGTTGCTGATATAAAACAATTTAATACCAAAAATAAAATAAAATAAATATTGTAGTGGGGCTATACTAATAATAATGATACAACAAATGTGATTTTATGCCGTTTGGAGTGCAAACCTTTGTGTGCAAGTCTGACTCACACTTAGTCGGTTTTTAAATATATATTATAATTTAAAGCGCCTTTAAAACTAGTTAATAATAATATTAAAGAAGTAATTTTGTCATATATTATAATAATATGTTGCTGTTTAATATAATAATATTGATTTATTTATCAGAAAACGGCTATTTAGATGTTTTAAATCGTTTGAATTCCCAACTAATCATAATAAGTCAAGCTTTTTACATTTTAATTAATTATAATATTATGTTCCTTAGCGGGTAACCATCGATTAATTAATCCATATTATCTGTCATTTCAATTCAATAAGTATTTTCTACACCTATTTTATGCCCACTAAATCTTCCAAAATTTACTGCGTATTAATTTAACTGTTTATCACGAGACATCTGAGTGAAAATCTTTAAGCTCCGGCTAGCATCCAAAATGGCCACATTAGGTGAATCATAAGATGAAACATGAACTATTGAAATAGAATAGTTGATGTTTCATCGTTACGAGTAGTTTTAGGCTTGAACTATTGAAATTCAACAGTTGACGTTTCATGAACTATTGAAATTCAATAGCTGATGTTTCATATTACGAGTAGTGGCCATTTTAGACTTGCGGACCTGCCACCAAAGCGACTGCGAAACAGACTGCATGGTGGATGTTGATTACAAAATTAATGACAGTAGTTGACGAAAAAAACAAAAAATTATGTGGATCAATAAAGTTCGTTCATAGTGCTATCGTTTTAGTCACGCACATTTATTACATTGCGATTAATTAATATTTTGATTGTCTATGACTCTTTTATGTACTTTATATTCAGCTATGATGCTTTGTTGTTTATAAGCGCTCGTAACTCTGGAACAGCTGGCTAGCACACATAATTGTGTATACAAAAAGTTACGCCATCTTGATTTTAGAAGATTTTGTCAGTACAAAATCTTCTAAAATCAAGATGGCGTAATTTAAATTGTAAATGCGTATAATCACACTGCGGAACTCAAATGTCAAGATGTCTTGACTTTTTGAAGACCTTGACTGCTCAAAACAATCCCAAAATTAGGACAGTTTAAGTATGGTCACTTTTTTTTCTCGACATGCCTCGTGTATTTTATGGTATAAGAAGTACTAGTATACTACAACCCCCTTGCTAATAAAAATATTTACACAACGGATAACTTGAACAATGTTGCTATCTTTTTCTATCATGTGTCATTTCCACCGCATCAGACAAAGACAGCAACGTTGTTTAAGTTATCCGTTGTGTAAATAGTTTTATTAGTAAGGGGGTAAGACTTCGCCGCTTGTGCAATAGTCGCGCAGCGCCCGCGCCAGCCTTACTTCGCCGTAATTGTACGTGCACATAGACGCACCCGATTTGCGTCTTGCTGCCCGCGTCAACGTGCATGTGCTGACTTTTAGGGTCAGGTCACACCGAGACGCGATGCGAGTGCGACATGACGAAAAGATGCGGCGTGCAAGAGCGGCGTTGCGTATCGGTGTGATCTGACCCTTATTTCTTTTGAGGTGAAAATATAATCTCATCATAATTTAAGCCCGCAATTTGGATTCGTTACATTGAATACCCACTTAAATTGATTAATAGCTTTTGAATTTATTGATATCGGTTTTATGATTTATTAAACCTATTATGAAATTAGAATTAATAATAGAGAATACCTGAATAGCCTTTTATTAACTAGCAGATTCTGGGTTACGGCTACCCCTAGGTTATTTTATTTATATTATTTAACAGTTTATTGTTCACATATTATTAACAAAAATAGACACAGAAAGAAAAACGACACAAAAGGTACTGCTTATCTCTAAAAGAAATTTCTTCCAGCAGTCCTACGGAGAGAAATTAGATGAGAAATATCAGATAGGGCGTGCACAATTGCTGTTGTAAAAACAATAAGGGCAATAATATAAGTGATATAATATGATTATAATATAAGAATGATATACAATATAATTCAAATTAATAGTTATTATAAGTATAAGAATTTACTTATAATCTAATACTTTAAACGAGACACCCCTGTATATATCATAATCGGTTTCTCGACAACAGATGCAAGTATTTCCATGAAATTTTGTAGGTATGTTTTTTCTTTCGTCGTGCAACAATATATCAATAATTCTGACCCTAATAATATGTCGGTGCGGTTGACAGTTTGGTATGCGTACGTATAATTTTAATAAATTAAAAAATAATTAAAAATGATTTAATTTTTTAAAATTTTCAGGACACTGATCAAAGTTCGATTACCCAGGTACATTTACTCAAATGTCACTGAAAAAGATGTATATAACTGTATTATGTACATATTATATATTATATCTCTATGTGAAGATATCTCCATCTATATAGTAAAACATGACGAAGGTAAATTAACTGAAATATACAGATCGCAGCGGTAACAAGCCTGATTGTAATAATATTATAATAATTGTTATTTATCGTACATAACGACCTGTCCACGTGTCCACGGCGCGACGTCGTCAACGTAAAACGTTGCGGGGTCACGTTACTATGCGTTGAAATAACGTACGAATTCACGTCGCCGTAAAAATGCACGTTACGGCGCCGGATCACCAAGCCATGTAAAATTCCGGCACAATAATATGCGCCGTTCCGCGGCGACGTTACCGTGCCGTGAGAAATGCCGCGGCAACGCATCGTGCGACGCCGCAACACCGCGCCGTTTCACTTCGTGACGTAAACATTATCCTAAATGTCCCTTTAGGAAAAACTAATATAAGCGACGATGAAATTTTGGAAAAGACATTCATTATCATGCTTTAAGTTTTCCTTGATCTATTCACCATTACTTGATTGTTCCTTCGCATGAACTTTGTATAGTATGTTCTCGAGTTTGCCGAGTCAACAGTCTATATTTTAGTTAGGCACTGACAGCAAACTAAATCGCGAAAGTCTAGATTTCATTGCAAACTTGTCCCGACAACTTACGTTACGGCGCTTTAAGAGGATTTCTTATTTATTTCTAAAGAAATGATTTGGTTAGGCATTTGTTTCAAATCCACGTAGGGCTATTTTTTTTAGTTAGGAGATTATATCATGCTACTTTGTTATACTGTCTATTTTTTATAAATGTGGACCTGAATGAAACCTTTAGACCTAGGATAATCGATAACAAAGGCATAAAAATGTGACTACCCCCTTAATATTTGGATTTACTCTAATTATTACTGAGTACTTACAAAAAAAATAAAATAATAATCAACTGCATACCTGTAGGTCGGTCGGTCGGAAGGTGTTTTTTTTAATGGGGCAGGCTAGGTCGGTTTTTTCGGGTTTAAGAGTTTGAGACTTAAGGGCCTTCCTTAAGTCTGAAAGTTCCGTACGTATCAATGCGAAATAGGTTTTTAAAAATTGCTTCCAAAGTTAGTTCTCGGTTTCGCTGAAAATAATTTGTGTCAAGAATATTTAATATGAGTATGAAAAGTTTAAGTTTCTAACTTTCAAAGTTTGGAAATTCTAGGGGGAGGACCAACACGTAAACTTTTTTGGAGGCCGTTTACTCAAAACGGTTCAATTTAGAACAATATCGCTTATAAAACCTCGCCTTGATTTAAAAAGGCTTTTTCGAAAATACCCCACCAGTTTGGGTTGAACGAGAAAAAAAATTTATCCCACTGCACATGTTAATGGGGTAGCCGATACTAAAATATAAAATTGTTTTTATTTTTTAATGCCAAAAGGCGATACTAAAATATACGCAATGTTTAGCTACACTAATATCCATTTATATTCTTAATATAAATGAATATATAGACGAATGGACAGAGCAAAACTATAAGGGTTCCTTGTAGTACTACGGAACCCTGAAAAGGAAATAATCAGACAACTGCGGCTTCAGACAGCAGCTAGAAAGTAAAGTAGGTAGATAAACCTACATTCATAGTTTTAGAATAAACAGCCTCCATGGTCCAGTGGTTTAGAGCTCGGCTCTCGACTCGGAGGTCGTCGGAATCGAACATTCTCGCGTTGAAACAACAAAAAATTTTGTTTCCAAGTTTTGATTCGGACAATGCAGGCTATATATGTGTATCCATATAAAAATATATTTATATTTTATCCATCTATAAAAATCGGGAAACATTAAATATCATAATTTATTATTTACGACACCAAAATTGAGTAGAAATATCTTTCACTTTAAACATGACAATCTTGTATATTATATCATATAATCGTAATCTCCGAAACGGCTTGAAGTATTTACATGAAATTTAGTATGCATGGAGTTTCGGGGGAGAAAAGTCGATCAAGCTAGGTTTTATCCCTGGAAAACTGCGCATTTTCAAGTTATATATGTTTTTTTCTTTCGTCGTGAATAACGACGATCAATATATCAACAATTTCGATTCTAATAATGGTAGTTTGATTAATTTTTTGCGATGTTCGAAAATTCGGATGTCGTGGGTCGAACCCCGGGAAAATATTTCTGTGATTCTTTTTTTTTTTTTATCTACTAGAGCTCCGAGCAAAGCTCGGTTACACAAGTAGATACTATGTTTACTATGTTAGGTCCAACGATAATATTATACTTTTTTTAACTTACCTAGGTAGGCAATTCTCAGAAAATATTTTATAACTGGTATACTTGATTACCAATATAGCCGTTATAAAATATTTATTGAGAAAATATGACTGCCTTCAGCAGTAGGTTTCGAATGAGTCGCACACAATAAATTTTACATGCACAATGCTTTCTAGTCATCGCGATTTATGTAATAAAAAGGAGTTGCCGGAAGACTTGCAAGAGTTGTATCTAAAAAACTAAAAAAACACCTAACGTAGGTAACTAGCTAACGACGCGCGACGCGACTTCTTGTCCAGATAAACTCCTGGTTTTTTTTGTGACAAGAACATTTTTGTTTGAATTGTTATATCATTATTTTTGTGAAATAATGAACAATAAATAAATAAAAAAAGCAATTATTATTTTTGTGATACATGATTATGCCGACCAGTTTGCTCCATCCATTCCTAATATGAAGGTGTAAGGATCGCCTGGTAACCTACCGTTAAGCGCCATAAATGAGATAATAGGTAATAAAAAAAAATTACAGTCTTGGTAACATTATTTTGGTAGTGGTTAGAACTCAGAAATGTTGAATAAATGCAAGTTGGAAGGCTCTTAGCGATTATCGGCTTTCTGTTTCAGTATTGAATATTCCGTGAGAACCAAAGCGTTGCTATAAACGATAGAAGTTACTTACCAAAGAGGATTCAATTTTATCGAATAAAATTCTATGGGTGTAGGCGAGTTGCACTAGGGTTGTCGATAGCTAGGAACATTCTCAAATAATTATTGCTTTCCATCTTTATGAAATCATATTTGCAAGTCCATTGGTAACAAATAAAAAAAAAAATTTGCTGTCATAAAATATTGTTTGTTTTTCATAAATCTACAAACAGGTATTTTTTTAAGCCCGTGGCTTCACACCCTGTAATATACACACGTAAATAAAGTATCCCACGGGAACACTACTTTTTTAAGATATTAAGTAGTCGCTGTGTTAATCCAGAGCATAAACTACTAGAGCATAAACCATACCAGAAGCTCAATTCTCGTATTTAAAGTAGACCTTCATTTTACTTTGATTGTATTATAAGTGAAGCGACTTGTTATCATAAACTGATTTTATGAAGTTTGGACCAATCAGCATGCGTTTGACACTAGTTAGACACGTTTACGAGAATACCGGTTTGGCAGTTTAAGCTTATCGTGACTTGATTATAATTGTATTATTACAGGTTTTATTTAGCAGAATTGACCCTCAGATTTCATCAAAATCCGTTTTCTAGTTTTTGCGTGTAACAGTAACAAACATCCATTTATATAAGGGTGGATACCCTTACCAACTTTCACATTTATTATAATAGTAGGATATGTAATTAGTAAGTTTTTTTCCTAACCGTATCATTAAAAGTGATAGATAACATAGATTCTTTAAAGTATAATAACTATAAAAGAATACTAGTCGCAAAGTATTAAAAATATTTTTAAATTGGCAACCTTTTTCAACAAGTGCATTGCGTGACGGAGCCTAATGTAATGGGCGAACTTCGTTTAGTCAAGTCGGTTAAGTTTATAAATTAAATTGCATGTTATTGATAACTTTTTCGCATATTAAATTTTATTAAGGGCAAAAATACCGAAATACAAGGGAATTCTACTTGGCGCTGAATACAGACCCCTCTTACGGTATATTATAGAGCATTTTCGTGTGGCAGATGTTAATTTAGTAAACAAACTGTGTTTCGCCCGTCTCCAATGAACCCCGATATTGGAGATTCCGTAGTTTCCGTTTTATTAAGATACGATTGGGCCCGTAAAAGCTGCGCACCGTTACACCAGGAAATAGGGCGTCAGCAAAATAATTTATATTCAGGTAGTGTATGTCTTTTTTAGAAAAAAAAAACATAAAATAAAATATATTCGACAAACACAATATACCTATAGGCAATACGAATTGAATATTTATTTTATATCTATAGAATACATCATTTACTTACCTGTGGAATATGGTGCAGATATCGGTTTTACAATTTTATTAATAAATTTTATGTTACCTACTAAGCAAGATTAAAAAAATTGGACACTAAAATAAGTTAATTGAAAATCTATGTATTTTTAATACCCAGTTAATTAAGTGCTAGAGTTTAGCTCGTGGTAAAATTCGACCATGATTCGCATTTTATTTTTTAAATTTCAACTCTTAAGGGTTCTTTTGCCTTTTAGACACGTAATAAAAAATATAAATGTTGTCTATGAAATGTGAAAGAAAGATTGATAATTTTGTCAAACCTACTGTTATACCTACTGTACAATCGCATGGTAGTATGAGTGATGTAGTGTGTGAAGCTTTTTATGTATTGTATATGTTTTATTATTTGTACGTATTTCTAAGCAATAAATAAAAAAATAGCTTTTTGCATACCTTCCTCCGCTTATACGTTAACATGGCAAATTTTATATCCCTCTATTCAAACAATTCTCGTTAAAAGCAAATTTTTGCTCCACGTATTAATCCTACTACTATTATAAATGTTTTTGAAAATTTTTTTGTGAGGATGGATGGATGGATGTATGTATTGATGTTTTTAACTCTTTCGCGCAAACATTACTGAACGAATTTTGATGAATTTTGGTATGGCAGTAGCTTAAGCTCTATATCAACACATAGGCTTTTTATCCCGGAAACGTACACTGCTCCCGTGGGATACTATATCTAGCTATAGGGATACTATATAAGCTAGTAATATATAATATCGACTCTTTAAAGTCAAAAATTACTTATTTTATAATAAATACATTGCTAAATATTAAATATATTGCTAAATAAAAAACTTATTAATATTATGACACATGTATTGAAGTCAAAATCATCATAAATGTTAATAGCATCTGAATCCGACTATTCTATGATTTTTAATTAGTTTATTTCAAAAAATTGGTAAATTAGTAATAATATTAAAAAAAGTACTCGCCAAACGCGCTCACGGTCTAATGCGAAAAGAAAAACTCACACTTAGCACTCAGGAGAGTGATTTGAAGATAAAATTTTTAGAAGTTCATTTTTTTTCACAAAATTCATTAAAAATCATAGAATAATCGAATTCAGATGCTATTAACATTTATGATGATTTTGACATTAATACATGTGTCATAATATTAATAAGTTTTTTATTTAGCAATATATTTATTATAACTTCTTTAATCTGCGCACTGTACAAGCGATGCAATATCAAGACGGTATTATAATCAGAAGTTTCCTTATCTGGGAATTGGCTCTTGAATCTACATGGTATGAGAATATTTTACGAGAGGTGCCGTCAATCTCCCGAACTATCAGATATTAGAAGCAACTGACACTGGCTTGTAGTAAAAGGGTTTTTTTAGATATAAAGTTTGTCCGGTGGCAGAAACAAGTTTTAAATTTCGAATTTCTTCATAACCGTTGTGCGGAGGAGCGGGGAGGGGTCACGTTGGCTTCATTATTTGTGCAAGTTATTTAGTCGCTATATCGCAGTGGATGGGTGAACAACGTGCGTTCGCAATTGAAGCGTATTTCAAAGCCGTGTGCAATTGCTCGTCGAATATTTTGTTCACGTTACATTGTTACATGTTACGTTACATGTTACGTGATCCCCCAAGTGATTTGATGCGATCATGGTCCGAAGGTTTCGGGCAACAAGTTCAGCAGAAAACAACCCACGATCTGGGCCCAGCCGGACGTCGAGTCAAAACATTGAACTCGTCGCGTCCAGTTTGCGCGATAATCCGCGTGAGTTGGTTCGCAAGAGAGCGGCTCCCTTTTGGCTTTCAAAAATTATAGTGTATAATACGGTTATAATATCTATGGACCTCGCTGGAATGCGCACCCCCTCCCCGTTCTCCTTTCACCTCCCCGCACTCGCCCCGGCGCAACAGCCTCCGTGGTCTAGTGGTTTAGAGCTTGGCTCTCGACTCGGAGGTCGTGGGTTCGATTCCCGCATTGGAACAACATAAATCTTGTTTCCAAGTTTGGTTAGGACAATGCAGGCTGATCACCTGATTGTCTGACAAGAAAGATGATCCATGCGTCGGATGGGCATGTAAAAAGTCGGACCTGCGCCTGATATCTCACCAGTCGTGTCGGTTATTCGTCCCACTGGGTTACGAGAATTAAGGAAGAGAGAGTGCTCTTGTGTACTGCGCACACACTTGGGCACTATAAAATAACTCCTGCGTAGCTGGCCTGGTTTCAATTAAACCGGCCACCGTCACTGAAATCAGTGTGGGGAGCTATTATTAATTGCGGGCGTTAGAGCATTTGGTTGGGTGATCTAAATGTGTTAATACACGTATGCGTTTGAAAGATATACTTTTGGATAGTCCTGTCTCCTAGTCGCGTGTGTTAGTGTCTCGCTCCGCGTTTCGTGCCGTCTCGCTCTAATTGCGTAGTAGTGACTCGCTCACTCCGCATTAGTGTCGTCTCGCTCCAAACGCGTCGAGTGTCTCGCTCACTCCGCGTTTTCGTACCGTCCCGCTCTATCCGCGTAGTAGTGATTCGCTCACTCCGCGGTAGTGCTGTCTCGCTCGGAAACGCGTCGAGTGTCGCGCTCACTCCGCGATCGTGCCGACCCTTTTAGTGCAGTGCCTATAAACTCCTAATAGCGACCGCAAATTCACACCTTATTCATTAGAATAAGCTGTGGATTTGCACCTTGCTGGGGAGTTGCCCTGCTCTTGGCCTCCCGTTGAGTTTCGGCTCAGCGTTGGGTCACGAGGAGACAGCCCCCCTAAGTGTGTGTACCGTCCTCGTGTGCGTGCACTTAGTGTTTCGTTTGTTCTCGTGCGAATACCTTTGTGTTGGATGACGTACACTTGTTGCCGTCAGTTTTAACTGTTGTATGACTTGTGTGTTATATGTTGTGCTCCACTCGTGTCGAGTATGACGAACCACGACCCGCGGCTATTCAGCCGCGACTACCAAGACTCCTGTGCGGACTCCGAGTCGTCGTGCAGCCTGGCCTCGTCGAGGTCTAGCTCACGCTCGATCCCGGACCGCACGCACTACCGCCCGCTCGCCGAGCCTAGCTTGTGCGGACAGGACACCGCCCGCCCCGGGTCGCCCTCGGCATTCTCGCGGGGGTGTACTGGTACCCCCCCGCCCCAATGCCTTCCGATGGCGGCCTACGGCGAGTCTGTCCCGCACAGCCGAACAGGGTTCGGCCAAAACCCGGCGCACATCGCGCCACTCTACGCAGACGAGCGACTCTCGCTACCCTGCTGCACACCCTGGACGCTACAGCGTCCTGATAGCGGATACACCCCGCGACACCGCGGGCTCAGCCCGCCCCTCGCTGGCTACCCAGCCGCGACACCATCATGCCGCGCTGGCTATTCAGCCGCACGGCTCACACCAGCACACCGCGAGCTCTCCGCGCTCGCCTGACGCTTCGCCGGCCCCACAGCTGCACGATGACCGCCGAACCGCACCTTGTGCGGCCATGGAAATCCTCCCTAGCGTGCCGCGCGGGTACTGTTACCGCGCGCCCACCTTCCCGCCACCGTTTATAAACCTGTCTCCACGACCGGTTTCCGGCCGTCGGCTGGCATATGCCGAGATGTGTGCCTCCAGCCGCCCTCACGTAGGCAAACCCAGCCCCCCCACACCGGCGCCGTCGGTAAGTAAGACGCCGCCACCCTCCTCTGCTCTTCGCTACCCGCCCCTGGTCGCCGAAAGAATCGACGACTGGGTGCACCACTTTCGCTGTCTTCGCGACACACTGGGGCACATACCCAACGCAAGATATAACGGCCGTGCTATTCGCTTCTCGCCCCAAAGCGAACAAGAGTACAGGGTCGTTAAACGCTACCTGACGGACCTGGAGAAGCTAGGACAAGCCTCCTGGTTCGCACACTCGCAGCCACAGGAATGGACAATCAAGGTAGGTATCAGGGGCCTACCTTCTTTTACAGACACCGGAGAGATCAGGGCCGGTCTCGCCGAACTGGGATTCGTGGCGGAGCACGTTTCCCTGATCCAGGCGAGGTCTGACCCCGGTGCCTGCCTATTCTTCGCCCTTATCGCCAGGGCCCCGGACGTCGTACCCGGCATATACAAGGTGCGTAAACTTTTAAATATGCCGGGAGTTCGCATCGAAGCCTGGCGGGGCCGAGGCGGCCCGGCCCAATGCCACCGATGCCTCCAATTCCGGCACTCTAGCCACAACTGCCACCGGAAGGTGGCCTGTGTCCGGTGTGCCGGGGAACACGCTGTGCGGGACTGCCCCCGCTCCCCCGCCGAGACGCCCACCTGCGTTAACTGCAGGGGGGCCCACCCTGCTAACAGCAGACAGTGTCCGGCGTACCGTAGGGCTGCACGGAAGCCGCGAGCCGATAACGCCCGCGCTCCCCCCCCCCCCCTACGTACCTGCCGACTCGCCTCTCCCTGAGCCAGAGGCCCCTCCTCCTCCGCCGACTCCTACATCACTCATGGCGGAGGCGAATGACTAAACACCGAGGTATGTCCCCCCCTCGGCTCCCGACTCCCCTGCGCAGCCTTCCAGGAGGAAAAAGCAGCCGAGCCCTAGGAGGAAAGTTGCCACACCCCCTGTGGGCATCGACTGCAGAGCTTCTGCAGTCTCTCCTCTCCCTGGTCATGGACCTAGTTTAGAAGGTTCAGGCCGGGGAGGATACACACCAAGTCATCATACAGGCCCTCCTAAAAGGCGCCCCCACCATCGCAGCCCTAATAAAAGTCTGGCTCCCCAGGCCCTAGCTCGGACCCGCGCCTGGATATCTCCGGCATCCAGAAGCTCCTATTATAGGAGCCGACTGTGATTGCCGGAGATCCACGACGCGCGTCCCGGACTCGGGACACTCGTGTGCTATGCACCGCCGCCCCGCGCTCCTTGAACGCGTTAATTTTTATTCCCTATGTTGTAGGATCACCTGTTCTCTGAGCGAGCGGTAGCCGCGTGCCCGGTCAACTGACCCGCTGCCGTGGCATGCCCACTCGCCCACAGCCACCGCCCTGACGACACCAGACACAGGGAGCATCCCGGAGCCACGCGGCCGAGACGCCCCCATGCGCGGTACGCCTCCTAAAATGCACCGTTGGATCGATGCCCCCGCCTCCTTTACCCCGCGCCGGCTCAAACCGGCGCAAATACTTCTTTTGTGCGCCCGGAGTATGACGTGGGGCAGCCCTATTGCCCACACGTCTGCCCCGTGGCAGCCCCTTTCCCCCCCGACATAAAAAGTCTGGGGCTCGGGAAATACCTTTTCCCCCCCCTTCATTTCCCTGGTCGGTTGTGTCCGTGGTCGACAAAAGCGGCGCGTGTGGGAGTGGACCCATACACGCTTCCCGGTCCCCGGACCAGGACCCCACGCGTCGTCTGAGTCGACCGCAGGTCTTGGCCGCCCACGGCCCTCGCTATCTTCATTTCCCTTGCCACCTCGGGTTTCCCCCGCGTTCTGCCGCGGGGGGTCTTCCCTAAAACTGACGTCTTTGCGCCCAGTATTCGTACTGGGTGTGTCTCTGGAACTCCACATGCAGAGGGGCATAGCCCCTGATAAACTACCTCAGCATATGAAGAAAATATCGTTCTATATCGTATCTCGGCGGCACTTCTCTAGCGAGTAGCAAAGACTACTGAAGCCATTCCAAGAATATGTCTGACGTAACGGTCAACATTTAAACGACACAATTTTTAATAAATAAAAACCGAATTTGTCTCCTATATAATGATTAAAAATTTAAATGTATATCTTTCGTAGTTTTTATGTTATTAAATTTTAAATCCTAATTCTGCCACCGGACACCTTTTAGGTTGTGACGTCAGATGCACTCATGAATGTACGGTCACCGACAAACATGTAGTAGTGTGTACCACTTGTGAACCTTATTGTCACGGAAATAAGGTCGACACCGGCATATCGGCGACAGCACATTATACAGAAACTAAAAAATAATGTTCAGCGTACAGTAACGCATGATTAATTAAATAATACGTGATTAAAACACTTTGTTACGAATATTTTGCAAGCCCAGGAGTATGAAATTTGGCACAGTTAAAGTTTATATGGTGGAGGAGTGAAGTGCATACTTCTCTTACGAGTACAATAGTTCTACTCCTCGAGATATCACCTCTACTTATAAAAAGCTTTTACGTTCATTACTTATAATTAGTTACATAAATTAATTAAGAGCGGAATTTTTAATTATTTTATCCTTTTTTAAATTGCGTTTTAACCGTCGTAGGTTTTCTCAACATTTTTAATTTTTCTTTTTATTTAAAACTTTTTAGCTAGGTGCCACATGTCGAAAAACATTTTTAAATAGGAATTATTTTATATCTCAAGACCCTGAAACCGCATCAAAATCGAACTCGTAGTTGACTAGTAGTTGACTAAAAAATGTTAACTGCAGCGCCCCTCTGGTGAGTTGTTATTGTAACACTTATCTATGAACATGGACCAATTTAACTCGAACCCAATACTGAAAACCGCATTTAAATCGAAATAATAGCTTAGGGAGATAAACGGCAATAATGCTGTTTTTACTGCAGCGCCCCCTGGTGAGTTTTTATTATTGTAATTTATCTAAGAACATTCTCCAACCAAACCCAAACACATTTCTGAAAACCGCATCAAAATCGGACTAGTACCTACGTATACGTAGGTAGTACGGTAGTCGAAGTTTGGAGATACGAGTAAGTGGCAACATAAAAAAGCGACAAACACCATATCATGCTAAACGCACCGTCTCCGTTCCGTCGCGGATTAAAATAGTCAAACACAATTCAAACAATTAAATTACTTACATAAGTTATAGGGTAACGATACCAGTAATCAGTCAAAGTCAAAGTCAAAGGCAAACATTTTTATTCAAAATAGGTATTTTTATACACTTTCTGAACGTCGATCTACATGATGCCTACCACCGGTTCGGGAACTAGCCCGGCGAGAAGAACCGGCGTGAGAAACTCGCGCGGGACCATCTTTGATCAAAAAGATGGAAAATTGTTCTTTTAAAAATATAAAAAAGGCATATATAACAATGTTATGACTAAAAGTACATAACAAGAGTACAATAATATTATATGTAATTTAGAAGTAGCCTTGCAGAGGGTCACCTCATTCCCAAGGTGTGCTATCATTCATAAAATCATTAACTTTATGATAAACTTTAGCACACAAACGTTCTTTAACTATTTTTTTTTTATTGATTGAAAAATTTTGAACGCATTCTGGGATCGTATTGTGTAGGCGTATACACGGACCTTTAAACGAATTCTTTACTTTACTAAGTCTAGTCACTGCTACATCAAGCTTATGCTTATTTCGGGTATATCTATTGTGGTTGTCACTTTTCTTTTTGAATAGGCTTAAATTTTTTTTAACATAATATAATACATTTGATAGAACATACCGAGAAGCTACAGTTAGGATTCCAGTTTCTTTAAACTTCTCTCTTAATGACGTGTTGGGGGCCAGCTTGTAGATTGCCTGAACAGCTCGCTTCTGCAGCACAAATATAGTATTTATATCGGCAGCATTTCCCCACAGTAGAATGCCATAGAACATTATACTGTGGAAGTAACTAAAATATACAAGTCTTGCTGTGTTTTCGTCTGAAAATTGTCTTATCTTACTTACTGCAAATGCTGCTGAACTGAGTCTGTCGGCCAACCCAGCAATATGAGGGCCCCACTGTAGTTTTGCATCTAAAGTTATACCTAAAAAGACTGCTGTATCTACTAGTTCCATACCTTTTCCATTCAATAGAACATTGGTTTTAGTTTGCCTTATATTTGGCAACGTGAACTTTATACATTTAGTTTTTTTGCTATTTAACAAAAGATTATGAACACTAAACCAGTATATAATATACTATTTTTGAGAGAGCATTATTTACTTCGTCATAGCCTGAGTTTTGGCGATTAATATTAAAAGTAAGTGACATGTCATCGGAAAATAAGACTCTCCCGTTTTTTTCATTAATAAGGTATGGTAGGTCATTTATATAGACCAGAAAAAGAAAGGGTCCTAAAATGGATCCTTGTGGGACCCCCATCTCAATTTTGGTACCTGTGGATCTTTTTCCATTTATCTCCTCTGAGTCCTATTTGATAAATAATATTTAAAGAGGACGAGTGCTTACTCTTACTCCATACCCTTTACTCCATAGTGGCATAGTTTCCTGATCAACGTTGTGTGCTTCACGCAATCAAATGCCTTAGAGAGATTGCAAAAAACTCCTAGAGCATCCTGCGACCCCTCCCAAGCATCAAAAATATAACTAATCAGATCAACGCCAGCATCTGTTGTAGAGCGACCCTTCGTAAAACCAAATTGTTTATTATGTAAAATATTATTTATATTAAAGTGTGCTAGTAACTGAGTAATTATTATTTTTTCATATACTAAGTAAAACTTAGTGTTGGTAAAATAGATATAGGACGGAAGTTAGATGGATCCGACTTACTACTAGACTTAAACAGAGGTAAAACTTTACTATGTTTCATTAGATCAGGAAATCGAAAGAATTAGAAAATACGCCACTTTTTATACAATCATTAAAAATAGTTACTAAGTAAGGTGCGATAATATCGATTATAGATTTAATAACTTTCATTGATAGGCCTCATAAATCTGCAGTATTCTTAATATTTAATAAATTAAAATTTTTAATACTGTCTTGCGGTCCTATTTCTGTAATTCTAAATTCGATTTCACACTCTTTTACATTATCTTTAAGAAGTAATTCAGCATCAGCAGGAGAGGAATACAAATTTTTGGTAGTTGAAACTGGAATGTCAGAATATCTCAAAAGCAGTTGCAACTTCACTGTCGGATTTAATTATTTTATTATCTATATTCAATTTAAAATATGTGTTGCGGCCGGTGACTCTTCCAGTTTCATTTGCAATGATTTGCCAAGTTGTTTTAATCTTATTTTTCGAATTCTTAATTTTATTTCTAATGTAAAGAGATATTGCTGCAGAGAAAACTTGCTTAAATGTTTTTGAATATAACCTTACATAATTTTTAAGTTCTTTACTTTGATTCATTGTTCTTTCATTATAAAGTTCATACAATTTTAATCTACTTTTTAAAATACCTGCTGTTGCCCATTCGCTGAATTTACTTTTATTGTTTGTTCTAACTGTCTTAGGGGTATTATTATCCATATTTTTATTTTTACCAGTAGTCGGCCGCCTCAAATGATGTGAAATTGCAAATGGACAACTAATAGATTTTTATGCTTCAGTAGACAGCCATGTGACAATTTTTAATAATTGATCTAGTTTTGATGTTTTACAGTCCAGTCGATTAAGTTTTAAGTAAATATTTAAATTATGTAGTTAGGTATATTTGTTTCAGAATGATTACATAGCAATTAATTAAGAAACTGAGCATTGGGAAAAAAGTATATTTTTTTGTAATAGCTTTTTTTTGTGACAATTTAAACAATGTTGATTTTTTATGAAACTTTAATACATGACTGTTTTACTAAACACATTATAATACATTCTTGAAAACCACTAAAAGGCCTGACTATTGGTGCCGTTACCCTAATCACGAATAGAAACCGCGAGAGTAAGTAATTTATATTTTCCTTTATATATAGAATACATACCACATAATATTAAATCTCATGACGTGTTGAAATAGCTCTAAAACTGTTACATTAACACAAAGAACGCCGTGTCAGTCACGTGTGCCGGACACGTCATAATGCCAATATTTTTTTGCGTGGCAGCTTAAGCTTAATACCAATACAAATAACATTCGTTTTTAGTCTAAATTGTATCTTTTGATTAAATTTTGGAACCTAAAAACTAAATATGTTATTAACTTATACATCTTGTAAAGGTATCGGACCTTTACAAGTAGTTTCTTTGCGAGACAGCGAATTTCTTCCAATCTAGCCCTTACATAAAACCCTCTCCTCGCTGACTAGATAAAAATATAGTCCCACCAATTTATGGGTCACTCGAGTCACGTCCCGTATAAATCCAAAACCCTAGACCATAACACTATCAAAATCGTGTAAATTGTCAAGTCACTTTATAAACAAAGACTGTTCTGGAAGCCACGTAGGTATAAACTAGTATATTACTCTTATTTATTATCATCAACTTGAGATGGATTAGGTTGAAGTTTACCAAGATTTTAAGATAGTTCATGGGAAATAGTACAGATAAAACTTTATTTGTTGATTCTTTTTGTACATAATTTTAAAATTTAACTAAGACAACACAGCTATAAAGGTACATAGTTGAGCTTATCTCTACAAGAGATCTCTTCCAGTAGACCTACAACTACAGACCTACAGATAAAGCTTTATCTCTCATTAGCACACAGTTGGGCAAGCATCACGTCTTATACTCATTTTTAGTAAAGCTCACGTGTGTTTTAATAAAGCTCACGAAAATAACATTGTTAAATAATCTTGTACAATTAAATAATATCGATATAAATATTTTACATGACATATACATAAGTTAAAAAATACTAATTGTTCAATTCTACAACCAAGAGAATTCATTAACTCATTAATTAATAAAACCTAATTAATTAGTTCAAGGTTTCTAAATATTAATAAAAGTCAAACAATTGACAGAAAGTCAAACATTTTATTAGAAATACAAGTTTAAAAGAAACATGCGTACTGGACACATTAGTTAGCCTTGTATCGAACTAGAAAAATTACCAGTACAGGGCAATATCGTCTTGTACCAGGGGAAACATTGAACTTTGAGCTTCGCAGTAATCGTGTTAAACGTCTTGACATAAGCAGTAGATAATATGCCCAAAATATCCGTAATGACGGTCTTTAAATTCGTGACATCTGACAGCTTTTTGACGCGGCAAGGACCGTCGGGCTACCAAACGCCGCCTGGTGACAGAAAAAGAATCTAAAATTCTTATTGACCGTTTTTGATACCACATACGCCACCAGATGACGCTTTGTGTGCGTTGGGTCTGGGTGCAGAAAAAATATCAAACACCCAAATTGATTTTGATCAATTTTTAACAATATAATAACAATCGCCCTTAGGAGCCCAATTATCACGCTGCCAACCAGTAGTTAATTACATTGTTTTACAGTATTACTGTTTGAATATTGCAATGAATACTACAAGGACTGAGGGTAGGTACATAGGACACAATATGCGCGTCACGTACTGTGTCAGTACATCACTTATTCAGTCCGTGTTCTCACGTTAAACTTACAAACGCTTTCTGACTGAACAGTGATGTTACGACATATAGGTTTTTTTTTTCATACGTATGAACATTATGTATTTGCCTTCCGAATGGATCTCGGGGTCGATTCACACCGAGAAGAAACGATACGCGACATGGCGTTGCATTTTTAAGATATCTATTCAAAATTGAACTTTATAATTGCACGAGAAGATACACGTTTCATTTTAATTCGAATTTCGAATGTCATGTTGCACTGCGCTGCACAGCGCATGTGCAGTGTTTTAGTGGATGATGTCATATGAAAGGTGTATCTTTTTTTGTAGTAAATAAAGTTGAATTTTCAATAGCTAACATAAAAAATGCGCCGCGTAACATCGAGTACCTATCGTCGCTTTGAATTGATCCTTAGGAGACGGATCCTAAAAGAGATCAAACAGGTTTGAGGAAACTTGAAAAGTTAGATGATAACTATGTAAACTAAGATTTTAGAAAATAAATATTTTTATGTGTTAAAAGTTGCATTACGTCATGGTGTTGCAGATTCAATACTGAATGGAATGTACCAAATAACAATTAATTTTATCATGTAAAAATTTTTTGGGTTCAAAAACAATAAATAGCCTTAACCTTCCAATGAGATGCGACAAAAAAGTGGAGGATGATAAAAGATAAAAAAAAGATAAAAGAAAAAAAAATACAATTAATATAATATCAAGTACTAGATGTTGCCCGCGACACTTACTCGCATAATACCGCGTACATTTTGCTGCAATAAAAAGTAGCTTATGACCTTGTCCAGAAAGGCGAATTACGCGCGTAAGCCTATGTGCGTAATGCGTATAGTTTCTAGACAAAATGTTATGCAATCTAGTACGGTACGTGCGTTTAGTAAAAAAATACGCACGCACATTTACCGAGAGAGTGGTTCCTAAGGAAGGCTTAAGTCGATAGTAATTTGTTAAGGTTTTGTGGAAATTGTTTGATGTATGACGATAATAATTGTTGAAGGTGTCGGGAAAAATCAATGCGTCTGGGAACTTTTATTGAAAACGCTGCCTAACCTAACCCGTTGGAGATAAATAACAAAACAATGTATAGTGAGTTTTTTGCCACGAACACGCGGGCGAAACTTCGGGCAAAAGCTATATAAATATTGAATACTGAAACCATCCCATTTCGGTATTGACTTTAAAAGAGCTTATAACTTTGAACATTTTATTGACAATTTCTCGACACGACGAACTCTACGCAGCTGCGCGCCTTTGATTAGGGAGTTAATAGTTTTAACAGGCTCAATGTCACTAAATGGGTAACTGTCACTAACCAAGATCAGGGTTAACTTGTACTTTGATAATATTGTTAATAATAGTGAATCTAAACTGCAACGTTTATGTACCACTGAAATAAAGAACAACAATGAAGAGCCCATTTCTCATCTGATGACTATTATAACTAAAGCGAAAACTCTCAATACAATTTTACGAGAATTGGGTGAACGAAGGAGTATGATATTTGGCACAGTTAAAGTTTATATAGAGGAAGGTATACAGAAAGCTAATTTTTTTAAATAATGCCTAGAAATACATACAATTAATAAAAATAACAACAACTCACTGTACCTCAGACTATAAACACACCATGCGTTTCTTTTTTTTATTAAAATGCACAATAGACATCACAATCATTACATATTATAAGTAATTGCTAATATATTATTATTTGAACTGGATCGCAACGTAACAATTATGTGCATACAACTAAACAGTAATAATTAGGTAACAATAGCTCTACATGAGATATAAATAATTATAAGTTACGGCGTTATATGTGCTACACGAGTTAACAAGAATATTTTAAAGTAAATATGTTATGGGCTCTATCACAATTTTTGTATAAGATTGGAAATTGTTATCAAAAATGTCTAATTTTGGATGATCCTTTACAAAATCATTGTACCTGGGCTGATTGATAACTGGCCGAAACGACGAACTTAAAAAAATGATACGCAAAAAAGGAATATTACATTATATTCTGGCATCTTTTTGAAAATAGAACGCCAAATTTGAATTTAATCTAACTGATGGAATTTGTTTGAGAGGACGTAGAACTTTCTCTGTCGTAAATTTTCTTAACAATGGAAAGAAACGAAATTCGTGCGGTGATAAAGTTTTACGTTTTAAAAGAGAAAACAGCAACCCAGATTAAAACCAAGCTAGACAGTGTTTTAGGTAATTCTGCTCCTGCATTGAGTACAATTCACACCTGGGTAACTGATTTTAAACGTGGAAGACAGAGCTGCGAAGACGCCCACAGGTCTGGCCGTCCAAATGAAGTCACGAATCCGGACATGATCAAAAAAATTCACAAAATTGTATTGAATGATCGGCACTTAAAGTTGCGAAGACAGCAGAGATGGTGAGCATTTCATCTGAACGCGTTTTTAATATTTTGCACCAACATTTGGGAATGAAAAAGCTTTGCGCGCGATGGGTGCCGCGTTTGCTCACTGTAGACCAAAAGCAACGTCGAGTGGACGATTCATCGGAGTGTTTGGCGCTGTTTAACCGAGATCCTAATGAGTTTTTGCGGCGTTATGTAACAGTCGATGAAACCTGGATACATCATTATACTCCCGAGACAAAAGAACAATCTAGGCAGTGGACTGAGAGCAGAAAACCTGCGCCGAAGAAAGAAAAAACGGTTTTGTCGGCCGGCAAAGTGATGGCGACTGTTTTTTGGGATGCTCGAGGGATTATTTTAGTGGATTATCAGTAAAAAGGATAAACAATAAATGAAGAGTACTACGCAAGCTTCCTGCAAAAATTAAGTGAATAAATCCAGAAGAAACGACCACATTTGTCCAAGAAAAAAATTTTGTTCCACCGTGACAACGCACCTGTACACACGTCAATGGTTGCAGTCGCCAAACTACATGAATTGCGGTTCGAATTGCTACCGCATACACCCAATTCCCCGGATCTGGCCCCGTGCGACTTCCACTTATTCCCAAATCTGAAGAAATGGTTAGGTGGCCAGAGATTTTCATCAAATGAAGAAGTCATTGTTGCCGTGGACGAGTATTTTGAGGGGTTGGAGAAAACATTTTATCAAACTGGTGTAACGGCATTGGAGAAGCGCTGGACTAAATGCATCGAGGTAGAAGGAAACTACGTTGAGAAATAAATTTATTTTAATAGATTTTTGAAGTTTTTCTTTGTCGTTTCGGTAACTTATCAATCAGCCCTCGTATTGCCAAGAAGTTTATTATTTATTATTTATTGTTTATTGTTTATCGTTTATCGTTTATCGTTTATCGTTTGTCGTTTGTCGTTTGTCGTTTGTCGTTTGTCGTTTGTCGTTTGTCGTTTGTCGTTTGTCGTTTGTCGTTTGTCGTTTGTCGTTTGTCGTTTGTCGTCTGTCGTCTGTCGTCTGTCGTCTGTCGTCTGTCGTCTGTCGTCTGTCGTCTGTCGTCTGTCGTCTGTCGTCTGTCGTCTGTCGTCTGTCGTCTGTCGTCTGTCGTCTGTCGTCTGTCGTCTGTCGTCTGTCGTCTGTCGTCTGTCGTCTGTCGTCTGTCGTCTGTCGTCTGTCGTCTGTCGTCTGTCGTCTGTCGTCTGTCGTCTGTCGTCTGTCGTCTGTCGTCTGTCGTCTGTCGTCTGTCGTCTGTCGTCTGTCGTCTGTCGTCTGTCGTCTGTCGTCTGTCGTCTGTCGTCTGTCGTCTGTCGTCTGTCGTCTGTCGTCTGTCGTCTGTCGTCTGTCGTCTGTCGTCTGTCGTCTGTCGTCTGTCGTCTGTCGTCTGTCGTCTGTCGTCTGTCGTCTGTCGTCTGTCGTCTGTCGTCTGTCGTCTGTCGTCTGTCGTCTGTCGTCTGTCGTTTGTCGTTTGTCGTTTGTCGTTTATCGTTTATCGTTTATCGTTTATCGTTTATCGTTTATCGTTTATCGTTTATCGTTTATTATTTATTATTTATTATTTATTATTTATTATTTATTATTTATTATTTATTATTTATTATTTATTATTTATTATTTATTATTTATTATTTATTATTTATTATTTATTATTTATTATTTATATTTTTATACTTTATTCATAAGCGTCAATGGGGAGAAGTTAGAGATGTTGTTTTTATAAATTGTAGAGCGAATATATTTGTGCGTTTAGCTCTACGAGCACAAAATTTAATATTACAGTTAACGTTAGAGATTAAATCCCGAGAATCGATAAAATTATGTATAATTTTGTATATGTATAATAAATCGAAATAAACGCGTCGGCTTTCAAGAGTCTTTATTTCAAAGTATGTAAGTCTATCGTGGTATTTTAAATTTGAACGGTCGTGGTTTCGGCGATAACAAAGAATGTTGAGAATTTTTTTCTGAAAGCGCTTTATGTCCTTTATGTTTCATAAATACAATTTCTCAATCTGTCCTATTTTTTAGTTTTTCATTCTAAGAGGCAAAATAACCCATAAAAAGTTCAAACTTAAAAATTATATGTAATAATATTGTTTGTTCACTGCAAAATCACGCTAATATTTTGAAGAAGTAAACGTTATTAAATCTTATACTTTAAATGAAACAATCTTGTATACACCTAACCCTTTTTTATTTTTTTTAAATCTCGCAGGGTTATCGGGGTCGGGGTCACCGGGTTGGGTGACCCGGGGGTCAACTCCATACCTAACCTAACCTAATTGGGTTCTCGAAAACGGCTGCAAGTATTACCATAAAACTTAGTACCTATGCTGGAAGTTTTGGGGGAGAAAAATCGATCGAGCTGTCGATGGTCTTATCGCTACGAAACTGTGCATTTTAAGCTAAATAATATGATTTTTCTTTCGTCATGCAACAATAAATCAATAATTTCGACTCTATTATGTCAGTCCGATTGGCAGTTTGGAATACATAATTTATACAATTTTAGCTGTGTTGAACATATTTTCGGAATGTGGTGGGTTCGAATCTCGTTTAAATATTTATGTAATGCATACAATTCGACTGGGTTTGATGACATTAAGACAGATATTTTAAAAACAATTGCAAATATAATAAGTCCACCATTAAGCTACATACTTCGTTTACAGAAGGTAGCTTTCCAAACTGGTTAAAAAATGCAATTGTAAAACCTTTATACAATGAAGGTGATAAAAATTACATCAATAATTATCGACTAGTAAGCTTAATATCCGACATTTCTAAAGTCTTTGAAAAAATAATGCATTTTAGAATACATAATATGTTCATATCAACTCAAAATTTGCTAAAGCCGAAACAGTACGGATTTAGAAATAACTCAAGTACAAGCTTAGCATGCTTTTCTCTAAACAACATTATTGCAGAAAAACTGAACATAGGTCACAAAGTAATAGGATTGTTTCTTGACATGACTAAGACCTTTGATTTGGTATGTCACAATACACTATTATCAAAACTAGAAAGGTATAGAATTAGGGGCAAGGCCTTAGAATGCATAGCTAGTTATCTCAAAGATCGGAAACAAACAGTAGAAGTCACAAACACACAACTATGAAATAAAAAAATAAAAGTTAAATATAGGAATAATAATCCATATGGTATCCCGCAAGGTAGTAATTAAGAACCTTTACTATTTCTCTTTTATGTTAATAACTTCCCTGACGCCATAAGCCATGAATACATTGTGTATGTGGATGATATAACAATAATTATGAAACATAAAAATAATAACATATTAATCGAAAACGTTAAAAATTGTCTGAAAAAAAAGAGATTGATTGGAAGCTAAAACTATTAATTACTAAACACAAACAAAACTATGCTAATTAATTTTAGAAAGAAAAAACTTGAAGAAATGAATATTAACATTACGCATCTTGATGAACAAAATTAATGTAGTTGACAATACAAACTTCTTAGGAGTTATGATTGATAACTCGTGTTCATGGAAATATCATATAGAACAAATAAGTAATAAAGTAGATAGATTTACATATGTGCTGAGAACAATATATTATAATGTTAATGACAAATCAGCTTTAATTGCCTATCATGGATGTGTGGCATCTGTACTGAGATACGGCATAATTGTCTGGGGAAATTCTGTAAATGCAAATAATTTTTTTAGCAAGCAAAAGGCTTCTATACGAGCAGCAATGTGTTGTGCTTGGGGGTTAGGTAACTGCAAACCACTGTTTCAGAAATACAATATGCTACCACTACCATGTCTTTACATATTTGAAATGTAAAAATTGGTTAAAAAGCATAATGAGTTATTTGAGACCAATATTTTAAGTCAAAAGTAAATAAGAAAAAACAAATTAATTGAGCCCATACAAAAAAAAATATCTACTCTAATAGTGCATACTGTGAGGCAATAAAATTATATAACAAATTACCTGAAGAATACAAGAATAAAAATTATTCAATGTTTATTAAATTACCATTTAAATTATTACTCAAAATATGTTACTATGGAATTAATGAATATTTTAATGATAAACAAATAAATTAGGGTAATCGAGTTGTTGACATGATAAAAATTTACATACTACAAATAGGCAACTAAGTATGTTATAAAAATTACAAAAATATGTAAATGTTGACTTATCTCTATTATAATGATTAATATTATTAACAATTGACATTAAATTTAATACATTGACATTGATTTAATTTCAACTTCATAATAATGACAAAATGAAATAGCAATAAAATAAAATTAAATTAAAACAAGAATAATAATAATAATAATCATAAAAAATATATATGCTATCTAATGTATGACTGATATTATGTCCTTATAATTTAAGTTTTAGACAGTTTTTTTAAGATGCAGTGGTTCTAAGAATTAATAGTCTTTAAACGAAAATTTGCACGCCACTTAAAAGGCAAATTAAGAAGGATCTAATGTACCTAAGCTATAACACCATATTGTACTTTATTTATGCAAATAAATGATTTATATTTCTATTTCAAATATATAATACATGTAGCGATTTTAGCACAAATAATATTGCTATTCATTATGGGTAATATTTACCTACACAACTTGAAGATCAAAATCATCTACTAACTAGATCCTATGTTTCCTTCATTTGTCACTTAGCTATAATTGTTAATACTCTAACACAAACTTGCTTTACCAAATTTGAATCCCTGAGGTACAGCTGTAGTCTGTACATTGTACAAAATAACGTAACGCCTTATCTTAAGTGTAAGCTTAGCATCATCGCGCTTATCAACTACGTGGGGAGGTAATCTGGGTCACGGCTGCGGGGTGATTAGTGCCGTAACCCACTTTACTATAACGTGGTTGGTGGAAGCAACACTGTACCGTCGGCGGTGAAAGCATCAGCGACGGCGAATTTCATACAAAATCCGGCAGCACCACCGGAGCTGCGGCACAGATCAAAAATATACTTTTTTCTTTATTCGGTGGCTGCGGGGCGTGTGTAAAGTCGCGATAAGTTTCGCGGGGGCGCGTTTCAGTTTCCGCGTTATATGCACACAAATTGTATACTCTATACTTGTATAGTATACAAGCATAAAGTATAGCAATACAAGCCGGCTTCCCTTATAAATATTACTTTGAATCTATTATTTAGGTTATATATATAATATAATATACATAAGGGAAGCCGGTTGCACGCCTCGCCTGTGATAGTTATGGATAATTTTTTAATCTTGACTCCCGTTTGATAGAGCTGATATTGTAAGAAATGTCTTAGTAATCTATACTAATAATATAAAGAGGAATGGTTTGTTTGTTTTCATTGAATAGGCTTCGAAACTGCTGGACCAATTATCATGAAATTATGGGCAGATATAGAGTAGACCATGGGGAAGGAGACTTTATCACCGAAAAATATATGGTTCCCGTGACATTACGCACGTTACGTCGCGGACAACATCTTGTTAGTATTTTAGATCGCTAAGATTTCTTGAATGCTAAATTGTGTTATCGCTTTAGCATTAAAATAATCTTACCAATCGAAACTTTTCTGAGAATTGAGCAATTATTGGTTTATTATTCTGCTAATGTTTGTTTATTTTTTACTAGCTGTTTGCCGCGGCTCCGCCGCATAAATATACTCTCGAGTATCCCACGGGAACAGTGTAATTTTCCGGGATAAAAAGAAGCCGTTTAAATCCAGAGCCGAAACTTCTACCATATCAAACTAAATTTCATCAAAATCTGTTCAGTAGTTTTTGCGTGAAAGAGTAACAAACATCCATCCATCCATACATCCATCCATCCATCCTCCATATTATGTACGTAAATTAAAATCTACACATTTTAATTCAATACAGACTCTAGCAGCTTATAAATAACAGGGTAAGCTTAGTTTCCTTAAAATAGCTTTGGCTAGAGCTGCTGTGAATAATATCAACAATCCGCTGTTGACGTTGATACAATATTTACAGTGCATTCTCAGGCAATCGCGACCCGTGAAACTTTGAAGAGAAATGAGCGGGGACACTCCACAACTATTATTGTATCCACTTTTCGTCTCTACGTACTGCAAGTTTATGTTTATGACAAAATTAGTCATATATGTGAATCCACAGATTAAATTAATAATAATAGCCGTGAAGAAAAACTTTGTACCCATATTTATGAAAATTATGCAAATGGCACAGATAAAGTTTATACGGACGAGTGAATTGTATATTTTTTATATAATATTATAAGCTTAAAAATACATTAAATTAATACAAATAATTTCACACACAAGTGTGAAATTATTTTTATTAATATATAAGTATACCTCAGATAAATAACTCACACTACCATTGATGCAATTTCTCACACGTGACAATCTATCTTTCACATTCAATAGTCATCATTTTCATTGATACTTCTTTTAGTTTTTAAATCTAAGACGCAAAAGAACTCTTATAAAGTTTAAACTTAAAATTATAATAATTATCGGAAATTTTTTGACGCCTGGGACCTCTAGACAGTACATATCATTTTTCACAACTAAAGTGGACTATAATATTATCTGATCGTCAAAGTGTTACTACGATACCCTAAGCATGGTGAATCAAAATCGATGTATTTACTTAAAAGGTAACTGATAAGAGGAAAAAAATCTTTCAGTTTTCCTGAAAAAAGACCTACAAATTGATAATAGATATCCAAATATAATTTTATCTAATCATGACTGTTCTCAGTACAGTGCAACTATAACATAATAACGTACCTACCTAGCCAATAATCATCGTTTTCAATGAAAGAATAAGTATGGAAGACGATGATTCCCGAAAGACGCCAAGAACTTTGTTGAATCTGTATAGTATTTTATTTACTCATACATTTTAATATAGTCATGAATCATCAAAGTACTTAATAATTATCAAATAAAATAGCATTATTATTTCATTACATTATATTATTGTCGAAAACTGCCGTTTATGTAAAACAATTAAGTTGATTTAGGAGTGAAACAAACCCTGGATCCGCCTTTATTTAATATCGTCAGGAATAACCTCCTTGACAATAAATATTCTTTATGTTTATATAATATCTACTTCGATTCGAGTTAGTACTAAAAGGTTTGAATGCTACATACTCGTACCTACAGTCTACACTAATATTATAAATTAGGTCTGTTTGTTTATATTGAATAATTTTGAGCTAATTTTTCTTGGAAGAAATGCTTAGATTGGTTGATAGAAAAAAGCGGATTCTTAGTAATAGGGTTCTGTTTTTATCATTTGGGTACGAAACCATAAAAAATGAGCATCATTAACATCATCCATATTTTTGCTTAAATTAAATGCTTAAAAGTGGGTAGAGTAGAATGTAGATACTCTTCAGGCATCCTAGTACCTACCTACCTACTTACTTATCCGGAGCCTTAGCCAAATTGCATTCGCTAATTACGGCGACGAAGTTCGAAAACAATATTGTATGGGATTTGATATAAGCATCGTTTAGTGACATCCCTATGTCATTTAGCGATGCTTATGACAAATTCCATACACATGTTTTCGAGCTTCGTTTTGTTGTAAAGGCCGGGTTTAATCCGAAATTGGTCGTTTTGACATCAAAGTGGTGACCTGATGGTGGGATTCATAAGGAATCGAGGGAACTCCTCGAAATTTATATGGACGCTTATGGTGATTTTGACTTTTTCTGAAGTGGTCTAAGCATATGCTACCAAAAAGTAAGATTTTGTACCATACCTTGGTATCCTTGATCTAAAACTACTGAATAGAACTCCTGACTCCTTACATATACATGTTTGGGGATTTCGATTCGGATCACCAACATCATCACAACATAATATATCATCACATTATAATGATATAATAGGTACTTCTCATAGTATTTTACACCGACACGGATATGTTTGAACATTACTTTGCCGTTTGTGAACCTATTTGCAAATTTATTTTGTTGGTGACCAGATGATGGGATCCATGATGAATCGAGGGAACTCTTCGAAATTTATATGGACACTTAAAGTAGTTTTGAACTCTTCTGAAGTAACCCAAGCATATGCTACCAAAAATTAAGATTTTGCACCTAGGTATACCCTGAATTCAAAAGCACTGAACAGAACTCCTTAGTCTTAGAAGATACGCGTTTGAAAATTTCGACATTGTGTAAAGAACTGCAAGCATATGCCATTACGTAACTTACAGTAATCATCATCATCATCATCTTATATACAAAACCTAATGGAAGATTGGCGCGTATTCAATTATACATTCGATCGTTTATTTTAAACGTTCATAAAATGTTTTAGTAATAATATAACAAATATGGCTAAAAGGAAAATAATATTTTTTTAAACAAAAAAATTAAACCGACTTCCAAAGTCAAACTACACAAAAACTATGAAATATATCTTATTATTTTCTAAATAATTCCCCTTTTAAATTCGACTAAAATTTTAACTAATTTTCTACACAATCTTCATAACTTTGAAGTCGGTACCAGACAACTTATATATATATGTATATATATATATATATATAGTATTGACTACTAAGTATAATTATTTTATTGTATATGAAAAGGAACGTGGTTACGTACCAGACAACGGAAATATATTTAATACTTTTGATAGTATACACATATTTAAGATTTTTATTATTATATTTAATACACATCCATGACCCAGGAACACAAAAAAACTTTTTGGTCCTTCGGCGGGATTCGAACCCGTGATAGGTTTAAGCACCACCACGCTCAACGCTCACGCTCAGCTGAAACGCTTCCTAGTGGGCTTCGGCCTGACCGAGCATACCATCTCGCTCGGTCGGAGATCTCTCTTTGGGGCTTCCACTATTCCCACATTGGTGGCCTTCGACAGAGCACGCCTCCTTCTGGACATCATCATCTTCACTCCCCACTACGCCAGCCAGCTTCAGCCTCATCGGGTGCCTCGACCACCAGCCTCAATCGGAATTCGCATCGTCAAAATATTTTCTTTCCTGCATCACACCTAAACTCAACAGAATCCATAATAAACATTTTGAAAGATAGAGGTGGAGAGCGTAACAAACTCGAATGCTGATGACTATGGACTGGATTTTATGGATTTGCATATTTGCATATGCATTTGCTTATTTAAGCCATTCTCAGCGGTAATAGCATATTTTAACTAAGATCTAGTTATGATACATATTATCGGTACATTTACAATATTTTTCCGAGTGCAGTGCACTCACCCTGCGTTCCGAAATGCGATACACGTGATAATACTTTTTTTCGGGTAGGTGCAAAAAAAGTGTAAACAAATAGCTCGTGATTAATTATATTAAATAATTAGTTTTTCCAAAAGTATTTACAATAATTTAAAAATTGAGTACAATACTTACAGTATTTTGGAAGTGTATAATTTATATAATTCTATGTAAAGCAGTTATACATATTTAGGAAGCCACCTGCCAGCTGACTTACTTGGTAATTGAATAACACATATTTCCACCTTAATAATGTCACAATTGTTGGAAATTCAGAAGGCACAACAGAGTCTTGAGGAATTAGTAACTAAAAAGATGGAAGAACTTCAATCCCAACTACAATGCGGCTCTGCTAAAGACACGGTTGCAAAGGTAGCTGAGGTTTTGTATAGGGCTGCCGCTTCTTGGATTCTGATGTCTAGCGGCAGCAGGCCTGACAGTGTTAGGGTGGATGTTAGGGATGCTGTCCTGTATGCTTTGCAGATCTTGATTGCAAAGCTCCTCTGGATGGAGTTGAGTAGGGATTGTGTCTTATTGAGTTCTGTGGCCGGGGCCCAGACACTCGTCGCGTATAAGATGATTGGCTCTATGACTGAGATATAGATAGTCCTTATAATTTCTCCGTTTAGCCCCCATGTCACCTTAGCCGAGTGTGATACCTGCTTGTAGATGTAAGCGGCTTTCTTACACACTGATGGTATGTGTGAAGAGAAGGTGAGTGTGCGATTGATGGTAATGCCAAGAAGTTTCATTTCTTCCACGAGGTTTATTTTTACTCCGGACATGTAGATGTCCGGAAGGTCCAGTTTCAGCTTCCTTGTTAGCAGAATCGCGTTTGTTTTGTGTGCTGCGAATTTCAGCTTGTTCTGGTCTCCCCATCTTAAAACGGTCCGGAGTGCGTGGTTTGCCTTTTCTTCTATGGCTTGTACGCTGCATTCGGAGAAAATTAATGTTATGTCGTCGGCGAAGGCTTCGCACTCTACTTGATTGTTTGAGAGTTTGTCAAGCAGTGGGTCCAATATGATATTCCAGAAGATTGGTCCACCAATGGATCCCTGGACACAACCTTTATTGGTACCTTTTGTGCTCTTCTTGCCGGCGTAGTTAACTTCTATACTCTTTCCTTGTAGGTAGGAGCCGATCATCCTATATATGCTGGAGGGACAACCCTTCTTGATGAGTTGGTGTCTCAACGCTGGCCACCACGCATTGTCGAATGCGCCTTCTATGTCTAGTGAGACTAGGAGTACAATCTTCTTTTTACTTTCGACTTCCTCCTTGATTCGGTCCACTAGATTATACAGCGCGTCCTCAGTGCTTCTCTGTGGTATAAAGCCGTATTGGTTCTTATTGAGCGTTGGGAGTATGTGCCACTGGACTCTACTGATCATCAGTTTTTCAACAATTTTTCCCAGTATTGATAGGAGTCCAATGGGCCTGTACGACTTTGCTTGGGTATAGTCTTCTTTCCCAGGTTTTTTGAGAATGACCACGTGCGCTTTTTTCCATGGGTCCGGAAAATGTCCCAGTCTTAGGCATTTGTTTGCCAGTGCCAGGAACACCTCCGGAGCGCACATTATGGCCTCACTGCAGATGCCGGATGTGAGTCCATCTGGGCCAGGAGCTTTGTTGGGGTTTAGAGACGATAGGATGGTCTCTAGCTCCGGCCTGGTGAATGGTGGGTCATTCTCGTTGAGGTCTTCTTCTGGGTAGTGTGACCTTAGTTGTTGGTGGTAGTGGGAGTCGTTGTCCTCAGTGTCATCAGGGTAGAAGGTTTTTGCCAGGAGGTCCGCAGATCTTTGTGGGCTGAGTGTGTTGCCCTCCGTATCGCGTAGTAGTACACTCTCCTGGTTTCTCGCTGTCTTCCTGATGATCCTGCATATTCCGTCCCACATACTTTCCCTTCGTTGTTTCGCACAGAACTCCTTCCAACTGTTGGTTTGTGCTTCCTCCATTTTCTTTTTATATTCCTTTTTTGCGGCTCTATATTCTTCCGTGACGTGTTGCAATCTTATGGGTGCCGCATTGAGAATTCGTCTCTTCCTCCTCAGAACTTCCTTTTGGAGGAGGTCTAGTGACTTGTTCCACCATTGCGGCACCGGTTTTCCTCGGTAAATACCTATCTTCGGAATTGTTTGTTCACATGCTTCCTGGATGTTGGTTATATAGGTATTTATGACTTCTTCCAGTAATGATGTTGATGTTACTTTCTTATTTATCACATCCTTGTTTATGTTGTTGTTTACCAGAGATGATGTAAATAGGGATCGGAACGCCGTCCAGTCCGCCTTTTTGGTGTTGAACTTCCGAGTGGTTGGCCTTGGGGTCTGTTGAGGTTTCCCTTCTAGCCTCACCCGGAAAGTTATGGCGTTGTGGTCCGATGTTGTGGCGTCCCTGATCACCTTCCAGTCCTCTACCTTTGTCAGCAACGGCATGCTGCACGCCGTGACGTCTACTATGCTAGTGTACATCCTGCCGTTCCTGTCTGTCTCGAAGGTAGGTGTATCTCCGGTGTTAAGAGTAGGCTTGTCCTCTTTGGTCTTCTGATGTGCTACCCCACCAGTGACTCCATGCATTCACGTCACCTGCCACTATGATGTTATTAGTGTTTATTTTCCCTATTGTGTTCCTCACTTTCCGTATGTTGTTGTTAATGTCTTTGTCTCCCTCGAAGTACACTGATATTAGTCCAAGCTCGAGGTTGGCCGCTCGGATTTTCACCGCTGCTTCGGTCTCAGTGACCAGGAGTGGATCGTGCGACACCTCTATGTTGTCGCCGAATATCACCACAGCGGCTTTGTTGGGCCCTTCTCTGTTCAAGGTACATCGGATGATGTGAGTACCCTGATGATGTTTCATGACGCCTGCACTTCCTACGTATGGTTCTTGTAGTAGGGCTATTGAGATCCTTTGTTCTGCGGCGAGTCTCATTAGTTCGAGTGTGGCCGTCTTTGATCTTTGCAGGACTATCTTCATGTGATGTCTACCTTCTGGGAGACTGTGTCTTGTTTTGCGTGTTGTTATCCTTAGCACAGGTATGAGATCTTTGCACGTGCTATGTTGTCCCATTTGTGCCTCTCCGTGCACTCATTGTTGAAAGCTATGTGTGCCGTGTCCAGAGGCGCCGATGGTTTTGAGACTAACTTACAGTTGTAGCACGTGGGTGGCTTATTTTGTTTCCTGTCGCCGCACTCGCTCCAGTTGTGGGTTTGTTCTCCGCAGTAGCTGCAGCGTGGTTTTTCCTCCTCGCAGATCTTCATAGTGTGCCCATATCCAAGACATTTGGCACACTGTATGAGGGGGGACTGATCCTCCACTGGTCTTCGTTGGAGATCTATGTAGACTTTACCCACTTCTAGAAAGTTTTTGTGTAGTTGCGGCGATACCTCCAATACCACGTGGCACTCTTGGGTGTTACGTGCCCTTTTCCTGTATTTGACTCTTACCTGTTGCACTTTAGTCTCGACTCCGTGGAACACTTGTTTGTATTGAGCTCGCAAGTGCTCCACGAGTTCGAGGTCCGTGTGGTAAGACAACACGTTTTTGATGATGAGGAGAGGATTATTTTGTCTTGCTCTCTCCTGTTTCAGCTTCTCGCACATTTGGATCCTCGTTGATATTAGCTGGAGGTCCTCTTTGTTGCCGCAGCTCAATAGTATCTTCTGGTTTTTCACCTTCCGCAAGTTGTCTACCCTGGCTCCTGTCTTCTTTGGGTCTAATACTGTCCGTATTATTTTGAGGGTCTTTTCGCTTGTGTCCGATGCGTCCTTTGATGATACTATTATGCTGTGCTGTTCTCTTCTTGTTGGTGGTGGTGGCGGTTTCTTCGCTGCTTGAGCGTATGTTGGCCTCGACTGGTTTTTCATTATCTCTACCAGCGCCATCTCCGTTCCTAGGCTTATTGTTGGTTGGGGTGGTATCTCTGCTTTTTCGGTTCTTAGAGATTTTATCTCAGATGATACCACCTTTAGCCTTTCGGAGATCGGCTCCAGGTGTTCCCGCATGTTGATGACGCTGGGAGTTGGTCCGGTCGAGGGCTGCTGCAGCTTTTTCTGGATCTCCTCCAGTTTTGTGGCCATTTTTTCCATTTGTGTTTTTAGCTCCTCGTTGTTGTGAGGAGCATTTTTGATTGTGGCTTTGTGTAACTCCTTTATTCCCTATACAAAACCAAAAAGGGCCTATCAAGCGACTATATACCACCAGGTAAGAACCTAGAAACACCATGTGACGTTCTTACCCTACCCCACCCCTCCGACTTCAAAACCATCACCTTCGAGAAGCTGGAGAACATGGAGCCCTAAACCATAGAATAACATGGAATAAAGGGCCCTCAAGTCTACACAAACGGAAGTAAAATTGAGGGCAAAACAGGGGCCGCCGTGACATGGTGGGAGGACGGAAGTGAAGTCAAAAACATCAAACTGTCGCTTGATCCAACATGCGCAGTGTTCCAATCGGAGATGCTCGCACTGCATAAAGCGGTCGAAATGGTCGTCCAGAGCAATCACAGGGAAGTTAACATCCTCAGCGATTCAAGATCCTCCCTGGAATTGATCAGGAACCCACGGCCGAAGATGCAACTGGCGGCGGACATCCAACTCAACATCAAAAAGATAGAAAAGCAAGGCAGAACACTTAGACTTTTCTGGTTACGTGGACACGTGGGTACACCCGGGAACGAAAGAGCTGATGAGCTGGCAAAACAAGCCGCTCTCGCTCCCAACTACGACCCGGGCTATAACCACACCCCACTGTCCTACATCAAGACAAACCTAAGAAGGGAGTCTATCGGAAGATGGCAGGACAGGTATATAGCGGCGCAAACCGGAGAAACCACTAAGAAGTTCCTACCCGACAATGCTAAAGCATACCGTTTCACAAAAGATACCTTATTATCTCCCACTCACCTTCAGGCCATTACCGGACACGGTGCATTTGCCCAATATTTGCACCGGTTCAAATTGATGATCAGTCCGAGATGTGAGTGTGCCGAAGAAAAAGATGAAACGGTATGGCACATCATCTATGAATGTCCGCGCTTCCTGAAACAAAGACACGATGTTGAACACCACCTCAACATAAACCTACAGGAAGCAGAAACATCTAAATACCTGGAGGAGAAGAGAACAACAGAAGTGTTCCTTGCTTACATAGAGACCATCTTCCAAATCACGCGACAAAGACACAAGGATCGCGGAGAAGAAACACAAATCCAACCAACTTCATCAACAGAACCCATCATACTCACCGCTCAACAAAAACCGGATACCCCTCATTTCAACATACCCAAGTGGCTAAATGAGGGAGAACGAGGAACTCCGAGCCTAAGAACGAGGAAAGTGGTTCTGTTCATGAACAACAACTATGAGAGACTGGGGCTGAGCTTCTGCTCCAGTGTCGGATCAAAAAGAGTCGCCATATCACCTAGGCTGGCTCTACTGCTAAAAGGAAGCACAACCAGAACGAGCATGAAGCGAAAAAGGTACGAAGAATTGGGTGAAGCGAAGATCGATGGGCTAAGTTGTCGGATAGTACGCGCAAAAAACAAGACTGTGCTGCTGTTTGACGGGAGGCCCGGAGTGACACAATTCGCTCAAGCATGCTCGTTCCTAACGAAGATAGCAGAATCCGACACCACCACCATCGGACCAAGGATCATCAGCGTAGACACAATGGCTGTGGACTTCGACAGAGGAGAAGTGGCGGACTACCTCGGATGTGTCAAAGCTTCCGAGAGGCACGAAGTGGTAGTGTACGAGGGGAGAACACAAGACCTAAACTTCCTCGTACCGAACTCCCCACCACAAAGAGTTCTACCATCGACGAGCCGCCAACATACACCGGAAGAGCCAAAAGCTGATGATCCCGTGGCAGAAAAAAATCTTAACCCAATCTCCAAGACAAACATCCTCAACAAAATAAAGAAAAGAATAACCAAACTGACCAAATGGAAATCTCCACCAAAACAAGAAGAGGCCAACACAACATCTCCACAACCAGGGCCGTCAACCGAGCCTCCAAGATCTAGCGCGGATATCTGGGCTGAAAAAGAAAAGGAAAGAAGGCAATTAAGGGAAGCTGAGAAAAAGGGAGGTGCAATAAGAACTAAGCACCTTCAAAAACCAGCAGCAAGATTGACCAGCACTTACACCGGCTGGTCACACGCGAAAACCTCTCTCTCAGAAAGGGTCCGCAAGAAGACCTGGACCTTGAAGAGGGAGAAGAACCCCCAAAGCCTGAAGTCTTCAAAAGCCCTGATACACAATCAGACGCGCTCAACAGATTTTTAAGAGCTCCAAAACGAGTAACACAAAAAACCACCGCCAAACCGACGCAAGCTCAACTTGGTCTGGTCAAACCTCCCTCCCTCAGAAAAGCTGAACGACTAGAAGATCATTTGATCAACGCATACCTTGAGTACATAGCCATAATAGAGGCCAATAAAATTGCAAAAACCAAGGAATGCGAAGACATAATGAAGTCGTTCAGATTGAAGAAAGAAGCTCTCCTCGAAATCCAGCTAGAGGAAGCCAACGCATCGGTCTATAACAACACCACATCGACCGTTCTGAGAGGAGCAGAAATGACACACCACATGGCGGCTTACAACGCCACGTCGGGAATTGTCTTTCTGGATGAGGACAGGACCAAAAGAAGAGGAAATCCCGTCTTCGACACCCCACCTAAAGACCCTATCGTCGTGACCACAAATGGGACTGAAATATGGTTGGAGGACAAGATACTAGAAACATCCAAAATCTTGTCCGAAGCAGATCCCATCGACTACTGGGAAATCCCGGAAATAAGCTGGGTAGTGAACTTTCCGGGATGTGGGAAGACGACGTGGATCATCAACAACTTCAACGAAGCAGAAGATGTAGTTGTAACAACAACGATAGAGGCGAAGAAAGACCTAATAGAGAGGATCACAAAGAGAGCAGGTCAAGAAGCGAAGAAGAGAATACGCACCATGGCGTCGATTCTTGCAAATGCACGAAAGGGATTCGAAAGCCTAAAATGCACCAGGCTCCTCGCGGACGAGGCATTAATGAATTACTTCGGTTCCATTGTAATGATCGTGCGTATTGTCGGGGCCAAAGACCTGCTCCTCATAAGGGATATAAACCAGCTGCCCTACATAGATCGAGAAAATCTATTCACCCTCTATTATTACCGCCCTAATCACCTCTCAGATGTAACTCAAGAACTACTCTGCACACATAGATGCCCGGAAGACGTCGCTTACGCGCTAAAACACATCCATAAGGGCATCTACTCCTCAAGTACCATCATAAAATCCCTGTCGATAAAACCCAGGACAGGGGCGGAGATTCCTTAGAACCAGCCCAACCCGCCATATTCTCGAAAATTTGCCTTCCTCTCCCAATGTTTGGAAATTCCTAGAATCCCTTGGTATAGGCAAGTCGCATCAAGCAGATCTTCCTACGAGAATTATTAGTCTAGATGACATTAATTTACACTTCTCCACAACTCTCAAGCTTGATGTTGACACTAAACGTCAGACTATTTGTTATCTAAATAATTTACCACGACATATTAATATACCTTCGTTTCAATTTATACCTATCGATTCCGACGAGATCACTAAGACTATCATTTCCATAACATCCAAGGCTACAGGATGTGATGAGATTAGCCGTCAAATGATTACTGCCATCAAAGATAAAAATTTGTGCGTTATAACCCATATTATAAATTTTTCCCTTAAAACGTCTTAATTTCCTAATTAATGGCGTAAAGCTTACGTTCGTCCCCTACCAAAAATTACCAATCCCACTAACGCCTCACATTTTCGTCCCATTTCCATCCTTCCCTACCTATCTAAGGTGCTCGAGGCCTGTGTATTTAAGCAACTGTCCAGGTTTGTTCACCTAAACGATATTTTGTCTCCACTACAATCGGGTTTCAGACCTGGACATAGCACCATCTCTGCACTATTAACGGTTCTTAATGATGTGAGAGTAGGCATTGAGAACTCTAAAATAACAGTCCTTGTTTTGATAGATTTCTCGAATTTCAATTTCAATAATGTCGATCATGACATTTTGTTAACAATACTTTCTAGACTTCCGCTCTCACCTGAGGTTTTAAATTGGATCTCTTCGTATCTTCGAGGGCGTCAATAGTCGGTACGCACGGATCAGTCCTCCTCTTCGTGGTGTAATCTAGACACTGGCATACCTCAAGGCGGTATTCTTTCTCCTTTGCTCTTCTCATTATTCATTAATTATGTTACTCTCAGACTTCGCAGTGTGTATCATTTGTTTGCGGACGACTTTCAGATCTATAGCCAAGCAGGAGTGGATAGTATGTCAAGTGCTATCGATGAGATTAACTGTGATCTTAATTTCATAAAGGACTGGTGTAAAAACTTCGGTTTGACAATTAACCCAAGTAAGTGTCAGGCTATTTTGTTGGGCAGTCCTCGTATTATGGCCAAGGTTGATGTAGGTTCGCTTTTACCAGTTATCTTCGACGGCTCTATAATTAACTACAGCTCCTGTGTGAAAGATCTTGGTTTACACATCAACTGTACTCTCAATTGGCAAACACAGACAGCTACCGTATGTCAAAGAGTTACCGGCACGTTGCGTTCCCTTTATCGACATAAAAACTTTTTACCGACACATATCAAAACCTTGTTGGTACAGTCTCTCATATTTCCTATCATCGATTATGGTGATGTGTGCTATTTTGACCTCAATGTAGACAAGCTCGACAAATATGACCGACTACTTAACAATTGTATTAGATTTATTTACAATCTCCGGAAACACGACCACGTATCCTCCTTTCGCTCCAAGCTGCACTGGTTGCCTGTGCGCCAAGGTCGCTCAGTGCGAGCCCTGTGTATGCTCTACTCTTTCCTTAACTCACCCAATTCTTCTGCTTACTTAAAGTCCCACTTCCAATATCTTTCTAGCAGTCATGATAAATCCCTCCGCTCCTCAAATAATGCACTTCTCCTTTGTCCCCAACATAGTTCTAGTCTAGTTCATTCCTCCTTCCACATCCAGTCTATTCTACTCTGGAACGCTCTTCCTACGGAAATCAGAATGTCCACAACCAGAGATATTACGTTTAAGCGCAGAGTCCGACAGTTGTGTTTGAAGTATTTGGCAGAATCATGAACATTTTATTATAATTTTTGGTTGGTTAGTATCGTGTAATTATGCAGTATGGTATATATGGTATAGTGTATATTATGTTTAATAAATCATTTATGTACTTGTATATTATAGTATAGTATGTAGGTATAATTAGTTTGATATGTATTATGTTTATTTTAGTAAAATTTATCTAGTTTGCTACGAATATTATTGTATCTATTTTTATCATTAGTTTTACACGACCTTTCGTATAGTTAAATTTTTGTATTTTTCTAGATGGAAAGCACCTTGGTATTTTGACTCTGTCACCACCCTATGTTTGACTGGTAGAAAATGCCCTATGGCATTAAGTCCGCCATTGTACATTGTGCAGAAAGTGTATAAATAAATAAATATATAAATAAATAATATCGCGAAATCGACCCGGAACGCAGAGTCAATAGCCGCGCGCGTCTTTTGTTTTGACAGTTCGCGTCACGCTCGCCTACTACAAAATCGTTCCACCTATTACGCATATAAATTGTTACTTGTTCATACTTAACGTGCGTGCTCATTGATCTGCAGCTTAGTTTTTTATTTATTTGTGTGAAATTTGATGCGTACCATGCCTTCAGAAAAAAAATGTGTCTGCGTGGATAACTGACTTTCCTGGAACATTCACATACGACGGAAATGTTGTATACTGTCTAGTTTGCGAGAAAAATATTTCGTGCGCAAAAAAAAATCAAATTGACCAACACATCAAAACAAGTCTTCACATCGCAGGGTTACAAAAGAAAGGTCCACTACAACAACTTATAACCGCGTCTACATCTAGCTCTAAATGCAAACAAAACAACAAATTTAGTATGGATTTATGTGAAGCATTGCTTGCAAGTAATATTCCTCTGCATAAAATTAACAATCCTACTCTCAAACAATTATTTCTGAAAAAGTATTCCATAAATCAATGTATGTGACGAATCAACATTGCTTAAAAATGATGTACCAACAATTTATCAACATGTTATGGAAGAAATATAAAATGAACTCAAAGACAACTTCATTTGGATTTCAGCAGACGAAACTACAGACAGTTGTAGACGTTATATAGCGAATTTAACTATCGGTACATTACAACTGGAGCCTTCTTCTTCCTATTTGGTGGCCTGCAAAGTATTCGAAAAGGCAAATAATTCTAAGATAGCCAGATTTGTAAAGGAGGGTATTAAAAATATTTCCTGAATCAGCCGTAGAAGAAAAACTATTGATATTTCTGTCAGATGTCGCTCCCTTTAATTATGATCACGGCAGCCAAGGCGCTTCAAGTATTTTATCCCAATTTGATTCATGTTACGTGCTTTGCTCACGGAGTATATCGACTTCCTGAAGAAGTATGGTCCACGTTTGGGAATGTGAATAAACTGATCTCATCAACAAAAAAAGTTTTTCTTAAGGCTCATAATAAAGCCTACAAAGAAAAAATTCCGAATTTTCCACTCACTGCCGATCCAGTTATAGCTCGATGGGGAACGTGGGTCGAAGCAGTGCTGTTTAACAATGAACATTTTGTGGCTATTAAGGGTGTAGTAAATGACTTTCATAGTACCGAGTCAATAGCAGTTTATCAGTCTAAGGAAGCATTTAACGATTCTATAATAAAAAAACATAGCCGTGATTTGCACTCATTTTTCCTATATACCTGAAAGTATTAAAAAGCTTTAAACTCGCGGTTTGCCATTGACTGAATCTATCCAAACAATGAATAAAATACGCCAAATGAACTCCACGTTGCCAGTGACATTGCCACATAAACTTAAAGAAAAGTGTGAAAACATATTGAACAATAACCCAGGTTTTGAAAGTTTGTGTCAAATTGATAGTTTCTTTAATGGGACGGCAAAATATTTATTGCATGCTTATTTTATATTATATATATTATTGATATTATGAAAGTATATATTATATTTTAAACGGAATATTCTTATATCAATTTTTTTTTTAAATTGTCTGTTCGTCTACCTGTCTGTTTGTTCCGGATAATCTCTGATACGGCTGGATCGACTTTTACGGGACTTTCACTGGCAGACAGCTAATATTATTAGGAGTAACTTCCGTTTCAAAAAATAGGGTTCTGTTTCAGTTAATTCTAAGCAAACGAAGTTGCGATCATCGGCTAGTTCCTTGATAAAAGTTTAAGTTTCCTTTGCACAAGATTGTTACGCAGTGATTCGTGTAAGCTTAAAGCTAAAGGTATTAGGAAATACCCATGGTTCAGTACGTACTGACATTTACCGCAGGGGGACATATTAACTTTAAACACCCGTTTGATATAAGAGAAAATTATTTATACACTTTCAGTCAAGTATCATCACTTTGACATTTTCAATTCATATTTTAATGTAAGAGCTTGTACAGATGGAGCTTTTTTAATCGCGTGCTTTGCACACGCTGCATTTATGCGCACACGTAACGTTTTATCGTAACGATTAAATTGAACTGTGCAGTTTACACCGTTTAATCGATCGACTCTTTATTAAGTTAGTCCATTATATATAGGAAAAAAAAAAATCTAAAATTATTATGAACTGATTTAAAGACATAAACACCTTTCAAAAATTATTTCGTATATTGACGGGAATATTATTCATGGTAATTTAAAATACTTAGGCCCACTTGCGCGCATATGGGTTAAAGTTAACCCAGGATTAAACTATCATGCCTTCTCTTTCATAAACACGAAGAACGATGGGGATAACGTGATATTTAACCCAGGGTTAACTTTAACCCAGATCTGCGCAAGTGTGCCCAACCTACGGATTTTAGTGCGGATTTCTTCATTGTAAGCACCCGTTCCCGTGGCCACAGTTGCTTTGTAGTAGCCGAAATGTCAAGACAATCTAAAATGAAAGTAAACCGCGATAAGATCCGAAAGTCCTTTATTTACCACACCTTACAAAAACCAAATTTGACAATGATATACTTACTCCTATCTAAACAAAAGCAATACAAACAGTCATTCTAAATCACCGCTGCTCGTAATTTCATGACGTCGGTTCCGTGGTAATTCTGCCCGCACCTGAGCCGTGTTTTGGACGGGTTTGTTAGATATTTTCCACAAGATATTTGAATTTACAGAATACAATAGAATACTAGACAATACTCAAGATATTTTCATTAATAAATTTAAAAAAGTAGTTAAAAATCGTTTGTATGCGAAGGCTTATTATAGGGTCAATCATATTATTGATTTCATTGACGATTGCACACCTTGGGAATAAGATAGCCACCTGCAAGGCTACTTCTATGTACTATATGTACTTTATGCATCCTAACTATTGTTATATAGATTAATTTAAAAAAATATTAAAGAACAATTTTCCATATTTTGGCTAAAAGGTTGGAAAATTGTTGGCCCTGCGCAAGTTTCTTACGCCGCGCCGGTTCTTCTCGCTGGTGGTAGGTCAACACGTAGGACAATTCCGAAAACATTCATTTCAAATACATTCAGAAATAATACTTTTTTCCTTCCTTTTCCTTTCCTTCCTTTCCTTTTTGGTAAGAACCAAAAAAACACTACCTATGCATTGATGTCCTGACATTCTCAGACCGCAATTAAAAACAACACAAACATTTTGTGTCTATAATGTGAAGGTCGATTCTGGTATTTTAATCCAACAATAATGCAGCTTCGATACTTGTTCAATACTGTCCGGATTCTATCAAACGGCAAAATGGAATTCTACTAAACTTCAAACAAACGTCAAACGACGAATTTCACTGCGATGCAATTATTATTGCATCAAAGCTTGATCGTAGATGGAGCGAACCACTTATCCATAGAAAACGGTATTCTCTTAATTAGGTCATTACATATAAAACTGGCGTTTTGTAAAGGAGGAACATAAAGTCGATTTTTTTAAACATAATATATTTATTTAATCAAAGTATATACCATTGCTATCTATGTACTTTTGCCATCTCATAGGCAGTTCATTGATTCCTTTATTAAAAAAACCATTCGGACAGGAATCGATAAAACCTTTGAAGGAGCTTTGGACTGCCCCATCGGAGTTGAATTTTTTCCCGTGCAAGAAGTTATCCAAATTTCGAAAAAAAATGTAATCTGTTGGATTAAGGTCCGGGGAGTACGGTGGATGTCTTAGACATTCCAATTGAAGCTCCTCTAATTTGGTAGCCGTCTGTTGTGCATTGTGTGGTCTAGCGTTGTCCTGAAGCAGCAGCGGCCTAGAGCGAATGACCAACGTCGGTTATTTAGCAGCTAGCTTTTCCATCATGATTTGCAATTGCTGGCAATAGACATCTGCCGTAATCGTCTGGCCAGATTTAAGAAAGCTGTAGCTGTAGTGTAACGACACCGGCACTAGTCCACTAAACGCTCACAAGTAACCTTATTTTGAGTCAATTTTCGCTTGGGGCAGGCTTTGGCTGGTTCGCCAGGGTTCAGCCAGTGCGATGAGCATTTCCGATTATCGTACAGGATCCACTTTTCATCAGAGGTAATGATTCGATTTCAAATTCTTTCATTATTTCGCCGGTTGAGTAATGTAACGCAGCAGTCGACGTGCGTTTGTCGGTTTGCTGCATTTAATTCATGAGGTTTAAATCTTTTACCTTCTTTAGGTTCTTTACTTTCTTTAATTTTAGGTTCTTTAGGTCTTTCAGGACCTTTAAATCTTTTTCACCTTTCCAATTTACTTCAAGTGGATTAAAACAGTTTTATCACTAACACCGCAGCCTGCAGCTAACTCGGCCGTGGTTTGCGATGGATCCGCTTCCACAATAGCCTTCAATTCTTCATTATCAACTTTGGTCTCCGACCGTCCACGGGGCTTGTTTTGCAGGTCGAAATTTCTAGAACGAAAACGTTGGAACCAAAAACGCACTGTGTTCTCTTTTGCGGCACCGACCCCATACACATCATTAATCCTTCGAGCCGTTTCTGCAGCACTGGTGCCACAGTGGAACTCGTACTCGAAAATAATACGATATTTCAAGTTTTACATTTTGTAAACTGAGTGACGCAAAGAAACAACCAAAAGAGGAAAAAACAAATGAATTACGGTTTTCGAAACATAAATACATGAGTAAATAGCTGTATAAATTTGAAATTGGAATTCCTAACCAAAGAAGATATATTTGAGATCAAAATGGCCAGTACGACAAAACGCCAATTTCATATTATGTAAGGACCTAATATTAATAAAGTTTTTCTCCAATTTGACTCGAACCGAACCGTCAACCGGATTTTTTTTACTGTGACATGTGGGGATGTCTTGTATAACATAAAAATATTTATTTTACGAACAAATCACTTTCCCAGCGCGGGGAATGTTTTCCGTCCGTCTCGGAAGACAAAAACATTGTGTATGCGTATACAAATGTGCATATCCACGTCCCAATTTCGATGATTTTGTGTAATGTTTCAAAAAAACACGAGCAGGAGACGCGCTGACAATAATTGGCAACACTGGATCGTACAAACGTCAAGCAACAGCTGTATTTGCTACTCGCTTTAATTATGAATTGTAGACAATGTAATTTCAAAATGTGTGTTGGGATTTTAAATGTACTAAAATAGTGTAGTAAAATACCGACTTTCGGTCAATTTATGATAACAGGATGATTAATTTATAATGAATTGGTAAGTTGAAAGTCTAAGTTAAATACGAGAATCGGGCCTCTGATTGTTGACAAAATGTTTGTTATTGTCAATTTTCCCACTGTATGCTAACAATATTTATTTTACTTCTTCCACACGACTGCATGTAACAATTTTTGGTCCTAATATTTTAGGCAGCATTTTAGTGTGTGATGAATAGTGCTGACTATGATGATTGAATAATCACTGTTATAACTACAGTAGTCATAACTTATTGTGCCAATATTACGTGTAAGTTCAAGCCTCCCACACAGTATAATTCATTCAGCGTTAAACATTAACCACTCAGATATGAACATTATACCTAAGGAATAAAGGTTATATTTACTTGAAATTAATTGCATATACTAATTCGCATTGAACTTTCGCCTACGCTTCCTAACAAGCGTAGGTTCGTGGAATCCTTTCATTCTTATTTAAATTTCAGCATGAATATTATATGCAACCTGTCAACACGGAGATGGATATAAACGGGTTAGTGGCCAATTTCTCCCCTGAAGGCGTCCGAGATAGGTGACGGCTAAATAATAAATAATACGCCAGTTATAATTATACAAGTTAACCCTAGGATGGTAACAGGGGTGCCCAAACACCCCTCGCGGGCAATCACGCGCCGATTTATTAAAAATTATGTGCTGTATCGCTCTATCACTTTGTTTATTCTTTTGGCCTACCGTGAGCCTTCAGTATACGATACTGCTGTATCGTGGTGGGAGCGGTGATACGTCAATTTCGTTCTGCAGGGGTATTTGCCGGGTGTTGCGTCACCCCTGTTACTATTTACGTAGGTATATCCTATTGCTACTTTGTTTATTTTTATATTATGTTCAGTTAATTATGGCGTTTTGTAATGATGAAGAGCTTGAGGAGTAGTTCAATAATATGGCTGAATACAATGCGACAAAATGAGGCATGACCTTTGAGAAAATTATGCACAAAAGACACGACTGTGAGGGGTACTCGACGCTGGCCTCTTAGGTTTTTCTTTTGTATGTTCAATCGAGCAGTGATCAACTCTATGATTCTCTATCTAGAAGATAAGCATCAGAACACACCAAATATTATATTTAGAAGTAACTTCCTTAAAAAACTAGCATTGCAGCTAGCCGAGCCGCACATGAAACGACAACTAGAGTCAAATTTACCTCGACAACTATCAGGAAATATAAGGGCCATTCTAAGTATGAAGATATAGTAAAGTCGTAATATATAGTTAGTATTCCCTAAGAAGTTCCAGCAAGTGAACCCCCCGCCAACTTGCAAAACATGCTCGATGTGCATTGTGCCCTCAAAAGAATGACAAAAAAGTGTTTCTATATTTTTTTATAATGTAAAAGAACTGCGTGCCCTGAACATCGTGTGGAAATTTGTCTCAATTGTGCTTAAGTTGACATAAGTATTTTTTTTTAATCTTAATTCATTTAGTTACTGATTGATCTAAAGAAGAATGTTAATTTAGTTTGTTTCAAGAATAAAAAGTTTTATTTTTTCGTTAAACAAAAGTTTTTAATTCATTTTACTATATGGGGTGTCGTGACACCCCTGTTACTATGCGTGTTCATTTAAATTATGTTACCATCATAGGGTTAATCCAGTGGTACCCAGACTCTTTTGTTTCACAGACCACTTTCAAAATTTTGCTGGATCCGGTGGACCCCCTGCATCTACAGAACTACATTACTGAAAATTTCTAAATCTCGAAAAAAAATCGGTTGTCTGTAAAGTCGGTTTACTGACGATAGTTGAACGTGACAACGTCATGTTTAGCGAGGTAACGCCGGTAACGCCGGTAACGGCATTAGTCATGTTTTTTCGTGCGTGCAGCCGGCTCCATCGAATTATAAGACGTTATCACGTCAAAAAGTGAAGATTAGATCTATCTATCTATGGAAACTAGGGTTGTGGCTCAGTTTCAACGACGAATTAACAGTTTTCGAAAAAAAAAGGTTAGAATTGATTGCTTAATGGAGTTAATTATTTGATAATTAAGTAAGTAGATTAAACAAATTTTAATTCATTGTGTTGTGAGTAGATGCCAAAAAAGCAAAGTTGGCCAATCGAAAAAGTGACTCCATCCAACTTTACTTTTTTGAAATCTACAGTGACTCAACACAAAGACCAAATTTTTCCACCAAACTAAATTATTTTGACCAAATTCTCACAAATTTTATTTAGAAAACGTCCCATTCGGAGTGGATATTACAAATAGGCAGGTAGGTACTTACTTTTCCGACACTGGTAATCACTAATATCGATTCACTTTTCTTTATGAAATTTCTGAAACAAATGAGTAACGTTTATCCTTGACATTCGTATTTATATTGGTGAAGAATTAAACACGTTCATATAAGATTGCAAGTACATACACCACTAGTCGTATTAATTTGCACGTTTGAACACGCATTGCGGACGGGACGGCGGCGGCCGGCACGGCAACAAGTCTCGACGCGTTGTACTGAAAATAGAATATACAAGTTTTTACAAGTAACAGTCGCTGAGCTTCTAAAATATTATCTGATAGGATATAATTGTTTTATTGAGAAGGTTTAATTTAGATATCATATTGTTTGTGTTGTTGTATTACCGTGTGATGGACGGTGTGGTTCAATAAGTTATAGATGAAATTGAAAAAGGAAAGTGGCATAGGGCCGGATAGCTCAACTGGTAGAGCACTCGGCGCGATACCGATATGGTCTGGGTTCGACTCCCAGTTCGGAACTATCCATTTTTTCTCAATTTATTTATAAATTGTCTTATTGAGAAAGTTTAATTTAGGTATCATATTATTTAAAATAACAAGCCAACATTTTAGTTCTTCACTATCGAAACCGAATTAATTTTCATGCACCCCTGCTTACGATTGTAGACCCCCATTTTCGTCACGTCCAACGTAGACCCCCGTCGAGTCTCCGTGGAGCCCTAGGGGTCCACCTGGACCACTTTGGGAATTACTGAGTTAATCGATCACTAACTACCACAGGCGAGGCGTCCATACAAGCCGGCTTCGGTTACGTAAATTTTTGTTTATTTATAATACATATTTATTTTAAAATACAGAACTAAAACCAAACAATAATTGTGCTTAACGTACGTAGTAACTATTTATTAATCTGTGCCAATGTACCCAAAACATTGCGCTAACACCTTGTGACGAAACAATTCCGTTGGACGCTATTGGCCATTTTATCAGGATATTGTTTATGTAAAAACCGTGAAAAAAAATTACTTCAAACATAATGAACAAATACCTTTAAAAACTTCCCTATGCCATGCCGATTCCAAAATGGTGTAACACTTGTATTGTATATTATTGAAAAATTATCAAATTTTAGTTGTTTCTCATCAATGCCCTACGTAAGTGGAATTAATAAAAATAAACCAGTAAACCCTGCAGTTGCCACGATCAAGTAGGTAGAGAATTGGTCTATTAGGGTGTCTTTTTTTACCTGGCTTAGTAATTGGGACTGAAAGAAATAAAAAATAATTCGCTGTTAACACCGAAATGCTATCTGTTGTGGACGTGGACAGTATTTGAATAGTGCCAGAGCAGACAACAGTTTAGTGTGAATAACACAATATCTCTGCACCTCGCTCGCTGGAATGAAGTTTTTAATCTCACTTCTTCTTTCATCTCCCCGCGTTCTCCCTGATGCTAGAGCGCCAAATGACGTCATAGAGCCAGATGCAGACATTTGTGGGCATGGTGTAGGTGTTGAAAGAAAATAAAAAAGTTTCGTATGAATTTTGCATTTATTTTGTTTACAACAAGTGTTCAAATTGTCTTCCTCCCATTCATAAGCACAAGTGACACCTTCGTATAAAATTTCAGTTGAGTCTTCTTATTAAGCTTATGTTCGATATTTCACGGGCTGCTTCAAATACCCTTTGCCTTAATTCAGCCTCAGGTGTAATCGGTTTTGCGTCGACTTTATCTTTTAAACATCCCCAGTAGAAAAAATCCAAAGGATTTAAATCCGGGGAACGTGGCGGCCACAAGATCTGCAGGCTGCGGTGTTAGTGATAAAACTGTTTTAATCCACTTTAAGTAAATTGGAAAGGTGAAAAAGATTTAAAGGTGGGTACCTCATGAATTGAGTGCAGCAAACCGACAAACGCGCATCGACTGCTGCGTTACATTACTCAACCGGCACAATAATGAAGGGATTTTAAATCGAATCATTGCCTGTGATGAAAAGTGGATCCTGTACGATAATCGAAAATACTCATCGCAATGGCTGCACCCTGGCGAACCAGCCAAAGCCTGCCCCAAGCGAAAATTGACTTTATAATTATTTGTGAGCGTTTGACGGACTAGTGCCGGTGTCGTTCATTACAGCTTTCTTAAATCTGGCCAGACGATTACGGCAGATGTCTATTGCCAGCAACTGCAAATCATGATGGAAAAACTAGCTGCTAAACAACCGAGGGTGGTCATTCGCTCTAGGCCACTGCTGCTTCAGGACAACGCTAGACCACACACTACACAACAGACGGCTACCAAATTAGAGGAGCTTCAATTGGAATGTCTAAGACATTCACTGTACTTAGTCCTTGCTCCAATAGATTACAATTTTTTTCGAAATTTGGATAACTTCTTGCAAGGGAAAAAATTCAACTCCGATGGGGCAGTCCAAAGCTCCTTCAAAGGTTTTATTGATTCCTGTCCGAATGGTTTTTTAGTAAAGGAATCAATGAACTACCCATGAGATGGCAAAAGTACATAGATAGCACTGGTATATAATACTTTTATTAAATAAGTATATTACGCTTAAAAAAATCGACCTTATGTTCCTCCTTTACAAAACGCCAATTTCACATGTAATACCTATTACGTACCTACAGTCACGATTTTTATACAATTTAAAATGTCCAATAGACTTAATTTTCTAAGCAATAGAGAGAAAAATTTTGTGCTGAAGCTACCAGTGGTCTTTCCGGAATATTATAAGGAATTACCTAAAACTCAATAACAAAATCAATTAAGCGCATGCAATCGCACTCGCACACCGTGCGCGCAAGTGACACAGCACAGATACTGGAAAATGCAAGTTCAACAGAAATAATAACTTGAATTGTCTAGGCGATAATATAGCTTATAGGGTTTTTGAGTAGAGGCAGAAAACCAAAAAAATTAAGTTTCTATGTCCTTTTCTTTATTACATTATATTATGTTAATTATATTAATTAAATTAAATAACAAAGTTAAAATTGTACTAAATACTGTACTGTAAAACTAAATAAAGTGTTTACCGTTGCAATAAAGTGATACCGTTTTCATTTTTAGACAGAGACCAGCGTGATTCAAGGCGAAGTTTTGTATTCTGTAAATATTGTTATACTCGTACTAGCATTTTCCCATGACTTCACCCGCGTGAAAATTGTTTTAAACTTTCATCCCCTATTTTACAAACATACGTAACTCATTATTTTTTCCGTACTCAATTTATGAATACCATGAAAATTTGTCCAAGGAATAAAAAGTTCCATACAAAATTTTAGCACCTATTTTACTTGGGGTTGAATTTTGACAAATCCTTTGTGCAAAATTTCGAATTTCTAGCCTTAAGGGTTTGGCCTGTGCGTTGATACATCAGTAAATCAGTTTTGTTATTTATTATTTATATCCTAATATGTATAATAATTCTTCGGTACCTGTGTTTGTCAATTTTCTCCTCCTCAGCTGCTGGATGATTTTGATGAAATTTTATGCATTTTTTCAATAGATTTCTGGATGGTTAGAAAACAATATTGGACACGGTAAGGTTATACATGCGTTTATAGATTCTGGCAACACGAAGTTTGCCGGGTCTGCAAGTTCTGAATAAATCTGTACCTACAAATTAATGTCGCTTCGAATAAATAGTGACGTCGATGCGTCGTTTATATTTTCCATGAAAATATAAATGTCAGTAAACCAGATTTTATTATGTAGCATTTTCCGTGCACTAGTATTCAATTTTCAATAACCAGCGTGGCGCATTCCGCTCCGTATTGATTTGTCAAATTCGTTCCTAATGTTGGCCTCGACAATAATATTTTCAGTAGACGGTTGAGGTTTGTATGATAACAAAACAATTATGATGAGCATTTTGATGAGCAACGGAACAATTATATTAAGCTCGCCCAATGAATGATTGTTACAACAACATAGAATCCTTCTACTATTTAAAATGTGAAAGTTTGTGAGGATGGATGGATGGATGTTTGTTACTCTTTCACGCAAAAACTACAAAACTAATTTCGATTAAATTTGGTATGGTAGTAGTGAAGGCTCTGGATTAAAACATAGGCTACTTTTTATCCCGAAAAAGTACCTACAGTATTCCCGTGGGATACGCGATACTATATTTACGCGGGCGGAGCCGCGGGAAAAAACTAGTCAAGTATAAGAACAATTTTTTGGAATACCAAAAATTTTATTTTGTAGATTTTGTTGATTTGATAGAAAGTGACAACGCAATATTTAGAATTATTTTGAAATAGATATAGTAATCACAAAGAAATAAAAACATTTAATATATTTACTCCTAGTTGTGTGCAGTGGTCAAAATATAATGCTACGTATAAAAGGGAAGGTAATCATAAAAACAATAAAAGCAAAATTACTAAGTTTAGATAATTTTTTGTTGTTTTTTGTAATTTTAAACTTAATAAAATCAATAAAAACAATAAAAGCAAAATTACTACGTTAAGATTATTTTTTATTGCTTTTTGTAATTTTAAGCTCAATAAAAACAATAAAAGCAAAATTACTAGGATAAAATTATTTTTTGTTGCTTTTTGTAATTTTAAGCTTCTTTACGTAAATCAAACACCCAAATATGAAATCCATGCAGACAACAACACCTACAAAGTTAGGCACGGACAAATTAAAGGTAACGTCGGGAATTCGAACAATTGCGAAACATTTGTAGCCAGATGAGGCACGCGCAATACAGGGAGGAATGTAGACCAAATAGTTCAGTGTTTATGAGAGAAAGCGTATTCGTCCGAATATGATAGTGAAAACATTGTTTGTGACTCACCTGTATGCGGTCTGCTATATAATAGGTAAAGTGATAAAGATGCATATAAAATGGTATGGTTATATTTATGTTTTCAAGCCTTACAATGTATCAATGCAGATTTTAAAAAATCATCGTCATTCTTCTATTTATCTAGTTATTAGAGTAGGTACACCAGCAGTTTACTCTTAAAAGAGTTCTCAATAAATTAATAACAATATTTTCATAATTGGTGAATTGTCTTTTAATTCAGATATTTAATTTTCACTTACAATATTGCCATATTATTTTGATTGCAAAATATGGCAATATATGGTAATATAATTATAAAATATTGATTTTAATAACAATATTTTCTTGATTATTGAAATGGTTGACTTGTTCTTAAACGGGTTTTTTTTTCTTTTTTTACTATTGCTTCCTATAATTATTGTGCAAGCTTAAATCATACTTACCACAGGACCACATTAACGTTACAGGTCACATAACCGCAAAAGCCATCCAAATCAATTAAGCGTCCATTATTTAAACTATCAGTGTAACAGGTCCTTACCTGTTGATATGCTGGCAATCTGCCAAACTGCCTCAATGGGCTCTTAACGATATTCTGAGATTCCATGACACTCCACACAAATGTTACTCGATTGTAATGGTTAACTGTAACCAATGTTGCTCGGCTGTAATGGTTAACTCCAAGTATTTTACTTGATTTTGCCCGCTACTTCGTCGGGGCAGAACGATTATGTCAATTGTGGAGCTTGCAGGGATAAAAGGCACCCTGTTCGATGTTATCCAAGACAGATACGCGGATTGCAGGGATAAAATCCGTGATCTTTTAACCATGTAATGCCGCGGCATCAATCGGCTGTAGACACTTCCTGGTACGAATACTCATTGTTGGCGGGCCGGATAGTAAGTAGTGTATGAGAGCATCGAAGTTATATTATTCACAGTTAATCGAATAAAATAAAATTAAAAAGAAATACGCAAAGTCTTAGACAAATTCTAGTATCCTTATCAAAGCTAATTTATTGGGCTAAACAAAGGTAGAATTAATGAATGATATCCCGCAAGTGATATACATTTATTGTTAGTCTAACCGAGACTGGCCTATTACGGGCCTTTGTTCCGAGTTTAGTAAATGGGCCGATCCGGTCACGGGCACTACGCCTTTGATTTATCTTAATCTAGCTCTTTCCGGGTCTAATAACTTATACAGCTGTCAATGTATGTGGTTTTACTCGCATTTGTTGGGGTTTTAAAATAGAAACGAAGAGATTGTTAAAGAGAAAATTATTTAGAGCTTACTTAAAAATAGTCTAGTTTTCAACGAGATTATTGAAAGAAAAAGTGCGATGTTGGAATTTTAAAATACTCAGGTTTTTAGATGATATTGTTAAAATGTAAAGTAAAGGAAATAGTAATTTTGATAATTGTTTTTGGCATTATTAATGTAATGAAAAGTAAGAGTGTAGTTGTTCTTACTTTTCCTTTTAAACCTCGACAAAACTCAATAGTAGCCAAGAATTAACGGTCGAAATTTAATTCTCGTTTATCTGATGCAGATGCCTAAGCCGTTGGTTGGTTCATCTTTTGACATTGCGAGCGAGGTGAGAAAAGCGACACCACTGCAAGAAGATAGAGATAGATTAGAAATCAGACATGACTTTCACATATCTGTCGGACGAGATCTGTAAAAATTATTTTAACAATGATCTACGGTCCAAACTTAACGTGTGCAGTCTGGTATTGATTGAATCATAAAATGATTCTGGGTGCATTTTAATAAACTAAATGTATTTACACGACTGCACGATTATTAACACTTACGAAATACGAATGCTTGAAAATAAACTGAAACAAAATATTCGTACATTTATTGCCGGCCAATCCGAGGGTTGCGGAATTAAATCGGCAGTTATGGCTTTAAAAGCCTGAATTTGTTTTAAGCACGGTAATTTTTACGAAACCGATTAAGTTAAAAGGATAATTTTATAGGACTTAAGGGGTTTTTACGCTCATTATAATGAGCTCAAACTGTGGCCTTAAATAATGTTGTCGTTGTATTATTATTAGATAGAACGTTAGCATTATTTAATTATAAGGTACCTACTAACAATACCTATTATAATGTGAGACAAGAAAAATTGGTAATTACTAATTAGTTACATTTTCATACAACGTTTAGCAACAGAGAAAATTTATATACCAAACCAAAACAAAGTCTAATGGATAAAATGCCTATAAAGTTACATAGATAATATTCATTTAAAGAGTTTGTTCACTTTACTCGATAAAATAGTCGTAATTAGCAAAGAACACTTGAACTTGGACGAAAAAGTTGAAGTGATTAACGAGAGCTATACATCAAAGACGAAAACATTATTAGCAAGTTGAGTCGTGTAAGATATTGCGAAGTGTCGTTACTTGAGGTAGATAAATGGACATCAAGATGGATTATTAATTGTTCCACTTGTCTCTTTAATTAATACTCACGCAACGAATGAAGCAAAAAGACTGCTAAACTCAGCAGCCCTTACATATTAGGATATTCTACATTTTTTTTTCAAATATATTTTACAATGTCCGTATGGATTCGATAGTCAACTAGTTATTTTTATTTCCTGGAAATAATATCTCTTTATCTTTGCATAAATTTGCATACTATCGAATGATAAAACGATTAAAATTTAAACGATAAATGTTTGCGCCAAAACGACAGCCACCATTATCGTGACGACATAAGAACAGAAACAAATAAATGTCATATGTGCGTGTGTAGTGCATAAACTTTAGATTTAACTTTCGCTGTTATTTATTCGATTTGATTATGTTCTTATGACGTCACTTACAAGAAAAATATGGTGGTTGGCGTTATAGGTCACGTGACATACAGATAGTAAAACTACAGTTTTATTTTCTAAATTATAAATAAATCGCATATTTGTATAACAAAATAGTGTTGTATTCGTATTTATTATAATAGAAACTATATAAATAAATTTATATCATTTGATTTTGATAGATGATACTAGCCTATTCTTTTGGACCTCAACCTACCACATAACCAACGAGAGCAAATGTTGGTCTATAGTCTATTGTTTTTTTTTTAATATGTTCTGAAACTACTGGAACGATTGTGATAAAATTTGTCTCGAAACTACAGGACCAATTTTGATGAAAACTACAGATATAGAAGAGACGACGGGAAAAGGTATAGGCTACTTTTTATCGCAGCAAAATGTACGGTTCCTACTGGATTTTCTTTTAAGCGCACGATGTCGCAAGAAACATCTAGTATCAAATATTTAGGTGCAAGAAAGACAGTTACATAACAGCAAGCTAGACTGGATGAAGATGAGATGTTATCAAGTTATTATGCAATTTATAAAGAGGAAATAAGGTTGCCTCCGGAAAACTTGGTAATTTTATGGATAGTAGAAATGTACCTGTGATTACAACACGCTTTCACACATTATTATAAAACTTAACGAACACGCTCGCTACCAATAACGTTTTATGAAAGGGTTTATATAATTATATTTCATTATGTTTGATGAAAGCTTTAGTAACGAGTACGTAGAAGGTAAAAATTCTAATTTTTAGTTCAGTTCAGTAGTTAGTAAAGCATGATATTTAGTTAAAAGGTTAACACTTACAGGCGTTTGTGAAATTGGGACTGAATATGTTAAATGTGTATTTCATTGTTGTCGGCGTTAAATACAAACAACAAAGTAAAGATTAATCAGAAAGAGCACTTCGCACTCGAAGTGATAATATCAGAATTATGCTGAGAACCATTAGCGGCTGTATAAAACCTATGCAGAAGCAAATTAAGGTCATGCATCAACGGGCGTTCGAGGCATATGCTTATTGCTGGAGCAATGAATACAGCAATCAGTTAAACTATTAAAGTTTTATGCATAAATTAAAATTTTACAGCATGTTTTGTTTTACTTATATATTTACAACAAAGCAATTAACTATAGCCCTTAGATCGGATGATTGATCCTTTCTTGTTTGTCTGCCAAGAATAAACGAGGCTTTTACAAAGGTTGGAATATAAAAATATTAAACTCATTATTTTTTTAATTATGATTGACTAGATTTTTGCAGTGTGGTTCTAATTTATATGTATGAGCACCTATAGTCACAGCTGAAGATCAATTCAGGTAATAAAATCCTGCAATAATACAGTTACGTTCCAGGCCCGATATGTTAAAACTGCAAAACGTATTTTTCATAAACGTCAAACAAACGTCAAATCCGTTTTTATTGGTCCAAACTACAAAAAAAAAATGTTATACAGACGATTCATTTGTAATTCAATAGGCATGCGATCGATCGTTAACGATCCATCGTTACGATGGATCGCACGCCATCGCTCTTTAAAATACAACCACTAGCCAGACCTCCCCTGATTTAACTTCTTTAAGCCTATTTCTCTCTAGGTATTCCTTTCTCAGTAAAATTCTCGACGTTTTCTACTATCCCACCAATCGCAACGTTCAAAAAAGATCCAGTCTAGATTTATATATACACGATCCATATGTCACCGGAACTTGGTTGTCGTCTGTCAATGTTAAAACTCAGCCAGCTATTGGAATACCGCGCGACATTCAATTTCCTCAGCCGACTCGTTGCAAATGTATTGCGTAATATCTATCCCGACATATCCAGCCGCAGTACTAATCTTGGCATTGTTTCTTCAAGATTTTGTTTGATCTATACCCATAGTAAAGAATTACCTAGTTTATAAACAATTGTTTTTTATTAGACCGGGATAAATTTTTTTCAGACATTAATGTTGCAACGTTTTCTGAGTTATTTTATTAATTTGATTGATGTTAAAGCATTACCTAGTTTGCTTATTAAAATCCAAAAAAGGCTATCCTGAAGACTTTTCAATGCTTAGGATATGTTATGTTGCACAAAAGACTCGCATTTAAATTTATTTCCCTGAAAATAGTTCCTGGATATATTAGGTAAACGAGGCATTTATTTAATGCCGCAAAGTACAAAAATAACGATATGAAATGGACCGTAAACTCTAGAGTTTGTCAACAAAAACCTTTTCTTGTAACGACCCAATAAGATGGATTAGTGGTTCGCACGCGAAACTAGTTCCTGAAAATTACCGCTAATAATATTATGCCTGTCAAAAAAAAAATGAACATCCTAAACCATAATTAAGGTCAAAAGCTTTTAATATTTTCACATAAAAGGCAATTTGTCATCTAAAAACTGGATTAGCTTTGTCTCAAAGTAATTCTATCAACAGGAAAATGGTAATATTTTTGAGAAGGTAATTTTTAAAATACAAAGTGTACATTTTATTTATATTTTTCGAAAATATTGTTCTAATTAGATCTTCAAAGTTACTAAGGTCTAATGCTTGAACTACGAAATGCGTAGGTTCAATAGAGTGAAGTCCAGTCAGAGCTTTTGTATTACCTAAAACTTGTAGTTTGTGTAAACTACACAGTTTTTCATCATTCATCATTTCACAGATTTTCTATTTATTTAAATTTGATAGTTACCCAGGTAGTAACCGAGCTTTGCTCGGAGCTCTGGTAGATATATAAAAAAAAGAATTACAAAAATATTTTACCGGGTCGAACTCACCACATTCCGAGTTTCCGAATGACGCAAAAATTAACTAAACTGCCAATCGGACTGACATTTTAGAGTCGAAATTAGTGATATATTGTTGCACGACGAAAGAAAAAACTAGATATAATTTAAAAATGTGCAGTTTCCGAGGGATAAACCTAGCTAGACTGATTTTTCTCCCCCAAAATTCCCTGCATACTCGTACTAAATTTCATGTAAATACTTGCACCCGTTGCCGAGATTACGATTATATGATATACAAGATTGTCTCGTTTTATTTTCTACTTATAACGCCCTAACGTAAACTTATTACTAATAAAGTACAAAATTATCATGATGAAAGCTGTACATAGGTACATACATACATAGCTGTAGATATATAGCAGGTAGTGCACAAACACCATTACAGTCAAATTAGTTAACATAGCTTATAGGTATCCAATTAAAAGTAGGTATTAAGAGCATTAGTAGGGAAGTACCTAACAGAAGTTAAAGAAAATAAACAAAACAAAATTAACTTAATTTAAAATGATATACAACATCTTGACTAAAATTGGATCTAGAATTGGAATAACAATTTTTCAATGTCACACCGACGTAGCTTTAAATAGCAGTAAGGTCACAAGGGCGATGGTGAGGTCATCAATACGGCAAATAAAGCCACCCTCCAAGGGATTTCGGTAGGTTCGACTACATTTGCCTGAAATTCTGAATTACAATCATAATTAGACATCAGTAACCGAGGTTTACTCAAGTGCTTGCGTAAGTTAACATGGTGTCACTTTCTTTTAAAACTAATCGTCAGCTAATATGAACCTTAACTTCTTCGATGATGGTTCAGAATTTTTGTCGTTGTTAGAAAATATCGGACTGATGTGACCAAACTAACGGAGATTTGCAAACACAAGCCGTAATGTTTTACCATAATAAAACAACTGTTGCAAAGTTGTGTTTGATTTGCATTAATGTCTCAAGATGTTTTCTTTTAAAGTATAATAGGACAACTAATATAGTAATACGTATACATATTTTTAAATCGAGAACGCGAAAAGTTTTTTTTGTCTGATATTAATTTCATAAAACCTCTTAACTTCTGCAATATAATTTCAATTGGCTAAAATAATATTGATCTTTTCAAATTATTTAGGGCCTAATTCACAATGGTCTAGTAAATATCAGATAGCTTACTTACGTGTTTTGTCACTTTCTTACATTGCGTGAGTGACTAAAACAAAACATGTGAAACAGGCCCTCTAATTAAGAATTTCTGAGAAGTCCCTTATACCTTTAAAATATACTCTTATCCGGGAACCTTCGTAGGCGTTTTTGAAGTAATTTTATCTTACTATTTAACGATTCAAATTTAGGCACAAAGTTGTATTATTTAAAGTGTTTGAAATCATTATTCATGAAATTCTTTGTAGGAATAAAATGATGAATGAATATCAAACTATACAGTAAGTACCAATCAATCAATCAATCAATCAATCAATCAATCAATCAATCCTTTATTGCAACAATATGGTATACATAAGGTCTTAAAAATATTATAATAACTAGGATCCCACATTCTGCCATCACAATGGCGCGCAAAATATCCTTAACATGGCAAGGTGTTAGGTGTGTGAAGTTAGCATTTATAAATTGCAACAAATTGGAAATAAATAAAATATAGACATACAGTTAATAATTTAGAAGCTTCAAAAATTATTGATCATAACAATTTAAATAATAATTAAATAAATCACACAATTTTAGTATTAGTCATAGAAATTAAATAATGATATATCACGGCCCTTAAGTATTATTAAAAGGGCATAACAAAAAAAAACAATGTATCTAAAATCAATATAAAAAGTAAGTTATAGCACAACATGTCATCATAACAACAAAATCTTAATAGTATTCATAATCCATAATCATCATAAAATCAAATAAATAAATTAATAAAATATTATGTCTAAATTATCATGTCATGAAAAGAGTAAAAATTAGATATCTAATGTCATATTTGTAAATTTAAAAATAACATTCATAATTCATAATCATCATTAAATCAAATAAATTCATTACTAAAATATTATGTCAAAATCATTATAATGTCATGTAAAAAGTAAAAATAAGATATCTGATGTCATTTTTGTAAATTTAAAAATAATATTCATAATCATCATTATATCAAATAAATTCATTAATAAAATATTATGTCAAAATCATTATAATGTTATGTAAAAAGTAAAAATTATATATTTAATATATTTTTTGTAAATTAGGGTAATTTTCAATTTCATTTATCTTTCTTTAAATGTCATGTATTCATTTAATGTATAAAAACAATTATTTAACAGCCATTTAGTTAATTATCTTTTAAAATTATCTAGGTTTAAGCTTTTGAAATGGTCAGGTAGCTTGTTATATACAGTAATGGCATTGATGTACACATTTTTTTATAGATATCATACCGGCACTGAGGCAGGTATAGTTTATACTTGAGTCTTGGTGTAGTACTTCTATTATTAATATCAGAATTTTTGGGAAAGTACTGTGAATTCTGTTTTACAAAAGTACAAATATCCCTAATGTACAAGCATACCAGAGGCAGAATATGAAATTTCTGAAATAAGGGTTTGCAACTGTCTGAGGGCCAAGCTCCGCAAATGGCTCTTACACACTTCTTTTGAACCTTAAATGCCTTGTCAATTTCAACAGAGTTCCCCCATAGCAATAGCGCATACGAGAGCACCGAAGACACATATCCGTGGTATGCGCATAATCCGGCCGCGGTTAAGACTTTGATACGTTACATTTTAATTGCGTATACAAACTTGTCTAGTTTGTTGCATACGTGGCTTATGTGCTCTTTCCAATCACAGTGTCTGTCTACTATGACCCCTAAAAATGTTGTGGAATTGACTTCTTCTATTTTAATGCTGTCAAAGGTTAAATTTAACTCAATTTGTCGTGTTCTATAGTCCCTAAATTGAATGATTTTAGTTTTATTGATATCAATTTTTAGATTATTATATTTAAGCCATGAAATTATTTTGTCAACCGTATTACAAATGTCATTTTGGAACGAGTCTACATTCTCAAATTTAATTATTGCTGTTGTATCATCCGCGAATAAAATAGTATTTTGATCTGTTACATTAGGTAAATCATTGATGTACAGCAAAAATAGTTCTGGCCCTAGTAAGCTTCCTTGCGGAACTCCAAATTCGTTGCATAGAAACTTCGACCTACTAGTAATTTGTTTCCATTGCGTAATTTTTGAAATCTCTACGCATTGTCGTCTTCCCGTGAGATAACTTTTAATCCAGTCATAGGCTTTGCCTCGTATTCCATATTTTCCGAGCTTGTATAGTAGAAGCTTATAATCTACAAAATCAAAAGCTTTGCTCATGTCTAGGAATATGGCGACTACAGGCTTTTTATCGTTTAGAGATTCTGTAACATATTTTATAAGATTAAAACAGGCTAAAGATGTGTTACTATTTTTACGGAATCCAAACTGTTCTGACCCAAGTATATTATTCGCGGTAATAAATGCGTGTAGTCTTTTTAGCATAGTTTTCTCAAATATTTTTGATATTACCGGTATTAATGTAACTGGTCTGTAGTTGTTTATGTCAGATATATTTACTTTTTTAAATAGAGGTTTGACAATGGATAGTTTTAATATTTCAGGGAATGAACCTTCTTCGAAAGAAAGATTAATAATATAGCTCAAAGGCTTACTCATATCTTTAGCACAAGCTTTGATCACGTTTGTGTTAGGAAAATAGTTTTCAAATTTTGTGTAATTAGTGTTTTAGCAATGTCATTTGTTTTAAATTTAAATTCTTTGTTAGTCAATTGTATATAGAAATGATTAAAAGCTTCGCATATGTCATTAGGAGCCGTATAAACTTTGTCATTATGTCCGAATTAGGTTTCATGTCATTAATATTGCTATTTATGATGTCCCAAACTGCTTTGCATTTATTTTTATTATTATGTATATATTTATTATTTTGTAGTTGCCTTGATTTATACATACATTTTTTTTTAGAATTTTGTGGTAAATTAGATATCTTTTATAATTTATAGCTTTATTGCCACCAGATCTTTTATATTTTATATATAGGTTTCTTTTTTCAATTGATGATTTTTTTAAACCTTTTGTAAGCCATGATTTGTTCGATTTTTTATTATTATGTTTACATATTATCACAGGGAAGCAAAGTCTGTAAAATAAAACTAATGTTTTGTGAAATTCTTCGAAGGCATCATTTAAGTTGTTTATTTGGTAGATTTCGGAGAAATGAATTGATGACAAACATTTACAGAATTTAAGTATATTTTCCTTGCTACAGTCCCTAACAGATCTCGACCAGGAAATCAGTTCACGTTTGTTTTTTACCCTAATTGTGAGAGTTTGTCCTGTTTCGTGATCTGACAGACATAGATGGTGGACTTCAGCTAAGCACGCGTTCATGTTACTTGCAAACTGGTCAAGGCATGACATTTTTCTTGTTGGTGTATTAATATGTAGTTTTATGTTAAAAAAATTTAATAAATTAATAAGCTCTTGGCAGTTTTCATTAGGATTAAGAGTATCAAGGTTCCAGTCTCCGCATAAAACAATTTTTTTAGATCTGATTGCAATTTTTGTCATCAATTCCTCTAATTTTTCAATAAAAATGTTAGGATTGCTGTTAGGGGTCCGGTATATACATAAAATAGACATTTTTGGCGACATAATTTCAATACCCGATATTTCAAAACTAAAACTATTTCCAAATTCATTAACGATCCCTATGCCTTTGCACTCGATGCTATTTTTCGCGAGTATGCAGGTTCCGCCCCTTTTTGTGTTACGTGAATATGAAGAAATAATTAGTCTATAACCCGGTATTTTTAGTAGCGATTCCATTCCTTTCTTTATGAATGTTTCCGTTAAACAGACTATATCTATTTCGGTGTTTTTTTGCGAAAATCTTGTAAGCGCTAATGTAATTTCTTCAGCTTTATTAATTGCTCCGGCTATGTTTTGGTGGAAAATTATTGTTATTATGGTTTTCTTTTTTATCCACGAAAAAACGTATCATTTTTAATGTTATTTCTTATCGAATCCCTCTTTTTTGAAAAGTAGTAGGGAATTGTACCCTTTTTGTGCTCTACGCAAATAGAGTTATTTTGGTCAGAACTCAGTTGAATATGTATTGGTTCAGGAGAATTATGTGTACTTAAATTTAATTTTGATTTTGAGGTGTTGTTACATTTAAGGAGCTTGGGCGGAGAGAGGCTTTTATTCTGATTATTTCTAATGTTCATTATTTTATTATGTAATAGGAACTCTATCTCTACGTTAATGATAACGCTAAGTCTTTGTAATAAAAATTTTCTGTTTCTTAAGTGCTCACAGTAATAATCCTTTAAATATAAACAGTTATTATCATTTTTAGCAATCAATTTAATGTTATTATTAAGTAAATTTATATTTAAAAATTTGTTATAAGTAGTTTCTAGTATAAAGACTTTTTGTTTACGTAAGATGTATAGGATATTGCTAAGGTTTGCTAATATACAGTAGGGATTTTTGTTATTAGAACCTATAGCTAAGATCACAATGTCACCTTTTTTTAATGTTGATATTACTTTATGACAGTAACAGAGTATGTCATAACATCTTGCGTATGAAAGAACTATGCCAAGTATTTCATATGTGTTATCATTTCTTTTTTCTCTGTCGTAGTGAATCTGAGAGGCTAGACCACGAACTTGTTGATCCCCTAGTATAAGTATGTTCTTCTTGCGACACGGGGCGCCATCTAGCGAGGATTTTGGATTATTATGGTAATACGTTTTGCTTTCGACTTGATTAACTGAAGCAAAACCCTCTATTGGAATATATGTGTTTTAGAAGAATGTTCTTGTAATTAAATTGCATTAACTTGAAACAACTCACTTTTATTACTTTTACTTATTTCTAACATACCTAGCACATCATTCTAGAAAGCCATTTTTTACCGGAAGGAAGAAGTAGTTTTCATAAACCACAGATAACAAAAGGAGTCTATCCTACAGATTATAAAGAAATATTTGTGTTGCTATCTCAACACTCTTCCTCAACACAAACATTTCTTTTACATAGATACACAACAATTTACATTTAAATTTCTTAAACTTAAATTCCTCAACATTCACAAAAGTAAATAACTAACTTTGAACTTTAACATACTCAAACTCTAACACAATAATAATGTTTTAACTTTAAACATTTATAGAACACAAACTTAATTTAGAAACTAAATTTTTAAAAATATTCTTAGACAAAGGTTTAGTTAAGATATCAGCAATCTGTTCTTTAGTATTAATATACTTTACAGTAACAATATTTTCTTCTACTTTCTGTTTTATAAAATTATATTTAACATCCATGTGTTTAAGCCTTTTCTGATCAGAATTTTAATAGCTTTAATAGTACTTTGATTATCTTCATAAATAGTTACATTTTTAACATTAATATTTAAATCAGCAAGTAATTTTAACATCCAACAAGCTTCCATAATACATTCACATAATGATACAAATTCCGCTTCAGTTGTGCTTAAGGCAACGGTACTTTGTTTCCTAGACTTCCATACAACAGTATTATTAAAAATTTTAAACATATATCCTGATGTCGATTTTCTGTCTAAATCTCTAGCCCAACCAGCGTCTGCATACCCTAATAAAGGCATGTTACAATCATCTTTAGTATACAACAATGCAAAATTAATTGTATGTTTTACATATCTTAGCAAACGTTTGAGAGATCTCCAGAGCTCAATATTTGGTCTAGATTGAAATCTACCTAAATAATAAACAGATGCCGCTAAATCTGGCCTTGAACCGACAGTAACATACATAAGTGACCCTATCCATGATCGACATTGTTTTTCATATGATAAATCAATATCTCCGTTCTCATCAAATTTATAATTTGCATCCATTGGTGTTTCACATCCCTTACACTCATTCATATTATAACGTTCAAGAACACTTGTTAAATATTTAGTTTGATCAATAGTTATTCCAATAGAGGTCTCTTTAATCGATATCCCAAGGTACATTAAATTATTGCTACCCAAATCTTTCATTTTAAATTTAGTTTTCAAAAATTGTTTTAAATCTTCTATTTTATTTAAGTTTGAGCCTAGTATAAGCAAATCGTCGACATACAATAGTAAGTATATATCTTTTATGTAATATAAGCAATAATCATTATTTGAACGTTTAAAACCATATGATATAATTGTGTTATTAAACTTTTCATACCAGTATTTAGGAGATTTCTTTAAACCGTATAGTGATTTCTTTAGTTTCAGTACAAATCCTTGTTGCACTTTCATACCATCTGGTGGTTTTATGTATACTTCCTCTTCTATATTCCCATATAAAAATGCTCCTTTCACATCCATCTGACTTAAATGATAATCTCGTGGAGCAGCTACAGATAACAATATCCTTAACGTCTGTAACTTTAACACGGGTGAGTAAACATCATCAAATTTCTCTTCTTGTTGAAAACCTCGTACTACTAGTCTAGCCTTACATATCGTTTCTCTTCCTGTATCCTTCCTTGTAAATACCCATTTTGCATCTAATGTTTTCTTGTCTTCTGGCTTCGGAACTATTTCAAAAATCTCATTTTCATCTAGTACTTTCAATTCTTCACTTACAGCTTTCATCCAATCCTTTTTATCTTCCCTGGTTTTTATATCATCATATGTAAACGGCACGTCATCATTCATACATAAAAACGCATACATGGCATCATCTTCATCACTAAAGCTGGTTACATATTCATTCTGCCATTTTGGCTTCATTCTATTTCTCTTTCCTCTTCCTATTTCTTGACTTTCTTCTGTATTATTCGTAATTTCTTCTTCTTTACAAATTTCCACTATTTCATCACTTGCTTTCTCATTACTTTCTTGTCTTTCAACTTCTTCATTTATTTCCTCTTCTGTGTTGTCTTTCACGCTTTCTATTTTCTCGTTTTCTTCATATTCAGGTATGTTAGCTAATCCTTTAATTTTCTTCCATTTTTTATCAAAAATAACATGTCTCGCAGTCACAACTTTTCCTGTTTGTTCATCATATAGCTTATAACCTGCCATACTATATCCAATCATTATCATTTTCTTTCCTCTATGATCTAGTTTATTTCTCAATTCCTTTGGTATATAATTATAAGCGATACATCCAAATATTTTTAAGTTTGATACGTCCGGTTTTCTACCTTCCCACATTTCACTTGGTGTTTTATCTCTTCCAGTAACTGGACTTCGGTTTGTCACATACGCTGCATACAAAACTGCTTCTCCCCAGAACTCCTTTTTCATTCCCGAGTCAATCAATATAGTTATAGCTTTATCCACTAATGTTCGATTCATCCTTTCGGCTGTTCCATTCATCTCCGGATTGTATGGCACTGTGTACTGCATCACTATTCCGTTCCTACTACAAAAATTCTTAAATTCATTTGAAAAATATTCTCTATCGTTATCCATTCTTAATTTTAAAAGATCTCTATTGAAATGTCTCGTTGCAAAATTATAATAATGCTGAAAATGTTCAAAAGTTTCTGATTTATTTTTCATTAAATAAACTATTGTAAAGTGTGTGAAATCATCAATGAATGTTACAAAGTAATTCTTTCCGTCATAAGTTTGTGGAGAGATAGGTCCACATACATCAGTATGCACAAACTCTAAAGGTTGCCTCGCTCTAATGCCTGGTTTATTGAAAGGTTGTCTACAAATTTTCCCTAATACACAGGGCTCACACAACAAGTTATTTTCTATAGTTTTATTTTTTAATCCTGCCAAACCATGTACCATGTTTTTGTTTACCAATAAATTTAAATTATTAATTCCTAAATGAGCAAACCTCCTACGCCATATGTCATACTCATCATTATTAATTTTACTTGAAAAATTACATGAAGTTACAATACTTTGCAAGTTTAGTGTGTACAATGTGTCTATTTTATTACCTATCATCATTAAGTTCTCTTGTTTATAAACTCTTACTTTACCTCCGCTAAAAACTACTCTAAAACCAGCACTTTCCATTTTTGACACAGATAATAAATTTTTTCTTAAATCAGGTATATAATAAACATTTGTTATTAGAAATTTGTTTAAAATCTTACCCACTTGACATGATACTTCCATATTTCCAATCCCAACTGCTTCTAAACTAACCCCATTTTTGGCTGCTGCAATTTTCTTAGGTACATTTAACTCAATATAGTCTATAAAATGTTCCTTACTATTAATTAAATGGTTTGTACACCCAGAGTCCACACAAAACTGAATCAATGAGTTATTTCCACTATTATACTGTTCGTTGTAGCACATAAATACATTTGGATTATTCCCCGCAAAATTCACATGGCCACCTTGTGCTCTACCTCGGTTATTGAAAGTATGTCCACGTCCTCCATAAAATCCTTGTCCTCTTTGTCCACGTCCTCTTTGAAACCCATGTCTAGCGTTGTATCCTTGCCCGTTACTATGTCTTTGTCCGGTGTTGAAATTCTTATATCCGTTTCCTTGTAATTTATGGCATTGAAATTTTTTATGTCCTGGTTTCCCACATACAAAGCATGAGAATGCACTTGGAGTGACAATCTCCTTGCTGTGAAACTGCTTTCTTTTTTCTTCTGCCAGTAATCTGTCTTTTACAGTAGTAAGTTTTAATTCTCCGATAGTTTCCAGCGCAGTCACTATATTTTCATAACTTTTTGGCATGGACAGTAAGAAGATGTTGACCTTTTCTTCCTCTGACATCACAGAGCCTGCTTCCTCTAGTTGTGTAATGATTTCCTGCATTCTAGTGAGATGTTCTTTCAAAGACTTTGTTTCAATATATTTAATTTCACTCAACTGCCTTCGCAGGAACAATTTACTACGGGTGCCTCGATTTTTAAAGCTCTCCTCTAGGTTCTTAAACATCTCGTAAGCTGTATCACTTCTCAAATACTCTAGGTGGCTATCCGCCACTGCGGAACTTATTATAGCTTGGGCTCTTGCTTCCAATTTTTCATCTTTAAAATCCTTTTGCAGAATTGCCTCATAGCAACCACTCTCTTTTAAAATGCTTTTTAGTCTAAATGCCCAAGTATTGAAGCTTTCGCCATCAAATTGTGGTATATTGTACTTACTATTCATAGCGTCTCTCGCCGACATAATATTGCTTCCGTCGTGCTTCGAATTTTTTTTTAGATTTTCTCGGAAAAGGGATCTGGGCCCATAACTATTGGAATATATGTGTTTTAGAAGAATGTTCTTGTAATTAAATTGCATTAACTTGAAACAACTCACTTTTATTACTTTCACTTATTTCTAACATACCTAGCACATCATTCTAGAAAGTCATTTTTTACCGGAAGGAAGAAGTAGTTTTCATAAACCACAGATAACAAAAGGAGTCTATCCTACAGATTATAAAGAAATATTTGTGTTGCTATCTCAACACCCTCCAAGGGCGAGGTTATTATCTTCAAAGGTGTAGTAACTATTTGACGTGGACGGCCCCTTGGAGATTCATCTACAGATCTCCCGTGGGTGGATACAGGCAACTGACGTGGTAGCCTAATTCCTATGTTGGTGAGTCTCTTATTTATTGGTATAGCTGCCGCTGAAGTAATTTAATCTTATCTCAATAGTACAATTATTAATTTAAATGAGTAGGTAAGTATTTTAATTCATGTTTTACATAGAAACAAGGCATTGTTTAATGTCATTCAAATATATTCAGTAAAATCTTGTAATATAAATAGTGTATTTCACATAAAAGACCAGGCATGATGAGGCAAAAAGTGTCTCCAGTTATATGACCCCACTTTTGAGACTTTTGAGGCCATTTTGTGAAAGCAAGATGGCTGACATTTGAAGTATGGTGAAAACCAAGATGGCGTAATTTTATAATGTATGAAGTTTTGTTACGTCATAGCCTTTCTTGTGTTTTGAAATCTTTGGTATTTCAGTTAAATAGTGAAATCTTTATATTAATACGTGAAGCGAAAATTTCATGTACAGTTTTACGCGAATTGTGCGTACCGATGAGTGTGAATTTTGACACAATTAAAGTTTAATCTGAGGAAGGCGTGCGAAAAGCGTAAAGTTCTTAAAATAATATTTCGAAATACATTAAATTAATGAAAAAATATCAGCAACACACACTACCATGGATTTGGTTCACACACACATACACGTATTCATTATTGTCAATCCCTATGAGTTTTGATTTTCAGTTTTATCGTAAAAATCATGAGTGACATTTTATTTTACGTAATTTTAATGGAAGTTGTAGCGGGCTACGACCTCTTGATATGTAAGTCCTTCTTACGCTTGAGTGGTGATTATAATAATACAGCAACAATTCTTATATTCCCCTTTATTGGTGCTTAACACAGATACGTATTACAAATGAGATAATATGTCTAATACAAATACGTCTACAGTCTACACCATGAATAGCCTTTAACTTATCTAAAATAAACCTAAATAGGCTTTACTTCATGACATCTGTCAATGTCAAAAATGACATTGACACTTACTTTTGTTATTATGCAACAGAAGTGGACTGATATTCTTTTAATTATTACATTAATTATAGTTTATAATTATTATCGCTACCTCAGTTAGATCACACTACCTACCGTGCAATTGATATAATTTTATTACACGTTGACGTTTGTCAATCTGTCACAACATTATTTTTTTACTTTTTTCTATCTAAGATCCAAAATATACCTTCCTATTTAAAATATTTTGGAAACATATATGTTTCAACGCATGCCCGCGATGAGCGACATCGTCTCGCTTAATGTGAAAACGCTCTAATACGTGAAGCAAAAATCACGTTTTCACGGTTTTGGACCTATTTTAAGGGCCATCATCACGGTCTAGTCTGCAAATCCAGCAGCCTGTCAATAATTTGTTTATATCTTTTCTGTTATCTGTAAAAGTAGTAGTAAATATCCAGGAGGATTAACCAGAAGGCTGAGTAGGCTGAAGCCTAGGGCGGCAAATTTTATGGGGCGGCAAATGTGCCCTAAACATTTTTTTGTCTTACAGAAATATTATACGATGCAAAACATTCTAAAAGTGTTTCAATATTATAAATTACAATTTGAATTCAATATTGTTTAGATGAGAGCGGCGGGCGGCGACGGATTCTTGTGGTATTGAGAAGATATGCGACTCTGCTGCTGTGTGTCATTTGTTTTGGTCCATAGGGATTTATCCAATAGAAACCTGCAAAATTAGAGACATTTTTGCTCGCTCGCTTTCAATCTTACAAAACATAAAACATTATAATATATTTTGCGCTGTTGATTTTATTTAAAGAATATACACTTTTAAACAGCCATTAAGTACAACCAGGACAATTGTAAAATACTACAATCGTACTCTTGATTAGTATAAATCGAGTAATTTGAAGAACCAAGTTTGGAGGGGAGGGACCAAAACTGAATAGGCTATGGGTGGCAAATGTGTAAATCTGGCACTGTAAATATCATAGACAAATTGACATATTTTATTACGTATATATGAGGCAAAAGAACCCTAAAAATTGAAACTAAAAAATTTAAATATGAATTATGGTCTATTTTCGACCAAAGGGCGATCTCTAGTTATTAATTATTATTAAACTCCCGACACACATTTTTGTAACACAAGTAAATTCTACTTGCTTTTGCGACCGCACTTTAGAAGTTTGTGCTTGTGTGTGTGCTGCTTGAAAGAGCCATTAGATTTTAAGATAGCAAATCCTGTCAAATATGACCAAAGCTCAAGGTTAAGAACTTAGGAGCTCCAGCAATAATCACATCATCACACTAATATTATGAATGTGAAAGTTTGTGACCTTCTTTGACGGCCTTTCACGCTGAAACTACTAATGGATATGAATGACATTTGATACACATATAGTTTACTGTCTGAATTAGGACATAGGCTTCTTTATATCTTGAAAAAATGTACGGTTTCTGTGAGATAGATACATTTTCTTTTGCATGTACGAAGTCGCGGCCAACATCTAGTGATTGCTATTTTCGAAATACCTAGTCAGCGGGAAACATTCCCCCTTCGTTCCTTTTGTTACATAATTTGCCATTTTAATATCATCTGGTCCCACGCCGCACGGCGATTAATATTTAAGTGGTTCAGGTGCAATCTTTAAGTATTCCAAGGAGATCGTTAATTTTTAATTCTATAGATGGATGGAAGCTATTTTTTATTTTTATGTATTCGCGGCTCTTTTCGAATAGAAGCCTTATAGCTATAGAAGCCTCGAATAGAAGAAAGAAGAGTGAATTAAAATACTAATATTATAAAGAGGAAAGGTTTGATTATTGGTTTGCATTGAATAAGCTCTCGGTCCTACTGGACCGAGATTTTGTTGAAATTTAGCACAGTTTAGTTTTTATTTAGACATAGACCACCAGGAAGAACATACGTTACTTCTTATCGGGGCACGTCACGGGTAACTTCTAATCGTAAATTATATTAAAATGCTAATGTACGCTTACAAAATTGCAGTTTCCACTGGGTGTATTTTTATAGTCACACTGACATCCTAGAATTAACTAACCTAGCCTGAATAAGGATATAAAACATTGCTTTTTTTACCCTTTTAACATTTAAGAACGTATATTTGTAAGTGCTCGTTATTAAGATGAAAGTATAGGATACTTATTTTATGCATGTTTACATTATAGTTATATAAAATGGCCGCTATATTATGGCTGAGTTGCTGTAATGTAAATACCAGACCCGGACCATAAATCATTCGCTCAATTTCAGGGAATCTCATCGCTACATAGATATTATATAAAATTCGCAAACCTTACCTACAATATTTCGTGGATAATGCAAGATACGGCAATATAATTGGATAAACCTTTATTCGCGCAGGTTGTAATCGCATTTAATTTAAGCACCATTGAGAGAGAATTAACAATGAATAATTTTAATATATACTACTAAATAGGAATGGTTTTTTTGTATGTTTGTTTGTTTGCATTGAATAAGCTCAAAAATTACTGGACTAATTTTGATGAAATTTGATACACATATAGATTAGACCACGGGAAAGGACATAGACTACTTTTCATCGCGGCAAAAAGTACAGTTCCCGCGAGTTTTCTTTTAGGGCGCACGAAGTCGCAAGAAAAAATATAGTTTCAGATATATTTTTTCTCGTAAAAAGTGAAGAAAACTAATATCGGAGAATCAGGCGGCCGAGTCGTGTCGCATGTCGCGTGTCGCATCGCTCCGCTGCCGCCTTGTCTTACCTTTAGGCTCGTAATGTCCCCAAGCCCGTTAAATATTCGTTCTGCTTATTAAATTGACAAACATTTGGAGAGCTTTCCGCTTGCATATAAACAAATGAGTTTATGAAAACAAGCGTTAAGAGTTTTCGAAATATTTGCATCTCATCTCAACTGATAATAATTTATTCTCATTATGAAATTTCACAAAGAACCTCGTTGCAATTTAAAATAAATCTTCCTCCAAAGACCAGATATCTAAAATATTCGCAGTAGCAACCGACTTGTAAAGCATTTACATAACAAAAAGTAATCGTAAACAATTCGTTTAAAAGTTCTTTGACGAATATCATCATCTCTTAATCTTTTCGTCTGAATTTTCCATCGTTTCAGCGCTAAACTTCGATTTATCCTGCGCGTTAAGATGAGTTTATGTAGCGTAATAGAATTTTTAAACCAATATCCTGTTTTACCATAGTATAATATATTATACAGATTGCAGTGGTATACTGCCTAAATAAAAAAGTGATTTAGAAGAAAATAGAATATCTAGTATATTCCAAACACAAGTTATCAGGGTTCAAAAATCGACGAAGCGCTTCGAGAAAAGGTGGTCTGGTAGTGCCCTTGCGTTTCGCTAGGCTCATCTTGGCGGGGGCACTAGCGTGCCCCCAAGTAGGTGTACTAATGACATTTCAGATCGAAAGTGAATCGTATAAGCCTGAAGCTATCTAAAGGAGTGTAAGGGGTATAAAAGGGGAAATAATAAAGTTGAGGAAATTAGACAGACAAACCAGGAAATGATAAAGGAGAGTAAGGAAAACTTAAATAAGGCAGTCGATGTGTGAGGGGCTAGGACTCCGACAGAACCACAATCCGCGACATACACGAATGTGGTCAGTGGTGGCGGAGAAATTCAGACCTTGCCACCGGAGCCGAAGCGCTAAACACTCCACTCTTTAATAGTCGCAGACAAGGAAAACTTTATGACAGGATCGGAGATAGTGGCGGAGGTATAAAAAGTGATAGAAGGAAATAAGGAGGGTTTAAAATAGAGAAAAGATATCATAGGTCTCAGTGACAAGAACGGCAGAGATATATTAAAGACAAAATAGAAAAAAGTGAAAGTTTTGAAGTACAGAATATAGAAAATAAGAATCCTCAGGTTGTGTTGTATGGGGTGCTTAAGTCAAGTACAGACGAAGACATTATAGAAGCAATCAGAACTCAAAATAAGCACCTCATGCAATAAATCCTGAATATTAAGGAGGATAGTATTAAGGTTAAATACATAAAGCGTGGTGTAGATGATCACACTGAACACGTGGTGTTGACTGTGTTCTCTGAAATGTGGGGGTGTTTCACTAAGGCGGGTGGGTCATCTATATATTATAGATATGCAGCGCGTTCGGGTCGTAGACAGCTTAGGATACGGACATCTGAAGCGATTCTGCAATATCTCCGAGGAAAAGTGCAGCCTTTGCTCCGGGGCACGCCACCAATATCAGTATGAGGAGCTGAAATCTGGCAACAAAGCATGCTGCATTAATTGTAAAAAGGAAGAGTCAGATAATTTACATCACAATGCGTTCAGTGCGGAATGTTCGGTCCGATAAAAGTGTGAAGAAGATGGCGCGAGCAACAGTCGCATACGGTCCCGAAGACCTGTAACACCAAAAGCACTAGTCATATAAAAATATTGGATTAAATTAATAAATTGATTTGATACATAATGCCAATGATATTTCTAAAGAAAGTTGACAAATAGGCAGACAAAAATTAAGTGTATTGTGCGCAAAAAAAACGTAAATTCACATTAACTTTGCATAATTATATACTCGTAGTAAACATTAATCAGCATATATAGAAGAAGCAGAAAATAACACAAGTAGCTTAAGACACATAGATAAAATAGGTAATCTACTAGTCCCACAAATAATTGTAAGCTGGTACTATTACCATACATATGCCCAATGGTAACAAATACTGCAGGAGGATTACAGTATAATATAATTTTGATGCAAACAAATTTTCGGAGCGGACGTTCCGGATTGAATACATGATACACATTGAATAATTGTAAAATGAATAGGGATTAGATTAAAAAATATGGAAAAATATGTTTTGAGATCAGATAAAATTAACGTACACATTAAATATTGCAAATGACAACTGATGACATAATTGCCAGATATTAGATTTTTTTTTTTATTTACTAAGTGTACTTAGGCAAAAACTAAAGGCTATACTATATGTTTTAATCTCTGTTTAAAATAAAACCGCCTACCCTATCGTGCCAGCCGGAGGTATGCGGACACTTAACGGCGATGTTTTTTCATACCTCCTGCTGGCAAGCGACGCTCAAGGGGCTAACGATGACGTCATAAGTCAAATCCCATACATCTTTGATTTCGAAGTTCGCCGTCGAAATTATCGAATGCATCTTGACTAAATGCCCTGAAGCTATACCAAGTCCTAGTTATTTTTGTGGTAGTAATTACAACTAAAAGCAAAATTATAAATTTCGATAAGCCCACGATTCAACGGTTAAAACATAATAATTATGATTAAACTGTCGCGTCGTTTTATACGTTGCTTGTACATAACATCAAAATATATCGATATAGTTGATATAATAGTAACATTAACAAATAAATAATAAACATTAAAAAAGTGATGGGTGCAATTCTATCAAACCCATCACAGAAAACCGCATCAAAATCGTACAAGTAGTTTTGGTTTAACACAAACAAATTTTTACCTCAGCGCATTCTGGTAAGTTGTTATCGTAACACCTATCGAAGAACATAATATTAATTTTACCAATCACACCAAAACTCATCACTGAAAACTGCTTGGCAATCGATTTTGGAGATAAAGGGCAACATTAAAATTTTGCCGCTATAGAAAGTATAATCTCTGTGAAAAATTTCATCAAAATCGGTTCAGTAGTTTCGGTTTCAGTAGTAGTTCCATTGGCTTCTTTTTCTGCTCATTAACAGTTAGTAAGCTCCTTTTCCTATTATCCTATTGAAATGTCGAGAGTAGAGCCACAGATTAATAAATAGTTACTACGTAGAAAACAACCTTAACGCTTCGCTTATGAGGCGTGCAATGAGGGTGTTTGATATTATTTCTGCCGCTAGGGGGCAGACCCAACGCACACAAAGCGTCATCTGGTGCAGTGTAAGTGGTATCAAAAACGGTCAATAAGAATTTTCGATTGCTTTTCTGTCACCAGGCGGCGCTTGGTAGCCCGATGTTCCTTGTCGTGTCAAAAAGCTGTCAGATGTCACGAATTTAAACACCCTCGTTCCGGTAAAGGTAAAGGCAAAAAAAAACACTTTTTTTTTAAATTATATAACTTAAGTAAGTAATATGTTCTATGTAAGTATGTCTAAGGTATATCTATAATTCTTATTAAAAAAATTATAAGTCTTTATAAAAAAAAGGCTGTTCATATCACTAGCTCTTGTACTTATTGTACGTGACCTTTTGAGACAAGCCTTACGAAATTGTAATCAATTTCGAAGCTTCTATCAAAGCAGCCGTCGCTCTGTACGTAAGTATATATTTTATTTCTAGCAGCTTCCTTGGTCTTGTGGTTAGAGCTTGGCTCTCGACTCGGAGGTCGTGGGTTCGTTCGATTCCCGCACTGGAACTACAACAAAAATGCAGGCTGATCACTTGATTGTCTGACAAGAAAGATGATCCATGCGTCGGATGGGCATATAAAAAGCCGGACCTGCGCCTGATCTCTCGCCAGTCGTGTCGGTTATCCGTCCCACTGGGTTATGAGAGTAAAGTAAGAGAGAGTGCTCTTGTGTACTGCACACACACTTGGGCACTATAATATTACTCCTGCGTAACTGGCCTGGTTTCAACGAAACCGGCCACCGTCACCGAAATCGGAGTGGAGGAGTATATTTTATTTAGTCTATGGCGTGGAGCAACACTGTCAATGCCTCTTGTTTTAAAGATTAATCTCATTGAAGTTTAAAACAATTTACTGGCTTATTTTGAACAGAGAGCTTTCCAAGAAAGAGATTCTTGGAAAGCTCTCTGTTCAAAATAAGCCAGTAAATTGTTTTATCGAGTTTTCTTTAATTTCTAGTTTAAAAAATAATATTATCTTGAGTGTCATTTTAAAAGGGAATCATTGCGCTTTCGATCTTTTTTTTACAGTCCCACTTTATGTTTATTGCTTTCTGCGTTTTTTTGTCTTCGTATTATTACGTACGTGGATTTTCCAGAAAATGATATTTCTTGGAGATTGACTGACGTCAGTTAGTTTAATTGTAACAACACAAATACTAAATAGGAAGTTCAACATAAAATATTGATATAAAAATATACATTCCATAAGTAGCTAGTTCAAATTATAGATATAGAGCATTGGATACATTATAAACACTTTAACACACTGTGAAATCTGTACTCACAGTAGCATTAAAGACTGCTAATCCTTCTTTAATTAAGAAGACATCTAAGCCTCGACATGGCAGTGGAAGTTAAGATAATCTACAAATCAAGGTCAGTTCATTGAGCCACAGAGGTCGTCAAACAAAATAAAAGAATATACAGAGTGTCAGAAGACCACTTCCATTAAATTTGGGATATGATTATATTACTATTTCTCATTACAAAAATGTAATTTTTTTAAATATTTTTTTCAATAATTTATATTTTTACAATTTATACCTTTTTATCATAAGAACAAGCTCTTTAGAAGTATATTTTTATTAAAATCTAAAATTGTATTATTTTTACTTCATTACGCAATGTAATCAATCTTCAAATCTCCAATACGCACGCGGGCCAATGACCCGGCCCGACGTGTCAGCTGGCCGGGCCGGGTCATTGGGCAGCACAGCTGACACGCCGTGCCGGGCACCGTATGCGCTTCTCTCCCAGTACCTACATGCGTTCAGCGGTGGTGTATGGGGTGACTTAAAACCGTACATACACAAAAGTGACCGTAAAATGATAAGATAAGCTTTCAAAATCCAATTTTGGTACTCGGACCTTTGAAATAGATAATGCCCTAGTCCGGATTTTTGCCAACTACCAAGTAAAGATCATAATTTCTAATAATTTTGGGGCGGAACCTTGATGACTATCCTACGGAACCCACTTTGGAAATCCCTGCTCTACACCGCCTGCAGTGTGGTTTGTAAATACTACGCACAAAATGTTGCTTGACAAATAACGAAACCAGTGTATAGTGCAACTAAATTCTTAATGTCCAACGGCAACCATCGCTTTTCGATCGAAATTACAAACGGTGACGCTTATTCTTCATTCTCAAAAACGACAATAACCGAAAGATGTAACGTGGTTGAACTGTAGCTAACAATGAAACTAAGTAGGTGTATAAAAAAGGGTGCCCGAAGTAGCATTAGTAAATTATTATTAATAATAATAAGTTACGTACGTAAGTCTGTTAAGCGATCATAACAAGTAAAACTATGGCTAATAGCTATTTACTTACGTGAAAGAAGTATTGAGTACTGGATGACTGCTAGTAGGTAGTAGGTACTAAGTCAATTCCTAGTGCTAAGTTCACGGAATCCATCGACCATCAGGTGACCGCGGCAAGGTGTCGCGTTAAAAGTTAAAATATAAAGTGTTTTCGTTGCATTTTGGAAATCGTTGCTAGCACCATAAATCATTACACGTATCACTTAAGACTTAACACGACCTAATAGTGAAACTCAAATCAGACGACAGCCTTTTATTTCGAGAGAAAAACCGCAACTAAATTCAAAAATCTATTTAAAATAAATAGTTCTTTTGACTACTTTCGGCAAAATTCAAAAGATGCCGACGCTATGTGTCGCGCGCGGCAACAGCACGGCTTTTTCGCGGCAACTATCAAAAGCGTGCCGCTCGACTCCTTCAAAAACTGCCTAGGCTAAGTGACGTGACCTATAAAAATTAAAACACTTTCGTGTACGTAGTCGATATATAAATTAGTTAATTGTTAGATAGGTATGCTTTTTTTCCTTAGTTTTTTGTAATTAATAAGTTACTGGTTTTATATCAAGTCAGCTGAGTTTTTATGATTTATGACCGGCAATCGAGCAGACAGATCGCCTGATGGTATGCGATTATCGTCTTCCACGCGCTTCTCTCTTCGCTCTTTTACGCGCCTTGAGCCTCCAGTAGATTTTGTAATAAGTTCATACAAATCAATGCGCATGCAAATTCAATAGTGTAGTTCTATTACACGTAAATTAAAGGTCCGACGTGAGTATATAACACTTTATTGTTATTTAGCAAAACATAACACACATAACAGTGTTCACAATACAAAAAAAACTACACATAAAAACTAAAACACAAGAGTCCTGGTTAAAACTTCTTATCCCAATCAAAAATGTCTACCTTTTTTTACAATTTTCGTTTTTCCTAGCAACCGCGCCCTAGCAACCGCGCTCTCATTGGCTGAGCGCGGACCACACACTTACGGTCGCATTCACTTTAATATAATTTACCGCCGCGAAACGTTCAGATGCGTTCTGTTACATCCTCCCCCTTTTGATCTAGCGGTAAACAACGCGACGATCAAACCTTCCTAGGCCTACTTCGACCACGTTTAGGAGCTACGGGCTCAGGACATTCACCCTCGCGAGCGTGGTAACGTTGAAGATCGGAACGATGATATTTGACTATAGTCTCATCCGGATTAACCGGGAAAGCCAAAATGAAAGACGTAGGACTAACCTTTTTAGAAATTACGTAGGGTCCATCCCTCCTAGATAAGAATTTCTTAGTGATACCTTTAGAAGCGTTGCTAAGAGCGTGCGACTTCAGCAATACGAGATCACCAGGCTCTAGAGAATCTTCACTGCTGCGCGTAGCGTCTTTATAAGCCTTCCGACAATCTTGCTGTTGCTCAATAGTCTCCTTAGCTTGCTTCAAGGTACTAGAAATCCTCAGGAGATAAGGCGTTACCTGCGGTACGTAGTTCTCCGCTTCGATGATGGATCGGAGATCGGTACGAGCATCTATAGGAGAGCGAAGCTCTCTTCCAAAACTGAGATATGCAGGCGTCTGCTGAGTGGCTTGCGTAATGGATGTATTCATTGCGAACCGGATGAAAGGCAATGCATCAGACCACTGTTGATGATGTCCTTCTACCAAGATTGCCAATTGCGTCTTCAGATCGCGGTTCTTTCGCTCGACCGCATTGGCCTCGGGGTGATATAACGGCACAAGTGACTGTTTGACGCCCAGAACATACATCGCCTGCTGCATGACGCCAGTCACAAACTGAAAACCATTGTCTGATATCACCCGACGCGGTACGCTATAACGCAAAAACACCTGCTCAATCAATACTTTAGCGCAACTTTCCGCAGTAGCCTCAACAAGAGCGAACATTTCCACGAGCTTAGTAGTAGTATCTTCTACGATAAACACCCAACGCTCTCCTCTAGGCTCTTTCGGTAACGGTCCGAACAGGTCCATAGCAAGGACTTCGAAACGCTGCGCAGGTACGGGAGTCTGCAAGAGGCCAGCTGGCTTCGTGTTCGCCGGTTTATAACGCTGGCACTCGACGCACGACTTCAAATACTCAGTAACATACCTTCTCATTCCAGGGAAATAATACCTCTGGGTAATACGATGGAGAGTTTTTTCTACACCACGGTGACCAGCAGTTGCAGCATCGTGACACAAGACCATAATTTCTTTTCGCAGGTTTGCAGGTACGACGAGTTGCGGCTCTTCAGACTCGAGGTCTTCTATATAGCGTACAAGACACCCTGGGAAAGATGGTAACCTCTCTCAGTCCATCGACTACTATTAACTTCGTCTTTGCCTTCCAGGTCCAACAAGATGTTAGACACTTCCGCATCAGCTAACTGCGACTTACGTAAGTAAGCAGCTTCCCATCGCGGGGTGTCCACTATTACCGTGCAAACCTCGCAGACAGCTTGAACCTCATCGTCACATGCAGGTCGACTCAAAGTGTCGGCTACGACATTACATTTTCCTGGTGTATACTCGACAATTAAATCAAAAGCCTGGAGCTTCATTGCCCACCTGACCAACCTACCAGTTGGAGACTTCAGCGTTAGCAACCACTTCAATGGTTGATGATCGCTGGCAACACGAACTGGATGTCCATCAACATATCCTCGGAACTTTTCTAAAGCCCAGACTACGGCGAGTGCTTCCCTCTCTGTAGTCGAGTAATTCCGCTCAGCTGAGGTAAGCAACCGGCTGGCATACTCTATCGGTCGCTCCTCCTGTAGCGTGGCATCCTGGACTAGTACAGCTCCTAGAGCGTAAGCACTGGCGTCCGTCCTGAGGATAAATGGTTCATCATAGTTAGGTTTCTGAAGTATAGTACTAGAGACAAGTCGCGATTTAAGTTCCTCGAAAGACTTTTGTTCTGTCTCTCCCCACTGCCAGCGTCGATTATTCTGGGTTAGATCTGTTAACGAGCGGGCTACCTCTGAGAAGTGCGGGATGAACTTCCGGAACCATGAGCAGGTCTGCACCAACGATTTAAGATCTTTGACGGAAGTAGGGGCTTTCATATAGGGGCCACCACGGCGCTGACCTGTCAGGATCAGGAGCCACTCCTTGAGGTGAAATGATATGCCCAAGATACTTGACACTCTCTCATGCGAAAACACACTTACCACGATTGGCACGAAGTTTAAACTCACGTAAGCGCTCAAATACTGCCTGAAGATCCTGCAGATGCTGCTCAAAGGATCCTGATAGTATAACCAGATCATCAATGTACCCTAGCAAGGTCACATGCTTGACAGAGGCTCCTGATCGAAATCTATCGATTAACCTCTGGAAAGTCGCAGGGGTATTGCGTAGCCCGAACGGCATACGCTTAAAACGATGTATTTCGAGGTGTGAGACAAATGAAGTCTTGTCCTGGTCTTTCTACTTGACGCAGATCTGCCAGTACCCAGATCGAAGGTCGATAGTACTCATAAAATAGCTCTTACCTGTGTACTGTAACAAATAGTCGATGACGGGTAAAGGGTATGAATCACTCTTAGTGACGGCGTTGAGCTTCCGGTAATCGACGCAAAACCTGAAGGAGCCATCCTTATTTGGAATCAGGAGAGCCGGAACTGTCCAAGCCGACTCACACTCCTCGATGATTCCTTCAGATAGCATGATTTCTATCTCAGCCTCCATGATAGCTTTCTTCGCCGGCGTGAGGCGATAAGGCGGCACAGCTATAGGTGGATCGATCCGGTGATCAGCGAAAGAGGTAGGCTCCCCCTGCTCTCGAAAAATATCTTGACACTGCTGCAGTAACGCCGCCAGATCGTCCTTCTGTGGTGGAGACAAATTAACACCCTCGTTCGACCTTAAAACATCCGTAGCGGCGTAACCCACATAGTTATGCGAGCTTTCGTATTGCAAAGGGTAAATATCCTGAGGCCGATGAGCGCTATACCACGTGTCGTGCGCTAAATCTAAGATTAACTGCGCCTCTCGTAAAAAATCTATGCCTAGGAGCGTTTCATTATTATTCGCGTCCGGAAAGATAACGAAAGAGATATTTACCGCTAAATCCTTTAATTTTACCTCAACATCGGTAAACTTTACCGGTAAATCACGAACCACGCCGTCAGCAAGCTTAACGGACATTGTACTGTCGTGATTAAGACGTTTAAGGGTTACTTAAATTTATAAACTTTAAGGGTTATAGTATAACCCGCAATACTACGCTTTGCGGCGGTATCTATCAAGCCCGTTCCACGGAACCCTAAAATCTCAATATCTAAAATAGGCCGAGCAGTAACCCGGGCATCGGCAGAATTAACAATAACACCGTCTTCCAAACAATAACAATTCGTATCAACAGACTTCGCATTAACATTGGCATCAAGTGAATAAAAATTTACATCGGCAAAAAAACTTAAACCAGCATCAAAATAATAATAATTACTTAGCAAAGTACTGCCACTTTCCTTTGATATTTGTTTACTCGAACTATCAATGTAAACAGAGGTACCTAAATGTGAAATGTCACCACTAGCCTGTAATGTAATATCATGTTTACATATTGATAACATTTTGTCAGAATGTAAACAATTACAATCAGTATGGCCATTCATACAAGTAAAGTTGCCATTATTCTTTGACACAGTATTCGCCGAGGGCAATGACCTTGACTTACTAACATATTTATTTTTAGATACATTTTTGTTATGATTACGATTAGCTGGAACAATAAAGTCGCACGCGTAAAACTGATTATCTTTAGAGTTTTTGTTGCAATTCCCACAATTCACACGTATTACATCCCGAGCACCACAACCGTAACAAAATACACATTTTTCGGTTTTATCACTATTATCACTTTTGTTCATCAACTTTGGACAATCAGACCTTATGTGTCCAGTCTTTTTACAATAAACACAGAAAAGTTTACCTGGTTTCGACGATACCATCTGACTAGTAGACGCATGAGGGGACCGCGGGTGAGCCGCAGCTGCTGTCACCGGGGCTCCGGGCGCGGTGGCGGCGTTGGCGGCGCGCAACTGCTGTGGCGCGATCATAGTGGCGCACGATTGCGCGGAGGCCGTTGACCCCTTGCAGTGTGTTACACTCCAGCCAGCTGCCACCTGCGGCGGCTTCGGCGTCAGCGACGTTGGCTCCACTAGCGACTCCTCAATCACCCTGGCCTTCTCGACCAGCTGATCAACGTTCGATACTGCGTCAGGTTGAATACGTTTTCGTATTCGTCGATCCAGCAACCCGTATATGATGTCCACTTTGACTCGATCCTCCAGCTCGTACGGCAGCTTTGATAGCGTCGCCCTCAAACGCGCGATAAACACGTCGCCTCGTTCCGTCCCTTGTTCGGACGCGAAAACATCGCGAAACAGTTTATAAGCGGGTCGCGGCGTGCGTACATGGTTCTGAGCCTATGTAGGGCATCCTCCCAAGACTTAACGTCACTTTTGACTCCCTGATAGAAGACAGCGGCATCTCCAGTCAGCAGCATAGGCAGCCCTCGTAAAGCGTGTTCGTTACTTACGCTAGAGCACTCCATGAAGACTAGCACCGCATCCAGGAACGCTTCCAAAGTTTCGGGATTGTCGGAGGCCCCGTCAAATCGTGCTGTACATTTGACAATACTGCCGCCCTGGGACATCACTGGATTGACTACCGGGAATGGAACCGGTGACTCTGTGCTACTGTGAGCATGATGTCAGGCGCTCGGACAGACTGTGCGGCCATGCACTCCAAGAGTTTTATGTTTTATTCCGCCTGTGCTTTGGCGAAGGCTTCAAGGAATTGAAACAGACGATCGTCCCCCGGGGACGAAGCTCGGGCATCGCTGTCGGCATGCGTGTCCTGACGCGTTTCGTCATCGATCTCACGATCGCGTTCACTCGCAGTCGCTTTGCGTGTAAGCGGCATAGTGTAAAAGGAACTGTAGTACGAGTAGGTACACAAATGTTACTTTACACAGTTTACACCAAGTTCACACGACACTAAAAGCGATGAAAGTTTTGTGGTTCGGCCAGAAGTTGGGGAGCCATTTGTAGTTCTATTACACGTAAATTAAAAGTCCGACGTGAGTATATAACACTTTATTGTTATTTAGCAAAACATAACACACATAACAGTGTTCACAATACAAAAAAACTACACATAAATTAAAACACAAGAATCCCGGTTAAAACTTCTTATCCCAATCAAAAATGTCTACCTTATTTTTACAATTTTCATTTTTCCTAGCAACCGCGCCCTAACAACCGCGCTCTCATTGGCTGAGCGCGGACCACACACTTACGGTCGCATTCACTTTAATAAAATTTACCGCGCAAAACGTTCAGATGCGTTCTGTTACAATAGTAATTTATGGATATGAAAAACTACCCATACAAATGTAGCGGGATTCTGGACATGGCTATGTTTTTTACATAAAATCATTTTCTCAGTTTGGTCAGTTGTAAGAGTAAACCTGCGTTATCGAGTGACGTTCCGTGTTATTTTTTTAATTATCTACTTCTTATCTTCGTTTTAATTTTCTTTTCTTTATCTTGACTTTCGTTTGTTTTAATAACTGTTTTATTTGTAATAAGATAATAATAATATTAACATTTTGTTCGTTTTGATTTGTTTTTCGTGTTTGTGACTTGTGTATGATTTTTTATCCTAAAATGCCTTCGCCAGTCGCGTATACCACGTGTTACTATGGTATGATGATGATGTGATTATGTGAAGCATTTGGGAATGTCGCAGAGGCATTGAGGATTTACCGGAGGTGATATCCTCATCCCGCCATCTCTCAGACTCCCGTACGATTACACAGGCATGCGAGTGATAAAAAATAGGCCCAATCAGCCTCCAGCGATAAGCGGCAACTGGACGAAAATATCGAGGAGCAGGTTTTAGACGGTGCCGGGATCCTCGTCTTGGAGCCCGCAGTGCGGCTAAAATGCTTAGACGTCGGCTTAGAATACACCCTGTATACATTCTACAAGTAACTTGTTAAAGTTACAGATATAGAGCCTAAAGTCCATTATAAACGCTTTAACAAAACATTATAAGGATGATCAGCGAAGGCCTGTGAAATCTGTCAACTCGCAGTAGCATCAAAGTCTGCTAAACATTCTTAAATTGAGAAGACACCCAAGCCTCGATTGTAGTGGAAGTTAAGATAATCGTCAAGGTCAGTAGCGTCAAAGCGGATTCATAATAAAGTTGTCAACCTTTTTGACCTTCGTACGTTTACCCTTTCTTCAGGCAACAACGTGAGATTTTCCCCCGGGACAGCCTAGTGAATCTATCAATTCCCATTAATCTCTGTTAAGTAAACAAAGTGACAAACTGTTCATGTTATTCAAAGGTGAGTTAAATATTAATTACACACACGTGTAATATTCTTTTATATTTAAATAACATTTTATCATATTAAGAAATGATTTAGTTCGAGTAAAAAGAATATTTTAAATATTTTCCAAATAACTTTTTTAAATATTGTTAATAAACTGTAATAATATAATGTGTGCTGTGTGGCACTTTCATTAAATGGGGCTTATTATCGGAAGTACTAGGCTATGATACCTCATCATGACCGCTCTTGACCACCGGCAGGGAATGGGTAGTCTTGGTGTCTTTACCAGCAGGGAATGTAGCCATTAGCGCCTTGAGCTCCTGTATGCATTCGATCTTCCCCCGGATTTTAGCTGGCAAAATGATTGCAATCTTACCTTCAGTGGACCAGCAGCTACGTACTTCAAAGTGCAGTCATAAAGACTTGATGCCTAGACTTGGTCAGGAACTCGGAGATTACAATGCTACTCTTGAGTGTAGTCTTAGCATCCCAAACCAAGCGCCTTGATCAATACCGTGGAACAGAGATACCGTGGAACAGCAGTGTCTTCTTGCGGAAGTATGTCTCATGCCTGTCAAGGCCTAGAGTCAGAAGTTCAAGCTGCACTTTTAATTTAGATAGTTTTTGCCAAAATGTTCTTAAAATGTAGGAATTCATTGCTCAAACTGGAGAGATCTGGAAGGCGAGGATGCAGTGTCATGGAGTCGCTGCTCATAGGAGTCCATGCGCAATTGGAAGAGCTTAGCCAAATATTCCATGTTGGCAGCAAGTTGCGATGACATATTCCATCTTATCTATTCTTCTATCATATCCATTCTGTTGCATATTGACAAAAGTAAGTGTCAATGTCATTTTTGACATTGACAGATGTCATGAAGTAAAGCCTATTTAGTTAGTTTATTTCAGTTGGCCAAAAGGCTATAAATAGTGTAGACGTAGGTATATTGTTATGTTAGGCATATACCTCATATGTAATACGTAATCAGTGTTAAGCACCAATAAAGGAGAATATAAGAATTGTTGCTGTATTATTATCATCACCACTCAGACACACATCAGGACTTACAATCAAGAGGTCGTAGTCCGCTACATGGTGCCAGAAGTAATAGGGGCATTATTCAACATTAAAAACATAAAGTCACAAAATGCTAGTACAAATTTGATTAACACAAACAATTCCTGGCATTATTCTCTTAAAATAAACAACAAAAATGTAGATTGCCTAATTGACACTGGAGCAGACATAAATGTGATGTCTTATCAAGTATTTAAAGAATTGAATGTTAAATTTGACAAACAGAGTAAAGAAATGTGTAAAAAATATAATATCTTTGCCTACAGTGGGCACAGAATTCCGATAATTTCAGTGTCAAACATTTGTTGTTTAGTTGAAAACAAAACAAAACCAGAAAACATTACTTTTGTTGTAACTAAATTAAATTTTCCAACTGTGATTGGTTTACCCACTTGTATAAAGCTAAATTTAATAACAAAAAACTTTCATATAAAGAATGAAAATGTCAAAAATGTTGAGCAAAATGTGTATAATATGTATCAAAAAACTTGTGACAAAATTGTGACCAGATATAATGATGTGTTTCAGGGTCTAGGCTGCCTCCCATACGAACACAGCATCGTGCTAAAGAAGGATGCTATTCCGTGCGTTGACCCCTCTAGAAAGGTACCCTTCACGTTAGTTGAACCGTTAAGGAAAGAGCTTCAACTCATGGAAAACATGGGAGTCATACGGAAGGTGAACAAACCTACTCTCTGGGTGAGTAGTTTAGTTATAGCCATGAAAAAGAATGGTGGATTGAGAATTTGCTTAGATCCTAGAAATTTATATAAAAATTTATTGAGATGTCATTATCCAATTAAAAATATAGATGAAGTCAGGTCTAAATTTTCCAAGGCCTCTTATTTTTCACATTTAGATGCGTTTTCTGGGTTTTATAATATAAAATTAACTAAAGAAAGTAGTGATCTATGTACATTTCAAACTCCCTTTGGCAGATACAAATTTTTAAGATTACCTTTTGGAATAAACACGGCTACAGAAATTTTCTATAAAACCATGATAGAGCTTTTCGGAGACATTGAAGGTATAATAATTTGGTGTGATGACATTTTAATATACAGTGAAACAATTGAAATACACAATAAAAGGTTAGAAATGTTTTTGGAAAGGGCTAGGCAAGTTAATTTAAAATTAAATAAAGCCAAGTGCAAGTTTCTTCTAGAAGAAATAGCATATTTGGGCTATATTCTTAGTAAAGAAGGTGTAAAAATTGATCCAGAGAAAGTTAAAGCCATAAAAGATATGCCCATACCTAAAAATATGAAAGATTTGCAGAGATTTCTAGGCATGATTAATTTTTTAGCACCGTTTATAGAAAATCTAGCAGAGAAAACTAATACCTTAAGAAATTAGTTAAAAAAAGATATATTATGGTTATGGAATGAAAAGTGTCAAAAGTGCTTTGATTTGTTAAAAGAAGTCGTATCTAAAGCACCTGTGTTAACTAATTATAATTGCAACTTACCTGTGATTTTGTCGGTAGATTCATCAAAACGACCCATTGCATATAGTTCAAGAACACTTACCTCCTCTCAACAAAACTACGCTCAGATTGAAAAGTAATTGTTTGCCATACAATTTGGATGTAATAAATTTCACCAATATATTTATGGCAGTAAAACAACTGTTCATACTGATCACAAACCTTTAATTTACCTTTTTAAAAAACCTCTTCATGAAGTACCTGCTAGACTACAAAGAATGATGTTATCGTTGCAGGGTTACGACCTAGAAGTGGTTTATGTACCTGGTAAATATATGTATATAGCAGATACTTTGTCAAGAGCCTCACTTAGTGATACATACATACCTCAGTATGAACAAGACTTACAATATCATGTAAATTCAATATTTTCTAATCTCTCAGTGAGTAAGCCATATTTAGAATTAATATTATTAGAAAGTAAAAATGATGAATCTTTAAATCTGCTCAAGTCTTATATTCAGAATGGTTGGCCAAGAAGCAAAGACAAAGTAAGCTATCTTGTGAAACCATATTGGAACATTCAAAATGTAATACATATAATGAACGGCTTAATATTTAAAGGCAATAGGCTTATTGTTCCAAAATCCTTGCAAAGACAGATTTTAGATAAAATACACTGTGGGCATTTAGGTATTAATAAGACACTCAACATAGCTAGAGAAACAGTTTATTGGCCAAATATTAACGCGGATATTAAAAACCTAATTGATCAATGTTCGGCGTGTGCAAAATTCATGGCAAACATACCCAAAGAACCGTTAAAATGCCATGAAATATCTTATCTTCCGTGGGAGAAGGTAGGTATAGATTTATTATATTTTGATGGAGAAAATTTCCTTGTCTGCATGGATTATTATTCCAAGTACATAGAGCTAGCTTCTTTGCATAAGAATTACACTGTCGATAACGTTGTTAAAAACCTCAAATCCTTCTTTGCTCGACATGGTATCCCGAAAACATTAATATCTGACAATGGTCCACCATTTAACTCTTGCAAATTCAAGTCTTTTCTTGTTGATTGGGATGTAGAACACATTAATACCAGTCCTTATTGGTCCAGGTCTAATGGCCAGGCTGAAAGTGGAGTTAAAATTGTCAAAAACATATTAAGAAAATGCAAGGAAGATGGCTCGGATATACATTTGGCGTTACTACACTACCGCAACGCTGCTAAGGGAGATTTTCCCAGTCCGGCCGCATTATTAATGTCTAGAAACTTGCGAGTAAATTTACCAATTCTAAACAGAAAACTCAGACCAAAAGTTGTAAAATTTTCGACGTTTGAAAGATGTCATAATCAAAGCAGAAACAGAATGTCTTTTTATTTTGACAGGAATGCGAAGTATACATCCTATTTGTTTCAGCCTGGAGATGACATTTATTTCAAAAAAAATCCTAAATCTTTTTGGTCTCCGGGAATAATTAAAGAGAAATTAGGATGTGGTAGATCATACTATGTAGTGGATCCAAATGGTGTTGTGTATAGGAGGAATAGGGGATACATTAGACCTAGAAAAAAGAATTTAAAAAATACAAATCCTCCACCTTCTATTTATGGCAACGGCAGCACTGACGATATGCCTCCCATGCAGGACAGTATAGATCCCATGAGTTCGGCACAGCTCGGAGACGGTCCTGTTCAAAATTGCATTATCCATGATAACTGTTTTCCTATGGAAAGTCTAGAAAATACCGGTTACGTAACCAGGTCTGGTAGAAGTGTGAGACGTCCTAAATTGTACACATACATGAGAAATTTGAGTAGATAAGTAATGTACTGTTATTAGTTATGTAAGTTACTTAATACTAATATTAGTTTGCTTTTTTCTCGAAAAGGGAGATGTTGCATATTGACAAAAGTAAGTGTCAATGTCATTTTTGACATTGACAGATGTCATGAAATAAAGCCTATTTAGTTAGTTTATTTCAGTTGGCCAAAAGGCTATAAATAGTGTAGACGTAGGTATATTGTTATGTTAGGCATATACCTCATATGTAATACGTAATCAGTGTTAAGCATCAATAAAGGAGAATATAAGAATTGTTGCTGTATTATTATCATCACCACTCAGACACACATCAGGACTTACAATCAAGAGGTCGTAGTCCGCTACACATTCTTCTTGGTGATGATTGTTGTTGAAAGTGGTTAAAGGTGCTGAAGTTGTGTGATGTTTATAATGTAGCGAGCAAAGAAGGGTTTGAACAATTAATTAAAGCAATACATAAGGTGTTCTAAAAACTGTAAGTATTTTTAATTTCAATATCTACCCATATCTACTCGTACTTTAGATATTGATGCTACGACTACTGGCAAAAAAAAGTAATGGCCGAAATAGTGAAAAAATTTCCAGATTAAATGCCTTAGACGACTATTTAATTGAGCACATTGGAAATGAATTTACGGAATTCGAAAAAATATTGTCGCTGAGCGACGCGAAAGTCGGGATACTAGGACACGTACGCGTAGATGTTGAGGTGACTAATTTCTTATTATTTTTAGAAAGAGACTTTAATTATGCTAAAAATAATTGAAATAAAATGGTAAATGGTGTAATGTTATTTTTTTGTTTATAGTGTAGGTATTATGTTATTGAAGGACCTCTTTATATAAAAAATTAACTGTATTGCCGTACGGAGCAAGGATCACCAGACTGCTAGCCGAACTTACTCCGGAACACGCAACATAGAACTGTCAGTGTGAGAAACAGTTCTCTCTTAGGTCTATCCCAGCCACTTTCAATGACTGCCTCTGAACTTTATTGATGGTCATGGTGAAGCATACTTTTAGGGGATTCTGCAGTCTTTTAAATACAAATGGATACTCTGATGGGATTAATGGTATTTTAGGTAAGAATACTTTCCCCTTGAGCACATCTGGTGAGTACAGTAGCTGCGACAATGTTACGATGGAGAAGAGGAGTATATCCTGGATATGTTTAAATTCGTCATCAAGAATAGAGACTATTTTACGCAATTAATAAATAAGTATTCTACGATATACTATCGGAATCATAAGAGATTGATTATTGATAAAAACCCAAGACATATATTTTCCTTAAAGGTACTTATTGTATGTGTGTAAAAATATACAATAAGGTTCCGACACACAAAAAATGTTATAATGGATCTGCAATAGAGCTAAAAAAAATGCTAGCAAACAAGAGTTACTATCCTTCTCCTCACGTCGTATTCGCACAATTTTGTTTGTGACTATTTTGCGCCATCTAAAGCGATCCTTTGCAGTGTGGAGAGCGTCATGAAAGTCAGCGTCGAGCGTAGTGTGCACTTGGTCCGACCATCGGATTGGACTTCGACCTCTCGGGCGGCAACCGTCAACCTTTGCTGTAACCATGAGCTGTTCTAGGTTAACGTAAGGGATGATAGTCTGTTTTTTATTTGTAGCTCACGTATAATGGATACGTCAGTACGAAAGGCGGTCCAAGGTACTTAAAACATTTTTCGCTAACACCATATCTCAAAGGCATCAATTCGGTCCCGGTCTGTTTTCTTTTAATCCATGTTTCTGCTCTGTAGGTAAATATGGAAAATATGAGTGACTGGACTAGTTTTGTTTTTGCTTTTTCGAGAGATGTTACGGTCTTTCCATATTCTTTGTAATTGAGACATAGCATTCTTGGCCATCCCTATACGCCTCCTGATCTTCTTTTCGCATGATCATGTGTTTTAATGTTGGACCTCGAATTGATCTTGGAATAGTCTCCGGCTTCATATACCTAGTATATGAAGTCGGAGACTGTAGAATTTTCATGGGCGCGAAATTGAAGTTTCCATTTCTTCCAGTGGGCTAGGGCCCTGAACTACATCGGTGGCTACAGCAAATAAGTTTAGCGTATTTTGCCTCCTTTTTTTATTATTAGCTTGCTTTGGTGGACAACATTGTTTTGAACCCAATCTGTGGCTCGCAGGGCGACCAAGATCGGAGCATAACGGGCACTTAAAAGCAGTAGCTGTGCAACTACTTGCTTTATGGCCAACTTCCCCACATGCAAAACAACGATCGCTTCGAATCTTATCGCTGATGCACCTTCTTCCAACGTGACCTCTTTCAAGACATCGATAGCATTGTAAGGGCCTTGCTTCTAAAAACTCTATTTTCGCTAAGCTCCAACCAGTGCGAATACTAGAGGTCAATCTTAGCTTATGTATTGCAGTAAGAGGACATCTTACCCATATGGTGCCTAATGAGTTTGGTGAACAACGAATGTCTCCTTTTTTGATATCTTCTACAGAACATCCTCCCAAATCCGCAATCGCCATTGCAACTTCTGCAGATGTAACGGCATGATCCAGATTTCTTAGCCGAAGTTCGCCCATTTTTGTTGGGCGGGCTATACTAACGTTAAAATCTGAGAGAACTTCCCGCATACGAGTGGCTAGAACATTTGCTTTTTCAGCACAGTCAGTACCGACTAGTTTTAATAGGAGTCCTCCTGTCACGGTCCTCTTTAGATCGACCTTATATATACCGAAATCAGATAGACGAATCAGGTTTTTAGCGGCAGCCATAACTTCAGCGTATGACGTACTTGATCCTTCAGGTACTGTGATAGTAATGGCAGCTGTCAGGGGTAAAGATGCGGTGGGTCTAGACGTCGTATTATTATTTGATATCTTCGATGGTGAACGAACTAATTGTAAGTTAGGGTTTGCATTTAAGGCGGCTATAGTCGCCCAATTCGATGAAGTTGTCGTCTCTGCCGTCAACTGAGAAATCATTGGCACGGGAGGCAAATCTACGACCGGAGGATAAACAGGTTGTCTATTCCTGCGGTTTTTGTTTCTGTTTTTATTCTTTGTTCTCACTTGATCCGAAGCATTACCCGTTACAGGTAACGTTGTCGGAGTCAAGTTATTCTTCTTCCCAAGAGGTGGCCTAATGGCTCTATCAGGAAAGAGATCCATTTTAAAGGCGGCCAACTTATCATCAATAAGAGCTCCAATCTGCTCCATTAAATCGACACTTGTTGAGCTGGAAGATGAAACCATGGGTCTGGTTGGAGCTGGAGCAGACGGTTCTCTGGGTGAAACTACCACTGCTTGGCTTGTGGTAGGAGAGCGGATGAGTGTGAGCTCTGAAGCAAGTTTTTCAACTTTTTTACTGAGAACTGAGACTTGGCCTCGAAGTTCGGCATTTTCGCGTACCAGCCGAGCAGTATTTGCATCCACTTGATTACGTCTGGCAATTTCTTCTATCGCCACATTCACAAAACTGGCCGCTACATGAAGATCACGAGCCAAATTGCCCTTTAAATTTTTAGACCGGTCTGCTATGCTCTCAACAGTCGCAAGATGGCTTTTTATACATGCGCCCAGAGCATGTGGGGAAAGCGACAGCAGATCCTGTGATAACTCATTGGCACCAGAGGCTTTACTTGTCCCGGGAACAGACTCGGTGCCGTCAGTATCCGTAATGTCCTTCGAATGTAAGGACATAGAGTATTCTGACTGATTCGCCTCGCAAATTTTGTCTTTATTTGTGGCCGTGGACGTTTTGGTTCTCGTCCATATTTAGTTGCTTTAGGCGCTGGCATTTTTTCACTCGATGCCGAATCCGACCCAGCATGACTAGACTTTTTTGACCTCGTTCTTTTAATAGGACGCTTGTCATTACTGATAACCAGCTCTGGGCTTACAAATTGTTCCGTAATATGTTTTCGTAATGATTTATCGCTACTTTCAAAGCAAATTTGGCTTAAACCATCACCCTGTGTATTAGATTGGCAGGCGGTGCCCCCCCCAGAATACGTGGAGCAGACGGAACCCGTCGGTTCCGTGCGGGATTCTCCAGTCGCAGAGCGACTGGTACCCTCCTGGGGTAATAATATTTTTTTTTCTTTTCCACTTGCCATAGTTCCTTTATAAGGATTCGGTCCCTCCATTTTAAGGGTTAGGTCCGTCCTTTTAAGGGTTAGGTCCCTCCTTTTAAGGGTTAGGTCCCTCTTTTTAAGGGTAAAGTCCTTTTTTTTCCCTTCAATAAGCGCTTACATGACCGAGATAATAGACGGTACTATTCTCTCGGTCATGCATCCCTTCGGCACGCTAGACCTGAGGATGAGAATTACATATAGAACAAGGACTTATTCCTCTTCTACTTCGGCAAAAATCTGCCCCATATGCAACTAGAAACCCCAGCAATCCACCAGCAAAGCGCCTTCAGACCGAAAACAATCAATAAAAAAGCTCTCACACCGGACCTACCCTCTGTACAATTTTATATCATAAAACAGTACAGAACGCAAACATTCGGGATGACAGTCCCCTCAGTGACCATCCGCAGCCGAAAAACACTCCACCAAAGACAACTTCGAAATCCCCGGAAGCACATAATTTCCTTCCGCAACTCCTGTCGCCTCCTCAAATAAGAGGAGTCCTAAGAGCGATCTTCGCGTCTCCTGTCCCCTCTTTTATAAGAAAGGTACTGAGAGCGGTAATCGCATCTCCTGTCCCCTCTTCTCAAGAGAGATACTGAGAGCGACCTTCTCGATCCAAATTCGTAATAGTCTGGACTGCAAGTACACTGAGTTCTTGCACTCCAGACCATTGAGCCCCTCCGCCACGACAAGGCTTGGACCATTGGGGGGAACTCTTACAGGCCTGCTTGATCTCGAAATAGTCTCCGTGTCAGACGTGTTCTGAGTAAGTTCGGCTAGCAGTCTGGTGATCCTTGCTCCGCACGGCAAAACAGTTAATGATGTATATAAAGAGGTCCTTCAATAGCAAAACACTCTATAATAATAAAATAATCTTAAACCATTTACCATTTAATTTATTTTTAGCATAATTAAAGTCTCTTTATAATAGGAAATGAGTCACCTCAACATCTACCTCAACATCTACGCGTATGAAGCCGCGGGCAAAATCTAGTCTAAGAATAAAATAATTATCATTCAACGTTGTAGTGTAATTTTGTAACCTTTTCCTTATCCCGATTTTCTCGTCGCTCAGCGACAACATGTTTTCGAATTCCGTAGATGCATTTCCAATGTGCTCAATAGTCATGTGAGGCACGAAATCTGTAATTTTTTTGTGTATTTTTACTTTGTTTCTATTGTTTATTTTTAACAATACTATAGCGTAATAATACTAAATTATATGCACAGTGCGACCATGTTTCTAATGGTTTCGATAGTTGTCATTTTTCATACATCGTCTGTCAATTTCTATAGAAAACTGAAGATTGTCAAAACTATAAGCAAATTTGTTTTTTAGTATTGAGGAATAAAATTAAATATTTCATCTCTCATGCAGGTTTTCTCAATAAAACGATTTTTAAATCTGCAAAAAAAAAATTAAATATCAGATCTTGGGTGATTCTTAAAAATTTGCATTTCTGAAGCACAGAAGGTCTATTGAGTACGGCCGAAACGTGACTTTGCATAACAATATGCAGTCGCCCTTCTGCAGTAAAAACATTGTTGCAGCGGAAAAATTCTAAAACAAAATGTAAAAACAGTCGATCCGTTTAGAGTAGTCATTATGTAGCATCATACTTCCTGTCGTTCAATCGGCATGAAGCTACAGGCTTGATCCTATCAATTCGTCCATTTTCACCACTGTCATGCCAATCCACGCCCAAACATGGTAATTTCTAACTAATCCTAGGAAGTATGGTGTATGACCCTTACTGCTACTTACACTTTAGTAAATTATACGTTTAGCAGATAGACATACTTCTAAAACTAAGATTGATGACGACACAACAAATTCTGCGGACAATCCAACCACTTTATATTTATTTTCCCTGACTTGACCTAAAGTATACAGAGCTTTTAAAGCTTTTAAATTCTCGAAAAACGTGACCCTCAAAGAAAAAAACACAAACGTAGCAATAGAACATAGAGTACAAACTTTTTCGAAATAATAATAAATTTGCTTGGAATTAGTCAATTAAAAACAGACGGAGAACAGAGAAATAATGGAGATTGAGATTGTGGAACATATTTCCATCGGGTCCGCCTTGCCCGAATCCCCTAATCCCAGGGGCGAGAGGCCAGATGCGCTAGCACTTAGCTCCCCTTTTGCGCCTCCTCGATGGGATTTTTTAATCTTTTTTGAAGGCGAAATAAATTTAATACTTTAAACGTTGTTCAAGTATCAATAATTAGTTACTTCAATTTAAATTTCAAGTATAAATCAAGTTCTTGTCCCACAGTGAGTGTTTGGTACATATATAATTATTATAACAACAGGATGTTTATCGGGCTGGTACCGACTTCAAAATTATGAAGATTGAGTAGAGAAATGTTTAAAATTTTATCCGAATTTAAAAGGGGAGTAATTTAGGAAATAAGTTTTATTTCATACTTTTTTGTGCATTTTTTCTTTGGGAGTCGGTTTAATTTTTTGTTTAAAAATAATAATTTTTCCCTTTTTATTGATATTTGTTAAATTATTATTAATACATTTTATGAACGTTTAAAATAAACGATCAAATGTATAATTAAATACGCGCCAAGCTTCCATTAGGCATTGTAAATAAGATGATGATGAGGATTACTATATGTGTTCATATAAATTTCGAGGAGTTCCCTCAATTCGTCATGGATCCCATTATTAGGTCACCACTTTGATGTCAAAAAGGCCAATTTGGGATTATACCCTAGATATCAAAACAAGAATTTTGAAAATCGGTCCACTGACGGCGGAGTAATCGTTGAATATACAAAAAATGGATGACAAATGACGTCACTGGTCACAACTGTAACTAAAAATATATGGAGGTTAATACAAAATAGATTCTATTAACATAACTACTGGCTTTATGCATATGATTTTAAAAGAAATAATACCGCAAATAAGATAACAATTTGAGCGGTAATTGACGTTTTTCAATCATAGTAAAAAAAAATATCGTCGTTTTTTTATTCCTTTTAAGTCCTGTAAATTTTTAATTTAAGAACTGATTATTTTGTTTCGAAAAATATACGACTTTTGCTGATTTAAAACAAATGCATATTCCCTTGGTGTAAACGGACTGACGGTCCTTCAAATGTACCTTCTTAGAATTTCGTAAGATTGATAGAAGTATTATTATCATTTTTATAACATGAACTTTGTTCAACAATGAAAATTTACTAGGCAATTAATAATGGTAATATTTTGTTCTTCTCCCCATAACTAATGCCTTGTTAAATTTTTTTCGTCACCATATTTTATGTATAAGTTATAATATTAGGGTAAGTCTATACCCATCTTTTAAGAGCCAAAATATTTGTTTTAAGAGCACGTGAACTTCCTTAACACGGCTTAGTTGCGTCTGTGTGCGTCTAGACTTAGATTAGCGCTTATACAGCGGCTCTTGGGACTTAATAGGATTTGGGTTTCACTGGGCAAGGTACGTGTCTTATGGTAGACTAGATCGGCAAGATTATATTGATTTATCATTATATGTTTATCGTATATTCAATATATAATATCAAAACTTAACCTAAAAAAAAAGATATTTTGAATGAAGAGGCTCAAAAAGAAAAATAAAAAATATTTTAAAAAATATAGAAACCGACTTCCAAAGTAAAAGCAATAACATTCTTAAAATCACTAAAAAGTGTGAAATAATTCTTATTGTCGAATTTTTTTTACTCAATCTTCTTATTTTTGAGCCAGCCAATTTGAACGTGAGTTCTTTAAAATATTATTTGTATGTATAAGGACGTACTTGTGTGAAAATTAATGATATTTTTATCAAAGGATTTATACAATTGTTTGGGCTCGTACCGACTTCAAAAATAAGAAGATTGAGTAGAAAAATAGTAACATTTCGAAAATGACCGACGATGTATTTAAAACTACGTTTATCGAAAAACATCGAGGTCATGGTCGTACTGTATGTATGTATACTGTATGTATTAACCCAAACCACAGATTAAAGAAAGAGGAAGAAATTAACACAAAATTGCAATACTACAATTTTATAATACGATGTGTCCGATTGTGTGGAAAAATTATGAGCCGTTGAAGGGGATGTCAAAATTTTCATTCAAGGATCGATTTGGATCGTTAATGAAAGCTGTTTCTCTGTACGTAAGTATACATATTTTCTGCATGACAGTTTTAGAGCGCGACACTCAACACTCAACGCGCGCGCGGGTGTCCGGGGCTTTACTTTCAAGACTACATTTAGATTTTTTTTTTAATTCCAATTATTTTGTATTTCAATTCGATAATCTCGTTTGTAAAATATCTCAACGTAAAATTTTTAATCCTTAGTCTAAATTTCACGAAATTTCCGCCCGGGCACTTAGTAATTATGTAAGGGTTATTTTAAAGTCAATAAACTTACGGTTTCCACCCTCAAGCTGTTGTCTGAAATCTTTGTTAGTGTGGTAAATACTCCAGGTCATTTAACAAGTTTTCTAGCAAATTATATTTCAGGCATTTATACAAATTACTTTCGTCACTGAAATATTCCTTGAGAAAAAGGGGATTACCTGGAAAGTTTTGTGTGAGTTTAAAAAATTGGAAATTTTAAGAGTTTAATGTGTTGTTTTCAAAATTCAACTTTGCCACCGCCTAAGTTGGCCGCTAGCGCCGCTATCTTAAAAAAAATCACCTTAAAACAGTTATTTGATTCTATCTTATTTCCGAATCCTCCGGATTATTTCCGAATCGGTGTGGGGAGTTATATTATAAAAAAATTTTACCATAAAGGTAAAAACATGTTTATAATATAACTCCCCACACCGATTTCGGCGACGGTGGCTGGTTTCAGAAACCAGGCCAGTTACGCAGGAGTAATTTTATAGTGCCCAAGTGTGTGCACAGTGCACAAGAGAACTCTCTCATCCTTTACTCTCATAACCCAGTGGGACGGATAACTGACACGACTGGCGAGACATCAGGCGCAGGTCCCACTTTTTACATGCTCATCCGACGCATCGCTCATCTTGTCAGACAAGCAGGTGATCAGCCTGCATTGTCCGAACCAAACTTGGATACAACATTTTTTGTTGCTCCAATGCGGGAATCGAACCCACAACCTCCGAGTTCAGAGCCAATCTCTAACTACTAGACCACGGAGGCTGTTATAAAACATGTATGACGTAAATAAACTAGAAAAGGGGTTCCAAAATTTATGTGCTAAAAATATTTTTATAAAATCAATAGTTGTGGCGTAAATCTAAAAACACATTACCATACATTCTTCATTTCTTAGTTAGGTTATTTAGCTGTGTTATGTAATTTGGGATAAAAAATGATAAAAGTAGTTATAACTCGTTAAATTGTTTCCCCCGATTTGTTACCATTCGTTATAATATTTCGCTTTTTTTATATAACATTAATATAGGCATTATAATAAAGTATAAAGAAATCCCATATGAGAGATATCACAGAAAATTATGAGCAATATAGAGTCGGTAAAATGCGAATGAATAATTCATGGCTCCATCAATACGCACATACGTGTAAGGCGCTAACGACACTAATATTGCTTGCAGCGGATTTGGGGATATAGAAATATATTCTGAAAATATTTTTATGATATATAGCTGGCAATCAAGCAATCTTGTCCGTACTAAGACTATGTCCAGAAATGTCGATTTAACGTCCTTAGGTACACCGACGCGTTCCTATGCGTCAGCGACACTGCGAAAAAACCGTATATTAAGTATATTAATTAAGTAGTATGGGAGAGTTTCGCATATTTGCTATGTCTCTCTCTAGCACTAAACTAGATTACTAGGTTGCGTCCTTGTCAGTATAATTTCGTAAGAAACTACTAAATGGCCGTAATACAGACGCAGACGTTCCGCTAGTGGTGTTACGCATCGCAACTCGGAAGGTGTGCAGTGCACACGCGTGCAATCTTTCATCGAGGACAGATTTTTACATCATGGAAACTAAAAATATTGAGTTACTTGCAGTTATTTGAACTGTTATAAAAATTGCAGGTTATAAAAATGCGTATAAAAAAGGGGCATGAAGAAAAGATCAAGAAAAGAAGGAAAAATCTGCAGTGTGTTAAGCTTACGCAGATGTTTCGCTAAGGCAGTATTTCTGCACAGACTCGCTGCCGCATGCAAACGTGTAGGTGTAGTAAGCGTAAAGAGTGTAGGTGCGGAAAGGAGGTAAGGTAAAAAGCAAAGGAGGCGGAGGAGGTGTAAAGAGCGTAAGGGCGTAAAACGCGGCGAAAGCGCGACGAATACGACTATCGCCTATCTCGACTCTGACTTTGTCATTTCTGGACAAGGTCTTACTCAACAAGACACAACATAAGCGTTATGCTATTTAGGGTCAACACACTCCGAAAGGTGATGCGACGCGTCGCTGCGTTTTTAAGATAGCGATTCAAAATTGAACTTTATTAACTACTCAAGAAGATACTCGTTTCATTGCAAGAGTGGTATTGCGCTGCGCAACGCGGTGTAGCTTTATTAACTACTCAAGAAGATACTCGTTTCATTGCAAGAGTGGTATTACGCTGCGCAACGCGGTGCAGCTGGAAATTCGAAATAAATTGTTTGAATTTGGTATGGTAGTAGTTTACTCTGGATTAATACACAGGATACTGTTTATCGCAGCAAAATGTACGGTCCCTGCAAGATTTCTTTTTGCGCTTACGAAGTTGCGGGCGCCATCTAATATTATCTAATTGTCTGTCTGTTGAGCTGATTAAATTAGCCGGTGTTCTTAGGGTATGATAGGGGTTATTTTTACCATTTTATTTCCAAGAAAAATGATGCAAGCCTCTCTTGTATAATATAATAGTCTAAATTTTAGTAATTAATTTTAGTAAGTACATATACCAAGCTAGCAAATCACGACTTGAGAAATGGGCGTCCGCCGAAGCATCCGCGCTTTCCATAAAATAACCTAGATTACTTTGGGAAACTCTAGTTTTGTGACTGTTTCGCTCAACCAACATTATAAATAAAATCATTTGACAATAAAAAAACTGACACTTTTTAAAGGACTGTAACCACTGTACTTTTCGGTGACAAAAAGTAGCCTATGTGCACAGTGCTTAAACTACTAAATACAAAAAATAAATCAAAATCTGTTTTGAAGTTTTTGTGTGAACATCCATCAGTAGTAGGGTTAATAAAACAACCGAATGCTTTAAAAGCTTTTATTTTACCACATTTTGAACACAAACCATTTGATAAGGACTAGAAACAATCAATATAATTGACAAAATAATTTCGGCCGATCTTACTGTCCTCTATAATATAATTATTTGTATTAAATTTGCATTTGATTACAATTATTAAAACATGTGAAATGTTGCATTTACGGTTAGCAGTTAACGCTAAAATGAGTAATTAATATTAGGGCTACCTAAAGCCTAATTTCACGCGGGCAATTAGGTCACTTGTGCTATATATATATATATATACATATGTATAGATATAGTTTTAGTGGAATGTATTTTGTGGAGTAATTTTAAAAACTACGGTTTGGTTATAGCACTCAAGGTATGTGAGTCTTATGACAACGCCCCTTACTAAAGTCGTACCGCTTGTAAGTTTCAACGGTTTGGAAATGTATAAAATTTCTGACATCTCCGATGTTTGCACGTTTACTTTCATACTCACCGTAATGAATATTTTTGTATTTAATGTATGTAAGCTTTATGTGCTTATTACACTAATGCTTCAAAAAAAAACATCTTTTTTGTCACTTTGAAATCTACAAAAAAAAATCACATATACCCAATTAAAAAAAAACTCATTTACAACTCTATACAACGTAGCAATACTCTTTATACACGAAATAAATATTACAAGTAGATTTAAAAAGCTGAAAACTGACATTTATTTAACCAGCTACATGATCGCCGCAGAAGACAAAAGTGAGCAAAGTAAAAGCAATTTTGTATTATTCGTTAATGTGCGGGAAGTAAGTTAAAATATAAACCAGAACTATTAGACAAACAAAGAGCTACATCTCTATAAGAGGGGAGACACATTTGTATTGCACGCACGTCTGGGTAATGGCAATTTTCACAATTGCTTCATTTAATTGGAACCAGCACAGAAACTTCTAGAGAATACTCAAAGAACATTTTATACTTGGATATATGTTGCGAAGAAAACAGAAAAAGGTCACCCACGAAAATCATTGCTTCAAACGAAAATGTTTTTATACCTATAGGAACTGTGCTTCCAACGAAACCGGCCACCGTCACCGAAATCGGTGTTATGTAACCAAGCTATTATTATGTCAAATCTTAATAATAATAACAAAAGAGGAAAGACAGCAGTAGGTACTGGTAAATCTGAATAATAATAAAAAAGCAGTTTTTTCAATTTTAATTTAAATTAAAATGGAATGTTGCGAATTTAAAAAGTTAACAATTGCCAGTTGCATGATGAGTTTAGAGAGTTGTCGAAATCGATCAGTGCTAGAGTCGACATTTCATAAAGCAAACCGAAATTGAAACGTAGGTACTGAATGTTCCGGATTTGTAAGGACATTTAATCTCGGCTTTCAATATTTTGCTGCTCAATTTTGCTGGCGGATTTATTTTGTATTCCACAGTGATAGATTGTTAAAATATTTTATTTTATGAACTATATTTAGGTGGGTCAAATTGTAACGTATTCGGTTGAAAAACGTAATATTCTTATATACAAAAATAAGTTGCATTTCCTTTGTCTCGCTAAACCTCGAGAACGGCTGGACCCATTTAGCAAATTTTGATTTTGATATACTGTGCGATTTGATTTTCATATAATTGTGGAAATTCCGGGAAGGCTTAAACTGTCAAATATTTTAAAGTGCGTTTGGAAATTTGTTGGAATGCAAAACAGTTCTATTTTAGAAACTTTAAATATTTTTCTTTCAAAAGTACGTAAACTTAAATTGGCAAGCCCCATTGGGTTGTAGGTGCTTGTAGTAGGTGTAGGTAGTAGGTTTAGGTTGTAGGTGTAAGTTGTAAATGTAGGTTGTAGGTGTACGTTGTAGGTGTAGGTTGTAGTTTTAGGTTGTATGTGTAGGATATAGGTGTAGGTTGTAGATGCAGGTAGTAGGTGTAGGTTATCCTTATAGTAATTTATTTATAGTTAATACATATCAACTTCTGTCGGGTCAGCTGGTTATGAAATAAAACTTGATGCCAAATTGATGGGCTTAGAAAAAATAGAACTAGTCCAATTCTGGTTACATTAATTCATAAGAAAATTGACAAATTATAAAATTGACATGGTATTAGGATGAAACAAGACTATAAAATTTGAAAAATAATATAAAACCAGAATCGTTTTACGATACATTTGTCTAGATCGGCCCGAAGCTAACTTAACATATTATAAGCATAATTTGAATCTACAATAATTATCCTAATAAATACTATGCAATATATTATTATACAATCTATACATTAAAATATATTTTTCGCTTTAATATACATTATACCCATCACATCGTTAACCCTAGATTAAACTTTCTACAAGTCAGTGTAAAGAGCTGCAGGAAGACATTCAACACCAACGGCTATTGATCTTACGAACGAACTTCAATAAAGTTTCAAATTTCAATTCACTCAATTCAGCTACTATTGTTCTTAGTGTCAGAGCCAAAAGTGCATATTTTACGTGAACCTTAGGGTCAATTCACACGGAAACGAACGACGCGACGCTGCATTTTTAAGATAGCTATTCAAAATCGAACTTTATTCACTACACAAAACATACATGTTTCATATGGTATCAGTCATACACACCACATGCACCATGCAGCGCGGTGTGCAACTTGACATTTGATCTCTGTAACAGTTGAAACGTGTATCTTATTGTGTAGTGAATAAAGTTCAATTTTGAATAGCTATTTTAAAAATGCAGCACCGCGTCACGAATCATTTCGTTTCGGTGTGAATTGTCTCTTAACCTCTGCAGCTTCGCTACGCTCTACTCAAAATAATTCAATGTTATTCCATGACTTATTTTGTTGACTATCTAGTCTTTATCAAAGTTCAGGAGGACACGTAAAATCAATAGTGTGTTGGCAATTTTCATTACATTTAGTATATTATATATTTCATTTTACAGCGTAACACTATTAATATCCAAAATATTTTCGCTTAAATACAACAATGGTTAATCATTATAACTATCACACTTAGAAATGTAACTACAAAAGATGCGAAAGATAGTACAAGATCCATAGCTGGCACTCATAAGCTCAAGGGTAATGAATGATTTTTATACATTATTTTTTTTCGGAGATGAAATACATATATAATATTATTTATAGATAATCATTCACTACTTTTAATAGCTGTCTCACTCCTTTTATCACCTATCGGTCCTTTCAATGTCCGGTTTTTACGGTAACCTTTACAATGTAGGCAATTTGTTACGACCTTAGCTAATAATTGTTCGCAGCCTATTGTGTGTTGTATTCGAGCTATTTATTACTAAATAAACCTTTACGCATTTTGATTTTACATCTAATAGGACAACATTTAAAGCATGGCAAAGATAGCAATTGTAGTCGTATATTTTACTACTCGTAGTAGTGAAATAAGAAAATGAGAACTTCTACATACACAACTATTTTCTTTTCAATTCATCTACAAAATTATGATATAACAATGATTTTATTATTATTCATAAAAATAAAATATGGTCTTTTTGTAAATAGAATCGGTCTCAAAGTAGTGGAACGTTGTTATGATGTAAAGTAAATAGAATATTTGTAATTTTTAATCATTCGACAATGTCAGTGATATAGCTATGTATGATTTTTTTTTTCTATTTTTTTCTTTTTGCATTCAAATTTCTGTATCACACAGAAGTGGTTATGTTTTATAGTTAAAGATACTACGGAATTCATTTCTCATATTTTGTAACTGTTTAACTCGTTGACGGCCAGTCTGCCAAGCTAAAATTATATCATACCATGCGTCGGCTACGGTCCACGGTGTACAAAACCTTATTAAATTTATCAAAGTATAATTACAATATTCAAGGTTCAGCGGACCATAATTATAACCGCCAAATCCGTTGCCTAATATGATAAAATGAAATATTTGGTTATAATCAATGACCTATAAAGCTGATTCGGGAGCATCATATTACAAACTAACCACTTTAGGTGTAATAATTATTAAAACATATAAATCATAGTGGAATTAATTGCTTTTAAATAAAACTAAACCATCTTTAAAAAAAAAACTAAAAAAATATTTGATAAAAATGACGGGTTAGAAGCTTCTACAATGCCATCAAAACTTACATAAATATTATAATAATGCGTGAAGCAGAAACTTTCAGTACAGCTTTATAAGAGTTGTGTCACCGGAGGAGTATGAAGTTTGGCCGGTAAATTACAGTTTATGTAAACTGTAATTTACGGTAAATTACAGATAGTTAAAACATTTTTTCTATCTATGGCAAAATAATCCTTATATAGTTCAAACTAAAAATTATATTATGAATTATTATAGGCGAATTTCGGCCACAGACCGACCGACCTCCAGTACTTATAAATGTAGCAGATACTTACAATAATCGTGAAGTGTAGATACTATCGAACAAGTTGCCGCTCGACCAGATAAGGTCAAAATCGCTTAGCAGCGCCGATGAATCGTGTGCACGCACTCATACTCACGTGCAAATGAGGACTTCAGCCACGTCTGCAGTAAACGCGGCAACTTCCTTTGTGTTTAAATAATTTTAGGCGACCCAGTGCAAGGGAAAATGATTACCAGCCGATCGAGGAGCAACTTTGCCGACTTTGTAACACTTTTTAACATTATTGGTTCAAGAGGAATGCACGCCGCAGTAATAAGTTGGAAATGTGGTTCCGAGTTTGTCGGCGTCTGCACATAAGCTGACCCAATCCAATAAAATATGAAGCATGTCCGTACGTGAATATACTTGTAACACGTGTCGCATCCCATGCTTTACCTGTATAAACAACCTTTGGGTCGGGGGTAGCGTGTGACAAGTATGCAACTTTATTTGATTTTACTGAAAGATCGCAAAATGTAGGTCAGGTATAATAGAAAAGTTTGTCTCGTTGGATCTATTTTCAGTTTTCATTAGTACAAAGTATAAATAAGAACTTTGATGCTCACGACTTAAGTTACATATATTTTTGTATTAAAATAGAATGATTAGGTAGAATTAAGCTCAGTTTAAGGTAATTGATAAACATCTTGGTGAAAAACAACAATAAACTCTTTAATAGTATCAACGTTTGAATATAATCTCAAAGTTGTTAAAAATATTTTAAAACGTTCAGAATAGGTATTACAAAATATCCTTAAATAATAAATAGTTTTAAAAAAGAAATTTTAAAAAAATTTTCAAAATAATTACAGTATAGAAGAATATAAATAGTTCATCTCTATTGCCTATTAAATGCCTATTAAAACATGAATGTACACAAGTGTACTCAGTGGTAGTTATAAGATTATGTTATTGAAATATTTGAACGGCCGAAACCTTTATGATAGACAAAAGATTTTATTATGTATTTAAGATAAAATTATGTATTTTACAGAAAAAACCATAGTGATAAAGCTAAATAAAAGAATGAAGAAAATACAAGAATACATGAAAAAGAAAGACTTTAACAAGGCGACTTCATTAATTACGATTAAGAAGTTAGAACATCAAAATATGAGATTGACGTATCACACCACACGCTATATCACTTAGCGAGCGTAAAGTTAATCCCATGTATTTTCATTAATTAAGGTCGTCATTGTAATTAACGATGGCATGTTGGCTATGACCTCAGGTCTCGATTGATCTATAAAATTGACTAGAATTAAGCGATTGGTAGTCGAAGCTCGTGCAGGAGAAATCCGCAACCAAGAAGTAAAACCGGGTGAAGTTGTAGCGTAGTGGTGGTTGCGTTCGCGTAGCTTGTCTCCGTACGCGGCCTTTTTATACTTAGCTCATTCACGGCAACTGCGAAATAAAGCATTAGTTATTCAGTTGATTCCTCTTTGTAACTTCGCTGCTGGCGTTACTATTTATGGCTGGTAAATAGTTAGAAGTGTTTTATAGTAACGCCGGGATATAAAAATATAGCTTTACCTATCTTTTCAAAAGGTTTACTTTAAAATATAACATGACGGGCTTATAAAAAAATAATAATTATAAGCTTGATAGGTTTGAAGGTTTTTATTTTTTTCTAAACAAATTGCTAAATTGGTAAAGAAAGCCTTATGTCATTAAGTCCGCCTTTGTAGTTGTTTGTGCATTAAGTTTAAATAAATAAAAATAAATCTTCTAATCTTTATTGTGAAAAGTCTGCAAGTATATTTTCTGCTAAATCATCAATCAAATAAGTTTTAATTTTAAGTAACTCTATGTGAAATATAATTGTGAAATCATTTTATAAGTAAATAGCTTACATACTTATCCAGTTTATTCTCACCTGTAACGGTCTGTTTCTTGACATCCGCGAACCGTTCCCCCGGGCCGACTTCATCAGGTATGGTGGCGGTGCACGTCAGTTGCAGGCGGCCGTGAGCGGGGGTCCGGAGTTCCGCTATGGATACCCAGAGCGAGATAGGAGGCGGGAGGGGCTCGCGCGGCCTGTTGCGTATCTGTTGAATGTTATCATCATCAGAATTGTCATAGATAACAGAATATTAACCAGACGCTCGCGCCAAATTAAGTTTTAAATACAGACAACTGCTTCTGATATTTAATTTTTATTCTGCTGAGCAGATGATATGACTAAAATTAAATATATTATTTGTATCTTCTGAAATACTTCGTAAGCGACCACCTAATTTCAAAGATGGTGATAGTTTATGCAATACACAAAGTTATTTGCTACAGAGCTACATTACACAATATCTGAGAAATAAAAACAAATCCCTTTTCTCGGTTTTACATAAATAGAAAAAAATTTACGGAAAGTTGGAAAATACCACGAAACCACCTTTATGCGCGGAATTTCATCCCTTGGGAATAATTAAGAGAGGCCATTACGAGAAGGGACTACATAATTAAAATGCTGTCTACGTGTGTTGTCTGAATTAGTTTTTGTGTAAACTCAAACAGAGATCTGGCAAATTCCTAATTAGGTCAACATTACAAAGGAAGGTAATGATAATTATGAATTCCAATATGAAGTGAGAGAGTTTATTGATTGTCTCGGGAATCTGGTTCTCATTACGGCGTATATTACATACGGCGTAGTCAGTTTAAAAAACGCTCGCTGTTTTGTAATATGCTGAAGGCAAAATATATATTGCAGTGTCATAATATTAGGTCATTACATATGTAATTGGCGTTTTGTAAAGGAGGAACATAAAGTCGATTTTTTTTAAACATAATATATTTATTTAATCAAAGTATATACAATTGCTATCTATGCACTTTTGCCACCTCATGGTAGTTCATTGATTCCTTCACTAAAAAAACTATTCGGACAGGAATCAATAAAATCTTTGAAGGCGCTTTGGACTGCCCCATCGGAGTTGAATTTTTTCCCGTGCAAGATTTTATCCAAATTTCGAAAAATAATGGTAATCTGTTGGAGCAAGGTCCGGGGAGTACGATGGATGTCTTAGATATTCCAATTGAAGCTCCTCTAATTTGGTAGCCGTCTCTTGTGCAGTGTGTGGTCCAGCGTTGTCCTGAAGCAGCAGTGGCCTAGAGCGAATGACCAACCTCGGTTGTTTAGCAGCTAGCTTTTCCATCATGATTTGCAGTTGCTGGCAATAGACATCTGCCGTAATCATCTGGCCTGATTTAAGAAAGCTGTAGTGAAAGACACCGGCACTAGTCCACCAAACGCTCACAAGTAACTTTTTTTGAGTCAATTTTCGCTTGGGGCAGGCTTTGGCCGGTTCACCAGGGTTCAGCCATTGCGGTGAGCATTTCTGATTATTGTACAGGATCCACTTTTTATCACAGGTAATAATTCGATTTAAAATCCCTTCATTATTGTGCCGGTTGAGTCGGTTGAGTCGGAGTTTGTCGGTTTGCTGCACTCAATTCATGAGGAAACTTTTCAAGCTTTTTCACCTTCCCAATTTGCTTCAAGTGGATTTTTTGAGTTTTATCACTAACGCCGCAGCCTGCAGCTAATTTGGACGTGGTTTTCGATGGATCCGCTTCCACAATAGCCTTCAATTCTTCATTTTAAACTCTGGTCTCCGGCCGTCCATGAGGCTTGTTCTGCAGGTCGAAATTTCCAGAACGAAAACGCTGGAACCAAAAACGCACTGTGTTTTCTTTTCCGACAGCGCCGCCACACACATCATTAATCCTTCGAGCCGTTTCTACAGCACTGGTGCCACGGTGGAACTAGTACTCGCAAATAATTAGATATTTCAAGTTTTCCATTTTGTAAACAGAGTGACGTAAAGAAAAACCAAACGAGGGAAAAACAAATGAATTACGGTTTTCGAAACACAAATGCATAAGTAAATAGCGGTATAAATTTAAAATTGGAATTCCTAACTAATGAAGGTATATTTGAGATCAAAGTGGCCAGTACGACAAAACACCAATTTCATATGTAAGTACCTAATATATTATGCCTAAGCATTCGATTGACGATTCAAACGCCATTTACAAAATGCCGCGGAAAATTGAAGTATTTAGTTCTGTTTTTTACCACGCGCGTGACTGTTGGTCAAAACAAACAATATGGCGTCAAGTAGCGGTTTTGTGACACAAACACTTATTGAAAATAGTACAAATACTAAGTATTCAAAAGAATTTTTACCAAATATTTGTGATTTTAAAGACAAATATTATAGTGAGTTACAAAACTTTTACGATTTTCAAGTGGGAACAATCAAAAAACCGTAGACAGCTGTAAAGATTTTTGAGGTTATTGGGCACCTGAAAAATGCTAAGGTGTCCCTAGAATCTGGTTCTCGGAGGACCTCTGCACTAGAGGACATCTGTAGATACTTATTAATGGTAAAAAAAATACGAGGTAATGAATATTGCCAATGTGGACTTTAAGAAGTTTAATATTAATAATAAAGTCTGATTTGTCCAAACTGTGTTTTCTTCATGGTCACCCTAAAACTACAACCAACGTTTAAATTATAACGATTGAACGAGTTGTCATTTTGCCTTCGGCATATTACATAACGCCAAGCGTTTTAAAACTACCGACGCCGTACGTAAACGGCGGAATCACACAATACGCCTGCGACATAATTATATACAGCTCATTTATTAGGAAACGTCACCACCATGTTCGTTATACGAAGAATAAAATTTGATGAATTAGGCGTTAAAACTAACAGGCGCGAAACTAAAAGAAATAGCTAAATTCCATTAAATTAAGCTTACTATTAAGTAACTAGGACCACATGATATATTAATATGTTTTTGTTGAAAAATATTAAATTAAAAAATTTAACTCTTATATATTCTTGGTTCAAAAAATATCGACTAAACCTACAAAAAAAAAATTCTTCGTCTGTCAAGTAAAAGACGAAAAGTTGAAAAGTTTTCAAAAGACAGCAACATTCAATAGCTAAGCAGTTGTGTAAACATTTTTATTAGTACGGTATGATACCCATCATATAATATTATGATATAAAGTATCTACTAACCTTAGCCATTTCTTCAGACTGACCATCTTTGAGGGTGCACTTGTTGTTCTTGCTCAGATTTGTGGTTGATGGTGTGGTAGTCTCGCTGACTAATGCCCAGTATTTAGCAGTGTAGTTGAACTCCGGTGCGATGTATCGGTGATATTTTCTGTGACGATATCCGCCACCTCCTTTGATTCTTGTCGAGCTGGAGACTCGATAGGAGAAGTATTTGATAGATTCGTCGGGTACCTGAGATTTTTTCACAGCTATTAGGAAACGAAGAAAATAATTCTAATACTTCGTAGTAATAGGCTAGATGTCAATTTTTTTTATTGCATAAATGAATAGTACTCTTAAATATGAGTAACTTCTCACAAGAAACAGTATATCAAAAGTCAATATTTTCTGAGGTACAGCGATTTGTATACAAAATTTCGCAATTCTTGTGAAAACGCTCCATACTAAAGTCGTACCTAGCTGTGACGTCACGCCTAGGTTAAAGTGTATGAAGTATACTGCCGCAGGAACATTTTTGTAAATATTTCCGATATTTTTGCGTTTAAGTTCATACTTAACATAATGAATGTTTTTGTATATGATGTAAGTAAACTAATGATGTAGGTTTTGTTTACTAATTTAGCAAAAAAAAAAATTATTACTAAACTACGTATAAAATATTTTTTTTACACTTACCAAGTTGTAATGCTTCAATATATCTAAGTATATTAATGAAACTAAATAGTTTAGATGTACCTAGTCATCATCCCTATTATCAAAGCTTACACAAGTAAATATTTGTAGCGTTTCTATTCGTTGTAATGTAAATACAACTAGCATAGGTAGCATTTCGATTTTTGCGCCCGCGAACCGTGACCAAGATCAGCAAACCAGCGAGTCAGGTTCTCTGCCTATGCCTATCTGCCGCGCGACAAGGTCGCGGTGTTTGTTTGAACGAAATGTTCCATAATATATAGCATTCATTAAGCAATTCAGTATGATTTTGTATTATAAAATCATACTAAGCAGGCGATCGCGTCGGTCTCCTTCTGTTTTACTTGTCTATTCATACTTTCTGTGTGCTTGCAATTTTTGTCGCTTCATTATTATTAAAAAAGTTTTTTTTTTTGCGATACATTAGAAAGTTAATAGGTACTTATAGTTATACAGTATAATGTTACTCTTACCTTTTCATTGTCAATGTACCAGGTCAGTCTAGGCGCGGGCGCCGCCGGCGCGCTGGTGCAGTTTGCCCGCAGCAGTCCGCCGACCACTACGTCTGGTTTCCCAAACGTTATGATAGGCGGGTGCTTTTGGGAATCTGTTATAAATTATACCTTTAGGCTATATGTTTTATAATTCAAATTTCTTCTGGAAATATATTACGACTAGTTATGTGGTTATGTTTGGCGGTTAATATTAGGCATAGAACTTTAGCATCGTTAAACATATTATTATTAACAAAATATTATGTTGTAACGTTACTAGGGATGCGTTTGCCGATTTGACATAAATTGGCTGCTTTTCAGTCGATTTTGTGACCCATTAAAATGGTTAAAAAATATTTGAAAAAATTAAGATTAAGATTAATAATTTTCCAAAACCTCTTCATTTAAAATTTACAAAAAGAGGATTTATGATGATTTTTATGTTCTTTTATAGCTTATTTATTTGTTTAAAGATACAAAAATAACGGATAAATTCACCTTAAAATTGGCCAAAAATATAATGCAACAATATAAAAAATGATTTGGACAAAGCATAGATTTTTTTATTATGTGTTTTGTATATACGCATGAATCTCAATTCGTGGCATTTTAAATTATTTAGTGGGTTTAATTTATTTAGTCTGTAATAAATTTACACAAAACATTTCTCAAGAAATGTCTGTCCAACCTGATTTTTCAAACGCGTCCTTAAGTAAAATAAATAAAAAATAAACAGCAATTTTGCATGTGTGGGCGGCGCTATTATTGCCTGCCTTTTATATCAGATGACAGCAATTTTGCACAAAACCCACTTTCTACCAACCTAACTACTCCACCTAAGTATTCATAGCAAAATGAAAAACTTAAATCAAATAAAAAATGTTGAAATACTGTTCCAACACGGTCTGCCTCCAGTTTAACGACTTAAAACTGATTTCGCCAACCCGCGAACTAAAAATAGCCAAGCATAGATGTATTATATTAAAAAGAGGCCAAGAATCAATAATTTCATTCATATTATTCCTGTATCATCAATAAAATATTATATCTTTTATATTATTTACCTACTTTTCCCCCTAGAGGAATTAATGAAAATGATATTTTGCTTTTCAAAAAGATCTTCAAGAACAAGTTATTTAATTCAAAATCTACAAAGGAACAACTTTGTTACGTTCACTTACAAAATCAGTGAAAATACATGTCGCACATACTATACTTTTAATTTAAAAAATATATAATTGCAAAAATTACAAACTACATAATCATTATTAAGCTTCAAGTTTATTCGTTATTAAGAAAGGATACAAGGTTAGTAAAATGGCGCAGCTTCGTGCGTGTGTGCCTAGTGGACAATATTTGCCTATTTGGCTGTAAAGAATAACAAAACTTACACACAACAGTCAGCTGGTGCGGCGGGGACGCGGCTGTGAAGATTGGTGTCTCCAGGGACACTTCACACCAGTACAGCCCGGATGCCGTCGGGTCCAGATTGTCTATTGTGATGGAGTTCTCCGACACCAGAGACATCTGCAAGTTGTATGATTTTACACTTTGGTCTCATTAAAATTGTAGGGGGTTTGAAATGGTAATATTGGATACACAAGTGCTTATCATAAGAATAAGAAAATTTTGTAGGACCTTGAAGATCAGCAGCAGTAAGCTGATGCGGCAAAGACGTGGTTGTGAAGGTAGGCGTCTTCAAGGCCACTACAGTTATACAACCCAGATTGTGTTGGATCCCGATTGTTTGTATTGTGATGGAGTCCTCCTATACCAGAGCAACCTGGACGATTTAACACCCTGGTCTCATATATTTTATAAGACGTTTGGGGCTTGCCATTTCACTTCAGATAGATGGTTTTTTTGCAGTAATTTGAAGGCACTATGATGGAGTACTCTAATATGAATGGATTATAAAAAAATTAAAAAAATGTTCAAGTCTCTTATTCTGGAATTGTGCAAGTTGTATAATTTTACACAATCCTATATTTTTTATACGAGCTTAATATATGTATACAACGGAAACTAGTCACATTGAATACACAAGGGTAATACCCAGAACTTCAGTTATATTTATTTAATAAAGCTGTCGGATCCAGATTGTCTATTGTAATAGAGTTTTTGGTCTCCAGAGACATGTACAAGTTGGATGATTTTACACTTGTCCTGATTAATTATGTTTGATAAATCTTATAGCATTTTAATCAAAATCAGTGTAAAAGTGAAAAGTAATATTTGTTACTTATGTTAATTTTTCAAAATGAAATATTCGTTATCACTCAGTAAAGATTTTCTTTAGCGATTTCGATGGTATTACACTTGTTCTGAAATTAAAGTCAGTGTCGTTTCATGTTAGACACATTAAAATAATAAAGTACCTATTACACCATATTGTCGCACTAGCAGGTAAATAAGGTCATTGGTGTCAGGCAATGAATAAAATTGACTATTTTTCGACTTTGGTATTATCTACCATGTAAATCTCACATATAGTACAATGCAGATATATATTTTGATGAACCTAAATCTACTCTCCTTTAGGTGTCAAGGAAGATTTAAGTTCATCAAAATAGAAAAAAATATTTTATATTTCATGAAATATTTCATGTTATGAGCTTAAATTTTATATGAGCACATAATATACTGCAAGTATCTTTTTGGGCCGAGTAGTTTGATTACATCATTATTCTGAGATTGTTACTTTAACAAAGGTAAAAGCCTTTGGTGAAAGGTGCATCATAAATTTAGAGATCCCTTTTTATGGTCATTTTTAATAATTCTATTATATTGCAGAAATCATCGACATGACTAGCATAGTTACTAATATAATATTCTAAATTACCATTTGTTTTGATTTTCTCGTTATCTTACAATTTCATTTACATGAAGAGTAAAAAACTCTTTCTTTGATTTTTAATTAATCGATTTCTCCGGAAGTTTTCCGTCTAGTCTAGCAATATTTTGTCAGTTGTAAAGTATAATCAGATTTATAAATAACTTCACCAAGATTATGAAATATAATCATAGACGTATATATTATAGACGAGGCGTGTTGAGGCAAAAACTGTCTTCAGTTAAATGGCCCCACTTTTAGAGTTTTGGGGCCATTTCGACATTTAAAGTATGGTGAAAACAAGATGGCCGACATTTGAGGTATGGTGAAAACCAAGATGGCGAAACTTTTTCTTGTGTGAAGATGATTTGTTCTGTCAAATGTACGTCATAGCCTTATATCATATATATATATATCTGTCTTTACCTATGAAATTGCCGTTTTGCATGAAAAAATTTAAACGAATTTTATTCATGTATTTTTTATTTGTATTAATCGAAGTAATCACCCATGCAATCAATGCATCTTTGC